>OY741993.2:3937621-4295138 GCA_963555575.2 Hygrocybe coccinea | reverse complement strand
GGTTGTGGAATTTTCTTGTGGCCAGTGGGTGACAGGATCAATACAACCAACATCGCACTCATGTGTTAGATATGCTGTAGGTGGTTGTACAATTGTTTTATAGCTAGTTGGTAGAAAATCAAATACTAGTAAAAGTTGTAACAGCTCCCACACCCTTCTTGAACAGTGTTGAACAGTTCCAGCCTGTTCAGCAACTGTTCAACAAGGCTTTCCCAGTCATTAGAACTTCAATAAATACAAGCCACATTGTCAAGAACTGTCCAATAGGCTGTACATGGTTGTGTAATATTTTTGTGGTCAGTTGGTAGGAGAGTAAATACAGCAGATCTCATGATGATTTGTCACATCCATTGTAAATGGTTGTACTACCCCTTTACAACCTACCTTTCACATGTCTTTTCTTTATTAAATACAATTGTCCTGCTCATTGGTGCCAATGTCTCAGTGCCATACCAGTGTTTCGTTTTCACTTTCATAAGGCATGTCTGAATCAATGGGAGCAAGAGAAGGTATCAAATCCCTATCACAACTTTCACAAAACTTCATCACATGGCCTGTACAGAGATGTACACCATTTCTATGGACAGTTGGTAAGCAAATCAATGCCGGAAACATGTGGAACACTTGTAACACCCTGGCTGAATGAGGATTGACATATGTGCAGTGGTGACTTTTAATATCAAATAAATACTACAACCATTGTAGAGGATACACTCTCTGTGGCCTCAAAATTGCCCTGATCTGACACTTTTTATCTCTACTTGCCTTTGCCCACCATGGTTCTGTCTCCCCTAACCAACCCTGACATGTAACCACCAGACCCCTCTTTGTATAACAACCAGTCCCAAAAATACTGGCTCTATCCTCACTGCCTTCTAACCCCTAAATACAGCACCCACTTTGTAGACAGTGCTCATCTAGTAAATAGCACCCATATAGCAGGCATCATATATAAAGGCTCCCAAATGTACTTGTACATTAGAAAAATACACCCCTGCTTAACCTCACTTACCTCCTTGATAATAAATTCAAGCAATACCACACAGTTATCAAACTGATTAGTGAGTGTTTCAATGTTTTCACAGGTGTCAGGCATTTTAATGGCATCTGGGTTATCAATCTACCAAGTGTACTGCCATTCTATTTTTGTCATTATTATCTAGTTCTCAATGAAGTTTCTTTCACTCAATTGATATGATGACTTGCAATAGTGGAGCTCATTCCAACTAGGGCAGAGCTCTATTGTTGTTACTGATTTGGACAAAACTTTCACAACTATATGGTAGATGCTCAAGTCTTTTGTTAACAAGCTAAATGGAAATAAATTGTAGAACAGAAAACACACCCTTGACAAATAATGTTCAGACAATTTACAGAACTGTTCAGAATGCTTACATCAGCACTGGATATGGAATAAATACAAGAATGTTGTGAAAATATATCAACAAGTCTGTGCATGGTTGTACTATTTTTAATAGCCATTTTTTAACAAAATAAATGCAAGTATATGGTATAACACTTTGATAAACTTGCTGAACACCATCTAACAACCACCTCATGAAGTTTGCAGATATTGGATATTAAAGAAATACAACAAGTGTTGAACAATGCTTCAGATGCTTGGGCAAGTGTTTTTGATAAGAAAATAAATACAATAAAAATGTGGAAACTCTTACTGCACAGTGTATGGCCTTTTGAGCAACTGTTTTTCTATTTATCAAATATCATATAAATGCAACAAATGTTGTGAATATTTATCAAAGAGACTGTAGACGATTTTGCAATTTTTTCAATGGCTACTTTGGTGACAAGATTAATGCAGAAAAAATGTGCACCACCTGCACACCCATGTCATATGTTTTGTAAATCATTATGCAAGTTGTTTTGGTAACAAAATAAATACAATAAACATGGGGAAACACTACACATACCATTTGTAGTCTTGCTTCAAGTTGCTAGGGTATAGCATGGGTAACCTGCAGGTTTTGATCCTGCAATTCATTTTGAAGTTTATAGGCTCAATTTATATGTATTCACTTTGTGGTATAGGGAGAAAATGTTTGTTTTATGTCAAATAAGATGGCTGCAAAGTGTTGGATACAATTGTGCAATATGAAAGGCACTATTGTGCACACAATGCAATGGGTTTAATGGGTTTAAACCCATGGGTATAATGTATGCAAAAATGCAGACATAGCAGGGGGTGAATTTCTCATTTGAGTCTATATATAATATTTCATGGGTTTCATCTATTGTATACAGTGTGGATAATGATGGAATGATGGACACAGGTTTGCCAAGAACTTTTAAGACCCATCACCAACTCAAACTTGAGGCAATTCCAACAGTATAGATATTTCATTTCATATGTAAATGCCTATACCTGTGCTATACCCTTGCTTCAACTATTTGTAGTCAGTTTTTCAACTATTAGAAAACAAAGTCTTCCCTGGGACAACAAGCTAAACCACTACCAGATCAACATTGAATAGTCAAATGCAGGGGTTTACCCACAATGTATGATGGATTTGATTTGGCATTTTTTTTATGAAATGAATTCTCAGAAAAGTGCCAATATTTTTACATGATCAAGTGTATAATATATCTATATGGTTGCACAACAAGGATATAAAATATATATCCGTAATCATAGACCAGGAGTACAAAATACCCCCAAACTCCAGGTTTTTGACATTGACTCTTGGCTTCTAAATGCAGAATGAAACATGATTACAGACTTATATTCTAGACCCTCAATGTGCAAACAAGTAGGTATATCATATTGATGAGGAAGGAAAATGGCTGGTAGTTAGTAGGGAAACAAGCAGAAAAAAGGATATGTGGTCACCTATGCCATCAGAGCCCCTCATAGCCCTCTCTGAAATACATTGTTAATAAAAACAATGAGGACACCATTTATAATATAGCAAACTTTGAAAAGTCTATGGTGAACAAAGTATGTAGTTTGAAGGGTCCTTGCAAAACTGAGATTTATTGATATATGGTTGTGGAAATGTTGACCACACTTCCAGTCTGCCACATCAGAAGATAATATCAGGAATTGCTGGACAAGAGTGTATACCCAGAAAGAAAATGTTTATTCTGAATATAACTTGCAAATTCATTTACAGGGTTGATGGTTTTATGATGATATACAAACAGGATTATTTTGTGGTAATGAAGAACATCTGGATGACTTTGCAAATATTAGCTTATTATCATGCTTTGGTAATAATGCTGCAGTATGCATATATGCTCAATCTTGAGAAATGTGATGTTTTCATGGCCAAAAAGGGACAAGTAACTTGCCATGTGAAGCAATGGCCCACACCCCACTACTAAAATTTGTAATAGCTTCCACTTGTCAAACACTGTTCGGCATGTTCGGCAACTGTTCGACAAGGGTTTCCCAGTCATAGAAAATTACATAAATACAAGAGACACTGTCAGAATTCATCAAATACACTGTACTTGGTTGTGGAATTTTCTTGTGGCCAGTGGGTGACAGGATCAATACAACCAATGTCATTCCCATGTGTTAGATACGCTGTAGATGGTTGTACAATCATTTTATAGCTAGTTGGTAGACAATAAATTCTAGTAAAATTTGTAATAGCTCCCATTTGTCAAACAGTCTTCAACAGTGTTCAGCAACTGTTCGACAAGGGTTCCTCAGTCATAGAAAATTAGGCAAATGCAAGAAATGCTGTCAACAGCTGCCACATATAATGTAGACAGTTGTGGATTCTTTTAGTGGCTCATGGGTACAAGAATCAATGCAACCAATGTCATGTCCATGTGTAAACTATGCGAGTTTGGTGGGGCAACTATTTTATGGAAACTGGATGGAATAATAACTATAAGCAAAATGTGTAAACACTCCCACACCCTTGTCAAACATCTTGAACAACTGCTTGGCCTGTTCGACAAGGCTTTGCTAGTCATTAGAACATACATAAGTATCACAACACTTGTCACCAGCTTCACATTGTGTGTAGATGCTTGTGAAATTTTGTTGTGGCCAGTGGATGGGAGAATCAATGCAACCAATGCTATGCTCATGTACGAGACATGGTTATACAACTATTTCATTACTAGTTGGTAGGAAAATAACTACAAGAAAAATATATAACAGCTCTGAAACCCTTGTTGAACAGGCAAAATGCCTGTTTGGCCTGTTCAACAAGGCATTGCTGGTCATTAGAAAATAAAGAAGCATCACAAAAGTTGTAACAGCTGTCATAGCATGTAGATGGTTGTGGAATTTTGTTATGGCCAGTAGGTAAGTGAGTCAATACAATCAACATCACACCCATGCAATGAATATGAATTCTGTTGGAGCTAGTGGGTATGAGAATCAATACAAATACATCAAACATCCACAACATATGTCAACTCATTTCTGCAACATTTTCCCTGTCCTCTGGACTTCTAAGCACACATCAAAGAATTACCACACTTGTCAATGGACTCATTGAGGTTTCAACATGTTTTACAAATGCCAAACATTGCATCAGCATCTGTGGTATCAACCTCCTGAATGTAATGCTATTGTGTGAACTCCACAGTTCTTCATTCTTGTATCATTTCAACAGCACTTTCTGTCACTCAACTGATGTGACTGCTAACATACAAGAGCTCATACTGAATTTGGCAATGCTGATTCAACATTCTCACAGTGCCAATTTTGGCAGCTGTGATCCGGCTGCCTTATTGTTCTTGATGATTGGGACAAGAAATTCTCACAGTTACAAAGTCATAAGTCACACAGCTTCATAATTATTCCCAGGGCTTCAAAATTGTTCCCACGGCTTGGCGAATTAGACTGACCCTGAATTGAAAAAAACCACCAGATACAAAACAATTCCCTTATAGGGACTCGTAACAAGGAGGAGAACATAGGGACAATGAAACACCATTAAGAGGGTTCCATGCCATAACAGTGCATGTTTAACGTCATACCGGACGTCGTAGACCATTGCCAGGTGGAACATACATGACAATGATCAAATCCATGATTATTGTGGGTCGAGATCCAACAAAGAGGACAGGGCAACTGATTTGAACAGTTAATCGCCATAGATTAAAGTCATTCCAGACTACAGCGGGGGTTGAGGATTGATTTCAAGTTATACTTTCAATATTTGGGGGTTCCATCGGTTACGTTCGAGTTATACTGATAACCACAGGTCGATAAGGGTGGTGGGGGTGGGGAGAATCACTGAAAACCTTCCACAAAGGGTTTCAACTGGGTCCAGGTCATTCATGATGCAGAGATCTCCACATCAAACAGCATCAGCAAACATATGCATCAGTTCCAGAAGTTTTACATCATTACGGATGGTTCCTCTAGTTTATTGTCTATTCAGACATCGGGGTCCAAAGGGGTCGGTTCGGAGGATCAGAAGTTTTACATCATTATGGATGTATGGGTTTTCAGAGGTGGTGGGATTTCGGATTCAAGAGGTTTGTAGATTAAAGTCATTTCAGACTTCTGGTTTTGCTAGTTTTATATCAGTCCGGATATTTGAGCATGGGCCAGTGTTTGTCGACTTATCGTGGATTCCTTGCATTTGAATAATGCCTGAGGTTTCTTCATATTCCATGAATGCGACAGGTCCTAGTTTATAGCGTCATTTCGGACAATCGAGGTCAAGAGGGAATTTGAGGGTTATGGATTCTTCAGCTGCATTCAAGTGATACTAACAGCATCAGGTGTCAGAGAGGGATATCTGGGTTCGGTTGATGTCATAACAGACATCAGGTACTTCGTAGTTTTATAACATTTCAGTTATCAGATCAGGGTTGAGGATTCAGGAGGGTTGACAACCAGGTTCGGGTTCAGGTTCCATGTGCAGGACAGATGGATCTTCTGGGTTATTTCCAGTTCCTACACCAGGCTAACTGGAATCCAAGTCAGATGCTGAGAGGAGGGGGTCAGAGATTGGGGTGGGTGTTCGTGTCTATCTTCAGTTTGATGTCATGCAAGACATCAGGGGTTTCGAAGTTTTATAACATTTCGGTTACCTGGTCATGACAAAGGACTTGGAATGGTCACAGTCCTGAGTCAGGGGTGTTTCTAGTTTCATGTCATTCCGGACACTCGAAGTTTTAAGCTCTCTAGCTTGTCTAGTTTTATATTGTTCCGGATATCAGTCTTGTTGACTGATCGTGGATTTCCTACACTCAAGTGGTGTGCGAGATTTCTTCATATGCCATGAATGCAACAGGGTCATATTTCGGGAGGAGGGAAGTTTGGGGTTCTGGGATGGGTGACTAGTTTTGTGTCATTACGGACATCCAAGGTAGTCATGATAGTTTATTGTCATCACAGACATTCAGGGGAATCGTCATCATAGTTTATCATCATTGCGGACACTCGTGGTGCGGATCAGTGTTTTGAGGTTATAGGATTTCGGTTCCATCAACTGCGTTCAAGTTATACTAACAGTTTCTGGATAGAGATGCGATGGATATCCAGATATTGCCAATTTCGAGTTATACTCTTGACAAGGAGTCTGGGAGAGGAGAGGGTTTCGGGATTCATCGGCTGGTTTCAAGTTATACTAACAGCATTTGAAGGGTAAAAAATATCGAGGGGCGGGATGTTGGAGAACTGCCAATTTCAAGTTATACTTTTGGCAATGAGAATTGAGAGGGGGGAAAGGGAGGGGGTTCGTTCGATCTGTCGTTAATTCTGATGCAAACTGCTATATAAGTCAGTAGCATATGAGGTTCATCATAGCAATGAGAACAAGGTGGTTGGTTTGTACAGTGTCCTTCTGTTTTGGTTCAGATGTCAACAGACATCAGGTTCTTTTAATGGCTTATAGCGATCATGCCTGCGTTCTCTGGGTCTTGCTTTGTCATACGGTTAGATCCGTATTTGGGGATCAGGATTTCGAGTTCATTGAAGTAGACATCCTGCTTCGCGTTCATACTAGTTTAACAAGTCATTTCGGACCATCAATTTTTGTTGTTACAGTTTAATGTCATGCAGGACATTTTAATGGGTTGGAAGGAGGAGGACCAGCTGTTCTTCCTATTCTTTACCCCATCGGCTACACATCTCAGGCCCCACTGAATCATCACAAGTTCCATGGTATTGGGTTCTTTTGGTTTCAAGGTGGGTGCAGATGCACCAGCATTCGGGGTTGGTAGGGTTATGGCCAACAGAGAGGTGTTTGATTTGCAACACTCCACAATACCCAAATGTCATTGTTGAAACCCCTTCAGATGATTCATGAGGGGGAGGGGGAAGCTTGTCCTGTGTGAGATACACAGAACAGAGGGTATGCACTTTGGACGATCCAAGTTATACAGTTCAAGTGACCCTGAACCATCACAAGTCTTTTTTGGCATCAAGAACGACAACCAAGAATGTGTAGGGATGGTGGGGCAATAATATGGGTACTAGTGGGGTGCATCGTGTTCCAGCTTCAACAAAGGAAATCCATCTTTGGGTCCAGGGGGTCGTACAGGTTCGATTTGGGATAAGCCACATGGATTGTGGTCAAGCTTTGTGAGAGGCTCTTTTAATGATCTTGGGTTGTGTTTTTTCTAAAACATCTTTTCCCATTCTGTGATATCCTCTCCCTTTTGTCTTTTCTCAAACAACTTCTCCAACATTGCATTCATCAATGCCTCTCGCCGATAATCCGGTTTCACTCGTTTTCTTCTATGGGGATATTGATGTTCTCTGTGGTCAGGCAACTGTTGTTTGATGAAAGTATGTATCATTTTCGGAGAAGGAGGAAGTGGTGGATTTAGCCATGAGCAGGATTTGGAATTCATGTATCTGTCGAGATCATCAAGGATGGGACGTTCAACACCTCGAATGTAGAGTGAACCATAGTTCATCTCATTTTGTGGATCGATAACCAGTAAACCAGATTCATCATTTGCCATTACTGATATTTGAGACATCAACGGCATCGGGGATTGTGGATTATACGAGTACTTGATGATCCGGGGGGAAGTATAGTGACACAAGGGCCAAAGCACATACAGCAGGACAGCAATTCGATATATGGATGATTTTCCTGGTATAAGATGAGGGCTTTGGTCCTTTTGTATAGTCCATAGCGAATCGCGTTATCAACGGTAATTGTGATTCCAGATATTGACGGTCAAGATGGTAACAGCTCAACAATGGTGTATTGGGCAGCTGAGAGGTCGCTCTGAGGAAGCAGGTATACGCCAAGGGATTAATTGTCGAGCAAGTAATGGGAATATGCTGGATGTTTGCACGCGGGTATGCCTTATTTGGTGTTCGGCGGTGTTATCAAAGTCCCCACATTAAACAGACAGGTCTTGGCTTCTTCCGGATGTTATTTGGTCCCCGGTGGGGCCTATTCTATTTTGGACTGTGCCTGTACCTTAGTGAATACAATGGAGATTCGAATTCATGAAAAGAAGAGTGGCACGTGGGATGTCACATGAGATGCCGATGATTTGTCATATGCATGAGACGAATTCTCAAGGAATAATATCCATTTATTGTGTGATCGAGTCATTGTTTGGTTCCGGGTCGATCGGGTCCTTCTTCTGTCCTGGACTCTATTCATTTCCGGCATTCATTCGGTTCCAGGTCTGCTTTCATTCCCATACACGCGGTTGGAAGTCCAAACTGTGGGAAAAAGAAGGCGGTGTGTAGGATGTCATAGGAGACAAGGGAAGATTGTCCATTTATGGTCATGTACATGTCTGAATGACTGTAGACAATGTAATTTGTCAATTCCTGTATGGCAACAGGATTCTAATGAGCCTAATAGCCACAATAAGGAGGGTCCCCGTTCCTCTGTCTCTCAGAGCAGAGTACTAGGATCAACCACTTCTCCTTAATTGACTATAAGTCACTCCTTTTCTGCAAATCGAATATTTCGGGGTTTGGGCGTGTGTACTGGCTTTCTCGGGGCTTTCCACACTTGAGATGTTTGAGGGGGGTGAGGGAGGGCGGTTCAGTGAGTCCATTCGATTCGATTTGATGGAGGGGAGAGGTCGTAATATGTCTGGAACATCCAAAACATATTTAATTCAGGGGGACTACTATTGTAGTATTGTTGGTTTGTCAAGCAGTGTCCTTCTGCTCTGGTATTGCATTGGATAAACCAATTACAACATTGATGGCTTGTAGCAGTAGTCCCATGAGGTTGGGTGTCAGGTGAGACTTGTCTTTGTACAGCAAGTACAAGTCTCGGTCATTCATAATTCGGATCATTCGCAGGATGGCCAGTTCGTGTGGTGACGTTAGTCAAGGATTGACATTGGTCCATTTGGATTCAGGTTCGGTCTGTGCAGGCTTTGTCTCAGATAAACCAAGACAAATGCAGTAACTGCAGTCAAAGTCGGGGGCTTGTGCATGTATTGTCCAAGACTCAGTCTCAGAGAATCACAGGTAATGCGGTCAAGCTTCTTCATCAAGAGTTGGTCATTGGGGGAGTTGGGAAATGTTTAGTCTTTTGTTATGGATCACTAGATCAGCGGGCTCCAGCAACAACCAACTAAACCAAGTCAAGATCAGACCAGAGGAAACACAAGAGGAAAGGTGTATTCATGGTCTACCACTACTATACAGCAAGTAGCAGTCTGGGTGAGGGAGAGAGTCTAGGAAAGCGAACCAGGGAGAGAAAACCAGACTAAACGTAAGGAAAAGGAAACAACAGAGTGATCTACCTACTATATATAGACCAAGGACTTAAGGGTAGGCTTGGCTATCATACTATATCTGGACTAGTCATGTGAACCACAAACAATAGATAACTTCACCTATTCAAGTAATCAGAACCAAAACAATGGTATCGCAGGGTAATGTTCCAGAAGGTTCTGGAACCTGTCATGGAACATGTGCTGGTCACATGTCATGGGATTGAACCAAGGTAGTGGTAATGCGCAGCATTGCTTGACATCGTGGGATATGGATGAGTAATCAGGATGCTGGTCATCCGACTGATTACTGTTGAGCTGGGATGGCAAGGGAGTGGTTCATGTCATAGGGAAAGGATAAGAGAGGGTCGGGGATTGACTGTCACTATACAGCCATTGGTATAGTCAGTAATCACATCGTGTTGGCGGTCATATGAAGTCCATGATGTCATGTCAAGTGTAGACTTGTCAGAACTGCCCAGGAACTGGGGTTGTGGATACACATGTGCAATATGTACCTTCATGGTGTGATTGGGGAGGTCAGTTGGATTATTGAATAAGGTATGAGACAACAGCAATTGAGGTGGGTGGTTATAGCTGTCACTCTGTCCAGATGGTCTGAACCAACAGAGTGGTATGCGATAGTGTTGAAACATATCGGAGTACAAGTTTTCGTGGAGCATCAAGGGGACTTGTCATACATGCGAGTTTGGGTTGTCAGCTGAGCACCGGCAGTCAGCTGATGAGAAGAAAAATGAATGAATGTGGGGGTGACGTGTGAAGAGGGACAAGACGGTCAGCCAAGATAGGACAAAGGAGTCATCGGTTGTCGGTAACTATAATGGATCCGATATCTGAGTCATTGTAGGGAGGTTGCATTATCCGAATATGGGTTGCATAGATATGGATGCCCACAAGGGTGGAGATGCCAATAGAACATATGACAATGGTGGCGATTCGCTGGGCATCAAAGGTAACCATGAGGATTGGGATGACGTGTCGGTCTTCTTGAAAATAGGAAAGTCGATTGGTCCAGCCTCCCTAGGAGTCTTGCTTAAGCAATGTACTTCATAATGCAAATCAAGTTTAAACAGTACTTTGCTTAAACAGACCAGCTAACTGTTAATTTTACGTGTTTAAACAGGAGTCATTTAAGTAGTGGGTAATGAAACTTGGATTTAATGGAATCCAAAATTCAGAGCTCAGTGGATTAAACACACATGGTTGAAGTGAATTAAATGTATTGAGCAGATTAAACATTGTTGAGTCAGATGAAACACAATCCTAGCCACCTGCACAATTGGAAAATTAGCAGGTTAATGCCACACAGGATTAAAGCTTACAGTGTCTTGTCTTGCGTTTATTTTGTGTATTCACACGTTTGCTGCTTGGCCTACCCCTAAACAACCCGTAGTTCAGTTTTTCTGCTGCTGCTGCAGGAAAAGGAAGAGATAACGTACTCTAGATTTTCCTGAATCCCTGCCGCTTTGCGCTTTGTCCCACGAGTCATAGTCCCATCACTCGTACCATGAGCGCACCGTGTCTTCCATGAGTTCTCGGCGACAGAAGACCGTGTCTTTCGTGAGTTCTCAGCAATGGAAGACCGTGTCCTTCGTGTACTGGAAAGAATGCCGCCAGTCCTGCCTCTCTGTGTCTTCGACTTCTTGCTTTTGCGTTCAATCTCCTCCAAATTATGTCCTACCTGTCCACCCTTACCGTTGCTCAGTGGCTCCTTGGCAGTAGGGCTCTCACTTATTGCCACTTTCTCCCCTGCGTTTTCGCTGTTCCCTGCCTCACCAACACTTGTCCCCGCAGCCTCACTTGTGGCATTCTCATGCTGCAATTCTGCATCAGCACCCTCTCTGTAGTATTGTTCTCACTTACCACTTTCTCCTCTGCGTTTTCACCATCCTCTGCCTCACTGACACTTGTCACCGGCGCCTCACTTGTCGTGTCCTTGCGCTGCAACTCTGCTTTGCCATCCCTTATCTGTTTGATATCATGCACAAGTGGGGCGTGCACTCCAGCAGAAATGGCCCCAAGTTCTGTGTCGTCATCGTCGCTGTCTTCTTCATCACCAGCTGTGTGCTGCGCTTCAATGTCAGCCTGACGGTCACCAATGCATCTAAGAATCTCAGCCTTCTGCCGGAACATAAATGGTTGTTCATCAGTGTCTCTGGAAGCTGTCAAAGCAAGATACTCCGAGAGAATGATAATGTGGGCAAGTGACATAAGCTCTGGTGCTTGCAGTTTGACTGGGACGATGAAACTTTGCACATCATAATAGTCGGAAGGGTTATCAGAAATATCAGCCCAAGGTATTGCAGCAAAATGCTGATCGGCTGGCCAGGTATGACCTAGGTGTCGTCACTCGAAATAATCCAGCAGGAGGCTGTACTGGACTGACTTACGCCACAGTGTGCTGAAGTATTTTTCCAGAATGGCGCGAATATCACCCAAAACCATCTTGTTGAACTCGACAGCAGGGAACAAGGGTATTCCCGCAGAGTTGCGAGGAATTTGCAGGTCTGTGGAGTCATCACTCTTGATGCTAGGTCCTGGTGAATTGATTAAGCGGCGTTGGCTAGCCCGAGTCGAGGTCATTTGTTTGTTACGCTCTGAACATAGACCCGATAGGCAGTTGCGCCACTCTTGATTTGACAATGGTTGAGCAGCAGAATCTGCATGAGAAACGCAAGATATCCATAGTTGGCGCTGGTCCAACCAATTGATGAGGTACAAGGCTTGCCTTGCCTCGGTATTCGGGCCCACCAAGAGCCTGGGATCAGGGAAAACGAAGTGTCCATCGTGTGGATTACTCTTACACATAGCCTTCAGTCGAGAAGGCGCAGTATTAACGTTGAGAAGGGCATTGGCCCATGTGTTGATTGATGGAGGGATGAGGTGACTGTCAGGGTCTCGAAACTTGGCTTGAACAGGCTGCCAGCCAGAATTAGATTTCTTGGTCCCCACTGCAGGAGGCGATAAGCATTGATACGTGAAGAAACTTTGATAATATACCTGAACTAATGGCGCTGCACTGTTTCTGAGCTTTCTTGGTAACCTTGACGGTGCGAGGGTGTTCGAGCTCGGCCACTGGTACTCTCTCAGTAGCTGTCAGTACACTCTCTCCATTAACCGTGCGAGGGCATTCGAGCTCAGCCATTGGTACCGTCGCTGTAACTGTTGGTACACTCCCTCCTACAAGACATGGATCGTCGATGACAGCGAATGGGTCTGGGTACTGGAAGCATGTGCGGGCGTAATTGTGGATTTGCCTAACCTTTTCAACATTGTTTGACCCATTGTGGATGACCGGGAATGATGGGCGGTCGGTCCAATCGGTCATTGTGAGAAAATCTTCGGGAGATCGAAGGGTAGTAACAGACATAATGTTCACGCCGAAAGATAAAGTTTGAAGAGGTCGCATGAACCACACAGGAATACCAGCATTGAAGGCGGCCTGAACATATTGCGGGTTCTCGGTGAATGCACCAACCACAAAAGCCACATGCTTGGCTTTCGGGAGACTGCCTTCCATACGTGGCTTGAAAATCGTGATATAGTCCAGGACAGCGACTAGTTCCAGGTACCAACGTTGAGTTTCAGTGACACCGAACACCATCTCTTTGTAAAACGTCGTAAGAGATTCCAAACGACACATTGAGTGGCGCAAAGCAACTTGGAGATTCAGTACAACGGGATTATTTCCGCCTGATTTTTGGTAATCTGTAATCCTTGCGAAAAGATCCTCACACACAACCCGCAGCTTCACGGCCTTTGAGATTTCGAGCTTACCAAGTCCCTCTACAAATTGCCGGCCCGTCGGGACAAAGTCAGCAGCAGTGGGATTCCACCACATGATCGAAAGTGGATCAGCAGGATCCTCGGGACAGCGAGGAACAACGGGCAACCAGCAATATTCCTCCATAAAAGGTTGCAGCCATAACGTGTAATCGTCATCTGCGTAGCGGCAATCATTTCTTAAATGAACCAGGCGTCTACCTAACGGAGGCTTGTAGATGATGTCCATGTTGGGTGATGTTATTATCGTATCGTTTACTCCGGGGTGGAGGCCATCTATTATTGCAGCAACATGAGCATCAAATGGGCCTATAGGTTCTGTAGGATGATATGAATAAGAATAAGCTTTTGTGATAAACACAGCCTGTACCATTAGGTCGGCGTTGTTGAAGGAGTTCCAGTGGATCGATGGACATTGAGGATCGATAAAATTAACGGCAGAATCTGGGACAAGCAGTCACTTTAATATTCAATGAAGAGACTTGCTAAGAGACGACGCAAAGTCTGATCTCTCGCGGTGAGTTGAGACCGACGCAAAGTCAAAGTCCCTACTCTGCTGGAACGATGCATAGTCGAATTCCGGGATTGTACAAAGTTGGATGACAAGGACTAACCATTAAACGAAGAGCACAGGATGCTGCGGGACGTGGGGTGCAGGTGAACGGCAAGGCAACGGCAAGGCAACCTAGAATAATCATGATGGATGTGAGTTATCTTGAACTGCTTTGCGAGATAAGTGCAAGAGACGACGCAGAGTCAAATCTCTTGCGGTGAGTTGAGACCGACGCAAAGTCAAAGTCTCAACTCCACCAGAATGACACAGAGTCTAGTTCTGGGTATGAAGACTGGGATAAGACGGGTATGACTTACTGTTACTCGAATGGAAATGTAGAAGTCGACGGGCTGATTTCAAGTTGTTGACGAAAAAAGCTTATACAGAATTTGTAATCCGGATTCGGTCATGTACATTTGTATGTCTTCGACTCAGAGGAGCCAACCGTCGCTGGTAAGTGTCAAACTCATTCTCATGCACTGGCACATCCTGGAATTAGACTTTGCGTCAACCTAGATGGGCCACGGCAGCAACTTAGACTCTGCGTCAGTTGCTTGCTCTGCTGGAGATTAGACTTCGTGTCATCTCATTTCTATCATATATCCATTCACTGCTGACGAACATTTCATTCTAGAACTCGTCTTTGCGCGATCACCGGTATGCGTCGCTACAATACAACTCTACACGCTCCCTGTACCTTTAAGCCCTTTCCTTCGTCCACTCGCAACCCCATTGTAGTCCTGCGACTCTACTTGTTTCGAACCACCAACGCTATTTGTATTCTATTACATCAACCATTAAACATGCCACTCACTGACTCCGCAAAACAGCCTCCCGCGCATCGGGCAACTCTGGTTCGTCAACGTATGCGCCGTCATCGTCTCATCGCAAACGTGCAAGACTCTCCACCCTTGACCTCGCCTTCTGGGTCTCGCCCTGGATCATCAGAATCGGGAAGGAGCACCAGCAACCACAGGAACCGTATGACCAGCTTTAGCTTGGCTAAGAGGGACCGAATTGCAAAAACAACTAGGAGGATCAGAGGATGTCACAGCGAGCTTACTGGCAAGTCTATAATACTTGTCCCTCGAACTCTTTTTGCTTCTTTGATTATTTTTACATCAAAAAATGGGTTGACCCTTCTATTCTCAAACATATATCTCTGCGCCGGCCGTGCGCACAGAATCCCCGCCCACCATTCCTCCTTATGAAAAATGGACATACTGGAACGCTTTTGATCCTGACTCCGAGGAATTTTTCGAAAACGACCCGGTATATGAGGCCTTCATTGACCATCATCCGGCGAACGAGGATGGTCGGCTCATGGTACATATCCTCGAGGAGAGTGAGAGTTCAGCATCAAGCGAGGGCAGCGTTAGTGAGCAGGGAAGTCCAATGGCCGTTGGATCGGACGATCCAGCTCGGATGCTTGGAGCTACTTATCAAGAATACTGGGCATTGCAGCGTCAGCCATCCGCCAGCAGTCCAGTCAATGTTCCCAGCATGCGCACCGATAATCCATCCCAGTACCCTTCCTCGTTCAGTGTCACGCCGGAATCCGAATCATGCGTACTTGTAAGCAGCAATCGTCAGCGATCGGCCACCGTCGTGGTTCTTCCTCAACGGCGTCTTTCAACCTCTCTTCAGAACTCCATTGACAACCTTCCTCGCACATCAAACATCACCCCTATCACAATTCCTTCTCGCCCCAGCATTTCCAACACGCCGGCTCCACTCCCTTCTGACCTTCCCTCCACCCCTCCGTCGCAAACAGTGCTCCCAAATCAGATGACGACGCCCAGAATCCTCACCTGGGCGTCACGGGCACCTACCACAGCTGGCTCTCCCTCCCTTCCTGGTGGTCCTCTCACGAATCCCAATGCCCGCATGTCTCTAGCTCACATCACGCCTTCACTCATTCGTGTTCGTGATGTTATCATTTAAACGACCTACGTGTACCATCTAACCAGTAACAAGGACAATGGCAAGTTTGGGTGTGCACTCATTACCTCGGGAGGGCCAGACCCACGTCAATGGACATGGCTGTCCACCCCTCGAGGTTGGGAGGGCAATACAAACCTCGCCAGGTCACGAAGCTGTGGGTATTTATGGACATTGTATTCCTTATGCACACTCAGGAAGTAGACTTCGCGTCATCCTGGTTGGCGGTGACTTAGACTTTGCGTCAGTTGCTCCCTCTCACAAGAGATTGGACTTTGCGTCATTTCTTCTGCGCTGCCGTGGCCATGGTATCTAAGGATCATTGTTTACCCACCTCAAGCCACATACTGTTGAGCCTATTGTTTCTTGTTTTGCATCGTACTCTCAACCCATTGATTTCAGTCACCTCACTTGATTGCCCATCCTGAGTGCGTATCCGTGATTGACTGTGGTGGTGTTTGCTGCATACTCATCATTCTCAATATTAGGCCCAGAGACATGAGCCGAAAACGGAGAGCTTCTGTGGAAGAAGAGGAACTGCAATTTTCCCGGCAGGCTGCAAGAATTAGAAACCCACACGTCCATAAAGCACACTTTCGGACCGTTGGAGATTCTGGTATGGAAGTACACACCACGACACACAGATCCGATTCGAGTACCACGGGGGTCACTACGCTCTCTCCCCTGATCACCGATGATGCCAGCCACCAGCCTGACCTGATGGATGACAAAGATGACCTGCCTAGAAAGCAGACACAGGTTTGTTCTGTATGTTAGCTGCTTAAAAGTATAACTACAACTCTACTACTAGAATTCACGGCTCCTGGAGGACTTCGATGGGCACTTTGACAATTTTCTACGGC
The DNA here is from genome assembly GCA_963555575.2 of Hygrocybe coccinea. Classification (NCBI taxonomy): domain Eukaryota; kingdom Fungi; phylum Basidiomycota; class Agaricomycetes; order Agaricales; family Hygrophoraceae; genus Hygrocybe; species Hygrocybe coccinea. The sequence goes on along the minus strand of OY741993.2, from coordinate 4,278,332 downwards.
TTATCATCGAATTTGAGGCGGATCCCCAAGTTGGTTCGCTTTGCTCATGCAACAATGGCGTCCGAACAACACAATGCCACGATTGTACACAGTACTGTGCATCGTGCACAGATTGTTTTATTCAAGCGCACCAGAACTTGCCGTTCCATTGGGCTGAAGTTTGGGATGCTGAACGGGGCTTTTTCGTTCGCCATGATATCTCATCGTTGGGTTTCACCATATACCTTGGTCACAACGGAGCTCGTTGCCCCAACCCCAAGAGCAATATTCTCTTCACTGTTGTTGACACTAATGGCATTCACGCCACACGACTGGCTGTCTGTGGCTGCCTTGGGGCTAGTACGAAGGTTGAGCAGCTCATGCGGGCTCGGCTATTTCCTGCAACTACTCGCGACACCAAGACTGCCTTCACATTCAAGGTTCTCCAAGAGTTCCATCTTCACAATCTAGAATCGAAAAAGGCAGCCTACGATTACTTTGGAGCTCTCAGGCACCTGACGGACAACGCGTTTACGGCAGACGTACCAGTGCGTTTAAAGACATTATTATATTCACGTCTCATGCAATTCTCCAGGATCCTTATGCGAATTTCCTCCGTGTTGTCTGAGTTTGGCAGTGGCTCACCCTTCGCAAGCGTCTTGGACAAGCCCATGGCATCGATCGTGTGCTACCACATTGTAGACCGGGAAACCTTATCGTGCACTGCCCAGCATGCCCAGAGCCAGGTTTCAATACTGAGCAGGGATGGAAACCAACGCCATTTGAGCTTAGGTGGGACCCACTGCAGTATTGACGAATATGTTTGCTGATAGGAGATGCCACAGGCATCTCAACCAATCACAGAAGACCCTTGACGGCAACTTCCAGTGCAACAAGATGAAGAAGAACAGTGATCCCGATGACATATCGCTTTTTCAGGGAAATGCATATTTCCCAAAGGACGATCTCTACAAGGAATACTTAAGGAATGTCCCAAAGTCGGAGGAGGTTAGACCATTACACAATATGAACATGCAACTCTTTATTGATTAGGTTACATGGCATTAAGAAATCAACATGTACATATCTGAAAGCCGTCAACAAACAAGATAAGAAGAAATTCAAGAATATGGATATCACTGGGACAGTGAATTGTCAATGCAGTCACGTCTTCATCTGGTCGTCAGTTGACATGCAATTTGGTGAAAGGTATGTGGCAGTGTCTCACTACGATTCCTCCACTCGCTACCCTACATTATGAACAGATTTGCGAATACTGACTTTGCGCTTGCACATGGCGCTCGTCAACGGTCTTCACCGGAGGAAACAGACATCAACCTTCAGGATGAGGAGGCAGACATTGACCATATCTGCTCCTACGACAGCAACTGCTCATACTCAGTCCACGTCATCAAACGATTTGAGAAGTTCTTTCCAGATATGACACCTCTTGTGCGTAGGATGCGGTGGTCAGTTCCAGCCCTTCATGTCCAGGGGCACAAAGAGACGTGTCTCTACACCTTTGCAAGCGCATATATGCCCTGTGTTGGCCATTTTCACGGGGAGACAGCTGAACACTACTGGCCTGAAGCAAATCAACTCGGTCCTCATGTCAGACAAATGAACAATGGCCATCGCCAAGACACATTGATCGACCACCACGGTGATTGGAACTGGCTCAAGACAATGAAAATGGGTGAGTGGCTCACGAACTTTAACATTACCTTCATTGACTGGTGGCAATAGCGTCCACTTTGTCACACGACCTCAACCTTGCTAAAGCATTATACATTCAAAAGCGTGATCATTTTCGAGGGCTATGTATTTTATATGCAGAACAGCGAGACGCATGGGATCAAATGGATCGTAAGCCCAGGCAAAAAGGGAAAGAGACGGAGAGTGTATACAGACATTGCAAGTCAAAGGGTGAGTCTTTTGTAACATTGATAGCACTTGGAACTCACAAACTCACGTATACTGTAGTGCCTTCTCAGGCAGCAATTTATCAGCATATGCTGGCACAGGAGTCCAAGTTCTCCGACACTGACATTCCTCAAGGTTCCATCGCTGCCTTTCTTAATGAGGGTCTTCGAATTCAGGATGCACAGTGAGTCTGAACGTTTCAGTGGTGTTTCGCTTGCTGACTGCTAATAATTTGTATTTAGACGAAAACTGAGAGCAACAGTTGCGGAGGATCGTGAACACCACCTTGCGTCACTTGAAAAGGAGATTGGCACTCGGCGAGGGAAGTTGCGACTGCGGATTATGAAATGGCGTGATGATCAGAGACTTCTGATGCCCAAGGCTGGAGATGCAGTTGCTCGACAACGTTCATGTGAGGTTGAACACGAGAAGCTCTTCCTACCATCAGATTTCGAGCATGAAGAGCAACAGACCATCGAAGCCATAGCGCTTGGTATCGAAGAGGCAAAGTTGCGAGAAGGCGAAGCATATGATGCGCTACGTGCAATACAATCTGCAGTCAAGACCTTGACGGCAATCCAGGATCGGAAACGCAAGAATGCACGTGGACAGGCTGAAAACACCAAGTCAGGATCTTATATTAGAGATGCCCAGAGTCGACGAGATTATCATATGGAAACTTATGCATCTGCCCACCTTGCTCTGATATTGCTTGGAGTTGTTGACAGCAATGATCCCGAGTCACCGTTTCCTCCTCTCACCATCGAGGACACTTTCATGAAGTCAAGACAGCGCGGCCGTGGTTTGGGTGATTCACGTCGGACAGATGGCAAGCTGTGGCAGATGCATGGACAAATAGCCAGTACGGGTGATCTAACCCTGCACGGGGTGCATACGGATAGCCAAGTATCCAATCAAGGAGAGATGGAACTGTTACCAAGTGAGTGTTGCCGATGTCATCGTTTCTTGTTGGGCATTGCTCACACATCTTATTTCAGTTAGTGGGACACAAATGAGTCGATGAAATAAAGGTAATGAATGACAATTTCATCAGTATAGCATTTGGTAATGCTCAACCATAATAGCAAAGGCTACAGCTAGGAAACAAGATGGAAACCTTGTCAGTGGTACTACCAGTACGGACGTATTTATTCTTTCAAAGTGTATGCTTAATATGACAGTAGTTCCGACAGCACAAGAGGGAAAGGAAGGATGGCTTTGGCACATGGGGGGTTGGGGTAAAATGTCAGCGAAAGAGATGGTGGAATGGGAGGCTGAAGGTAAGGCTGTTACAAAACGTAAGATGGTTACTCATAAATTTGCTTCAACACACAGGTGACCGTGTGCAGTGGTTTCGTGCAGAAGCCGAAATGCAACGGTGGCAGGAACAGGTTGAGCAAAAACTTGCAGAGTTTCTAAGAGTTATAAGGAGTTTCAAGAGGATGAAACAAGCTTGGTCCCAGCTCTCACTCTTGTGGACAGGTTCCTCTGATGGCCATGTTGCTTATGCAAAGCAAAAGGCGGACATGTATGGACGAATGGAGAATGACTGCAAGAAGAAACTTGATGAGGCTGGATATATGCATGTAAGATTGACTGAGGGCCATTTGTCTGATTATGTAGCTGCTATGCGCGCCGAGGACCTGATATCATTTACAAAGTCCTTGGAAGGTGATATTGTCTAGAGTTAATGGTTTAAATGGTTTAAACAGTACATTGGAAAATGTCTGTTTAATCATTTGAATTTGTGCTGATGGTTTAAACCTGTATGTTTAAACACATGGATTGGAGCACAGAGAATGTCTGTTTAAGCATTTAAATCTGTGTAAATGGTTTAAACCTGCATGTTTAAACACCCTGATTGGAGCAGAGAGAATAAATGGAATCTTCATGAATGTGTGTTTAAACAACATGTGTTTAAACAGATTTTGCATTGTGATGTACATTGTTTAATCACAAGTCATATGGATTTACATTGGTCATCAGGTACAAGGCTATTCATTCATCTGTGACAGGCACAAGGAAGATCGGTCGGTGGAGAACCAGAGTATTCCGATTGCTGGGTATGATCGGTGGTTGGGTCACAGAGTATTCTTGTCTCCGGGTATGCACACTGGTCATGGGTTGTGACAAGAATGGAATGGTCAAGTTCGGATTGTATTGTCTTTAGGTTCCTTCAACTCCTGGTTGTGCATGAATGGTTATGTACCGTTGATACGCATCATACGATCCTATACTCCGAATACGCGAATCGGACATGCTACACCTCTCCATCGATCGTATCCCGATATCTCACGATCTTACGAACGTCCGCGAACTCTTGTGATATCTCTCGACAACTATCGATCGCTTCCGAACTTGTCGCACCCACAAAACAAAGCCATCCTACATCGGACCGATACCGTTCCCGTTGGACACCGTGTCATCTCATTTCGTTTCGCTTTTTGCCTCGCTTCTCTACCATATATCCTGTTATATCACGCAGTACATCGTTCCCCTATCTCTTCCTTTCTTATGTCTTTGTACTAATTTCATCATTTGATTCCTTTCTTCACACTCTTACTGACTCCTATCGATATTTCTTTATCTTAGAATCCTTTCTTACGTTCACTCCTATTCGATCCTTTATTTCTAGTCTTCCCGATTCTCCGATATTTCGTTCCGACTTTCCGATTGTCGTAGTATAAAAAGCTCATGTATTGTAGCTAGACAGACAGAGAAATCTACGACTTCCCTCCCCTTCGATCTTAGTCTCAGAGCTATAGAGCTCCCCTTTAGCTTCAAGCTCAAGTTATAGTCTTGAGTTTGTCTATCCTCTTCATCCGATATCGATATCTTCGTCGCGACCGTGTTCGCGAAGTCGCACAGTTGATCGCAACTGTCGCACGTACGTTCGCATTGTTCGGAAACTTTATAGTAGTTTCTATATCTCTCTATACCTTTCTACGTGTAGTAGACATCTTCGCATCCTTGCATTCACCTAATAGGTAGTTTGTTTGGGGATCTCCCCCTTTACAGCTTCCTATAGCGTATCATTTTGGAGCCCACCACAAGGCAGTATTTTTTTAGATTACTTCGAAGATAGCTTCTACACCTTCTCCTCCTTTGTCGCCGCTAACTCCGTTAGTTTCCTCCGATTCAGAACCTCCGTCGCCAACGGTCCCATCTATATTGCGACCAATTCCGGCCTTCTACAGATATAACCTTCGATCTCGACCACTACCACCATCCCCCGACAATAACCAGTCGACGAGTCATTTACCTGATTCTCCGACTTCTTCGATCTCCGAACCCTTAGCATTTTGCTACGACAACATACGACAGAATACCACTCCGTCGCCAGAAGAACTCTCTACTCCATCAAGTCCGACATCATTCGAAACACCTTCAACAACCTCTTCTCATCCTCCCCAGTCACTCGACCAAGAACTTCGAACCGCACTACGAGCCTCCGAACCACCAGAAAATATCGATTCTGAATCTGATCTCTCACGATTTTTCATAGACACTCCTCCTCGACATTCGATTTCCCAAATATCTGAAACCAATCCCACTAGAACACACATCGCCATGGCCGCTGTAGTCCCCACTATGCCAGCACGCTTGCACTTGATTGTGCCATCGTTTTCAGCCTCCAAACCTAGGGAACTTCGGAGGTATTTCTAGGACCTCGAACTTCTATACACGAAATGCGGGATCACTGACGATCAAGAAATGAAGAAGTTCGCACGACACTACATCGACGTCGACTCCTCCGATCTATGGAGTGCCCTTCCTGCGTATGCCACTGGGACTTCATTCGAAGACTTCATAAAAGCAGTAATTGCCCTTTACCCCGGGGCTGAAGACGAGAGAAAATGGTCGATCGCTGACATGGACAAGCTGATCGGCGAACAACTTCATCTAGGCATTCACGACGCGACCGAGCTCGGAAACTACTATCGAGGTTTCCTGAACATTACGTCGTTTCTTCGACTAAAGAATAGGATTTCGGAAGCAGAAGTCAGTCGCGCTTTCATTAGAGGCTTCCAAGAGGACCTTTGGAAGTCTATCAAGTATCGTCTACACCTTAAATTCCCCAATCACTTCCCCGACGATCCCTACTCTCTCGAGAGCATTCACGAAGCCGCTAAATACGTTTTACACGGAGGATCGCCCTCATCATACGAACCTCCGACTGCGACACAGTCAATCGTGATTGCACCATCGCAGCCAACTGTCAAAACCGAAGATCTCTCTACGATTTTCAACAAACTCACAACAACTCTGATAAAAGCACTCACTCCCCAGCAGTCTCAAGCGAAGACTTATGCGCGACCTCAGGAAAGAGCTCGAGGTGCTGTCTCCGACAAGTGTAATTTCTGCGGAGAATCAGGGCACTACATCACAGACTGTCACCATGTCAAGGATTATGTCGCAGATGGACGGGCAAAACAAAACCAAGAAGGACGAGTTGTTCTTCTGTCAGGAGCTTATGTGCCGCGATCTGTCACAGGGAACAATCTTCACGAACGATTTGACGAATGGCATCATCGCAACCCTAATCAGCAAGCCGGAGCCCTTCGACTAGTCACTTTACCAATGGGGTGGACTAACTCAGTACCGATCTTCCACGACGATGTCACGTTTATCCTTCAGCCTGAGATCCCCGACATCACAATTCCTTACATCAACGATGATACGCTATAGGAGGCTGTAAAGGGGGAGATCCCCAAACAAACTACCTATTAGGTGAATGCGAGGAGGCGAAGATGTCTACTACACGTAGAAAGGTATAGGGAGAGATGGAAACTACTATAAAGTTTCCGAACAATGCGAACGTACGTGCGACAGTTGCGATCAACTGTGCGACTTCGCGAACACGGTCGCGACGAAGATATCGATATCGGGTGACGAGTATAGACAAACTCAAAACTATAACTTGAGTTTGAAACTAAAGGAGAGCTTTATAGCTCGGAGACTAAGATCGAAGGGGATGGAAGTCGTAGATTTCTCTTCTGTCTGAGGAGGAGGGGGTCTGTCTCTCTCTCTATGTATCTAAACTACATCTCTTTATATACTACCTCGATCGGAGGATCGGAACGGTATAAAATGATAGAAAGGAGTAGTAATGATACTAAAAGGGGAAGGGGATAAAGGAATCAGAAGGTGAAACATAAGATGAAGAACAAAGAACAAAGGAAGATGAAAGGTAAATTGAATAAGAAAGAGAAACTAATATGAAAATACGTCCAAAATGATCGAAAGTGAGGTAGGAGGTGGATGGGATAGGGGGAATGAACCTCCGATAAAGGCGGGATCGGTCCGATATGAGATGACTTTGTCTTGGTGCTGCGACTAGTTCGGAAGCGATCGAAGTTGTCGAGAGGTGTCGGAAGAGTTCGCAGACATTCATAAGATCGTGAGATATCGGGATGTGGTCGATGAAGAGGTATAGTACATCCGATTTGCGTATTCGGAGCATAGGATCGTATGATGCGTATCAATGATGTTCCTGTTAAAGGACCACCAACCCGATACATCCGAGAAGATGGTTCGTATGAAACCATCCCACAGAACACAGGTATTCGATGATTTGTGTGGGAACACTTCCAGAACTTGAATCGCGTTGTCCAACGAATGAAGTACAGTGGAGGCACTTTTTCAGGTCTCAAATTGTTTGTCTGTGTAGAAGAGATAATCGTTGTCGGCCATCGCTGCACATATCATGGTCGGCTTCCCGAGAGTTCAAAGGTCTCCGTAATAGAGAAGTGGGGACCATGTCAAAATCTCTCCGACATTCGCGCATTCCTCGGAACAGTTGGTCTATGCAGGATCTTTATTCGCAACTTTGCGCATCGTGCCCATCGTCTGAACAAGCTTACTCGCAAGGAAGCTCCTTTCGAATTTGGTCCAGATCAAATCGCCGCACAAAATGATCTCAAACAAGCAGTCCTCAATTCTCCAGCACTTCGCGCGATCGACTATAAGTCGGACGCCCCTGTTATCCTCGCAGTCGACACGTCATACATCGCAGTTGGATTCTATCTATGCCAGTGCGATATGGAAGATATGTGAAAATGTTTTTATAATTGGTTCGGCTCAATCACACTCAACGACTGCGAACGACGATTCTCACAACCGAAGCTCGAGATATATGGGCTTTTTTAGAGCTTTGAGAGCCCTCCGACTTTACGTTATTGGAGTTCGCAACCTTGTAGTCGAGGTTGACACACGATACATCACAGGAATGTTGAACAACCCTGACATAGTACCCAGCGCCAGCATCAATCGTTGGATAGTATCGATATTGACATTCCATTTTACACTCGTACATGTTGCAGGAACCAGTCACGGCCCCGACGGCCTTTCTCGACGACCCCCTCAGCCAGGCGACTTGTCGCAACCAGATGACGACGACTTCGATGATTGGATCGATCGACTATATGGCTTCATGCATCAGATAAATGAAGTCCATGGTACCCAACTACGGCGATCGATAGTATCAACACTTCTCTCTGACACCGTTACTCCTGGAGACAGTCCCCCTACCCCCTCCGACTCTTACGACGCAGTTCCACGATCAAATATCGCCAAATCGGACGACGATCGCATAGTACTAGTGAAGAAGTGGTTGAAAGACCTGGAACGACCATCTCATTTTTCCGAAATCGATTACACAAAGTTCGTCAAATATTGCACTGAGTTTTTCGTCGATCGCAATCGCCTTTGGAGAAAAGATTCTCAAGGAGCGCACAAGCTAGTCATCAACCCAGAACAGCGACTTAGTGTCATGAACAGCTGCCACGACGACATTGGTCACAAGGGATTTTATGCGACTCGATCGATAATTTTGGAACGATTTTGGTGGCCACATATTGTCGCCGATATTGCTTGGTTTATCAAGACGTGCCATTTATGCCAGCAGCGACAGATTCGACAAGTTTTGATTCCCCTGGTAGTAGCAACCCTCGCTCCACTCTTCGCGAAAGTATATGTCGACACCATGCACTTACCCCCATCTCGATCTTTCCGATACATCGTGCAGGGACGTTGCTCCCTCTTGCAGTACCCCGAATTCCGCATGTTGCGATCGGAGAACGCCTGTGTGATTGGCGACTGGATTTTCAAAGATATTTTGTGTCGATGGGGATCACTTCGCGAAATCGTTACAGATATTGGTGCAGCGTTTGTCAAGGCCCTCGAATATTTGTCACAACAATACAAGATCAATCACATTCGGATCAGTGGCTATAATTCGCGAGCCAATGGTCTAGTAGAACGGACGCATTTCAATGTTCAACAATCACTTTTCAAGGCAGCCGATGGTGACCAGGCCCGTTGGTCTCAGGTTGCACACTCTGTATTTTGGGCAGAACACATTACCACCAGACGATGAATGGGATGCTCCCCATATTTCGCAGCAACAGGATCGCACCCGGTTTTACCCCTAGACATCTTCGAAGCGACTTACCTCCAGCCAGCACCATCCTCAGTCCTATCCACCACCGATCTCATCGCATGACGCACAATCGCCTTGCAAAAGCGCAGCGAGGACGTCTCGAAAATCTATGCAAAAGTCTACAAGGCAAGAAGAGCAGCTGCAATTCGTTTCGAACGAGTACATGCGACAACTATTCGCGACTTTAATTTCAAGAGAGGCGATCTTGTCCTCATGCGAAACACTGCGATTGAAAAAGCCTTAAATCGCAAGATGCGACCCCGATATTTTGGTCCCCTCATTGTCATATCTTGAAACTATGGAGGCGCGTATATTCTCGCTGAGTTGGATGGATCTGTATTCCATCGACCAGTTGCCGCCTTCCGTGTAGTTCCTTACTTCGCCCGCAAGATGATCAAGATACCAGCCGGTCTTATCAATATCGACACTGCACGACTCCGCGAAATGGAAAGTTCAGAACAGAAAGACGACAACGACAACGACAACAATGTTCACGACGAGAATGTTGGCGAAGAAGACAGCGACGGAAGTGACAATTGCTGAGAAGTCACTGACCAAGCGATATTTTACAGGTTCACACAAGTCGCAAGTTGATAGAATTGCCCAGCAGGCATCCTATCGAGAGATTGGCGGTGATGATATATTTCGGAGCCATCTCACAATTTTTTCCTTTTGTTTGCATGTTTGCGACAGTTTTTCTTTCAGGACTTTTTCTCTTTTCGAAAAACAAAATTTATCCCATTGGGAAGGAGCCATCAAGGCTCCTATCGACAATTCCTACGCCTAGCTCTACTCCGAACGATTCTCCATTTCACCCAGCATAGACTCTAACTCCATGACGATTCTCCGATGGGCTTCGGCGCGAACACGAGCTCGCGCCAGCTCCTCCTTCAAGACTGCTACTTCCTCCTCTCGAAAATCTCTGTCAACAATTTTCCTTTTCCCTTTGTCGCTATGCTTTACCATGCCCATGGACCACAACGAGGATGCGAATGATGATTCCACGACACCTGGAAAGAATGTCTCCGACATCGATACGACAAAATAACAATTATCGTGACTTACGACTTGATTTCCTCGACTTCGGAAGTTCCGGTTTTCCTTTACGAGTGAAACCCTCCCAAAAACAGCACCAGTGGTCAAGAACACATTTTCGACAACGAGATTCCGTATCACCGATGTTGCACACACGTTCCCGTCGAATGCAATTATCGCACCTCTGTGCACAGTCAATAAACGAAGATATTGCCCTGAAAAGGTCGCATTTACCTTTCCTTTTACGGGTAGGAGCCCCAAGTCATCGGCACTTCGCCTTCGTTTGTAAAGCCGTGAGAGAGTATTCACCGGCGCAGGTGAACCGGTGGTCGACTCGATAAGTTGGTCGACCTCATCATCGCCAGTTACCTTGGAAGTGCTCAATTTAGCGGGGGACGACATGGTTGAAAGAAAGAGAAGCCTGATGAATTACCCGATCGATAAGCCATCAAAACATCAAGGGCCTAACATGCGACGCAACTTATCATGTGATGGACGCGACGATTTCAAATTCATTACCTCCCACTCCATACGACTCAAGTTTGGCTTGCGACAGAAAAGTCGAGATGCGACACGAAACAAAAAAATTAAAAAATGGCTAAGTATACACAAAAATATACTACAGCCATTCGGACAGCTTCTCGTGCTCCTCCTCCAGATCCTCCACGAAGCGTTGATAGACGGATGCTTTTAATCGCATCCGCACGAGTTCCTCCTCCAGCGACGACAACCGAGCTTCGACCTCTTCACATTCCATGCCTTTCCCCTTGCCCTTCACGACGCTCTTGATATTTCGAGGACCAGCCTTGGACGATGAGGTGATGCAATTAGGTGGCCGCGTTCCGACCCAGACAGCTTCTATGGGATCAGTGAACACCGAGAAAATCAAGAATGTATGAATCAACTTAGTTTTCGGAGACTCCTCGGCTTTCACGCGAACAACCTTCGCCTTTTTTGTCCACGGTCTCAACCCGCTCCTTGCGATTCCGCCCCAGAAGCAACCCTTCCGATCGTCTAGGCATTTGCGACACTTCAGATCGTTATCCTTGTATTCGCATGGCAATTCCTGCTTGAAGCCCTTACAGCGATCGCACTATCCGAATCTTGTAGCCAAATGAAGTCAGTAGGGACAGCGAAGTGGACTTACTTTCCCATGAACGACTAAGAGCCCATCTCCCTTGTCATCATCTTCGCGTCCCTTATGCTTGGACTTGCGAAGATCTTTCACGTCGTCTTCGGATTCTCCCTCACTGCTCATATCGTTCACCGGTGGCATTAAGGCCTCGAGAGCCTTTGTGTAGGCCTTGCCCGAGATCGCTTTCACCGTGAATTTGTGGTATAGGTCAAGCTGATCTTGTTTCAGCTTCTCATTTCGTTCGAACTCAACGCGCTCCTTCAAAACTCTCGCCTCCTCAAGGAGCCTGTGTTTCTCTTCCTCGCGACGCTTTCTTTCCTCCTCGATCTCGGCCTGTTGGCGTGCCAGTCGTTCTGCGTCTTCTACCCATTTCCTTTCGGCCTCCTTCTCTTTGATTTCCCTTGACAGTTCTGGTAATAAAAGGTCTCCAGCCCACGACACCCATTCGTCCTCAGCAACGGCCTCGAAAACGGATGTCGCTTCGCGAATATATTGCTTGACGTCTTCGTCTTCCTGCACCTTCAGAAGGTCGATGACTTTGCGATATTGCCCCTAAAAGGACGAGACAAGTTTGATTAGCTGACGATGCAAGAGTAAGAACTTACGATGGCCTTGACGAAGTTTTGCCCCCACTTCATGAACTCCTTGGGCTCCCCTTTCGCAACATCCGGCATACTGGTGAAGACCTCGGAGACCCTCTCCTTGACAGGCGATAGGATCAGCTCGTTGTACGACTTCTTGGTAGACGGAGGAGCAGACGTTGAAGACATGGTGATGTTGGTGGCGACGAAAATTTAGAGAAGTTTCTCACAAGTTGCGGAGTTTTAGTCAACAAGGTCACGTGCTCCCTTCTCTCACGTATTGACTGAGGACAGTCAAGATTTCAGTATGGGGGAAGATGATACGCATCATACGATCCTATACTCCGAATACGCGAATTGGACATGCTACACCTTTCCATCGATCGTATCCCGATATCTCACGATCTTACGAACGTCCGCGAACTCTTGCGATATCTCTCGACAACTATCGATCGCTTCCGAACTTGTCGCACCCACAAAACAAAGCCATCCTACATTGGACCAATACCGTTCCCGTTGGACACTGTGTCATCTCATTTCGTTTCACTTTTTGTCTCGCTTCTCTACCATATATCCTGTTATATCACGCAGTACATCGTTCCCCTATCTCTTCCTTTCTTATGTCTTTGTACTAATTTCATCATTTGATTCCTTTCTTCGCACTCTTACTGACTCCTATCGATATTTCTTTATCTTAGAATCCTTTCTTACGTTCACTCCTATTCGATCCTTTATTTCTAGTCTTCCCGATTCTCCGATATTTCGTTCCGACTTTCTGATTGTCATAGTATAAAAAGCTCATGTATTGTAGCTAGACAGACAGAGAAATCTACGACTTCCCTCCCCTTCGATCTTAGTCTCAGAGCTATAGAGCTCCCCTTTAGCTTCAAGCTCAAGTTATAGTCTTGAGTTTGTCTATCCTCTTCATCCGATATCGATATCTTCGTCGCGACCGTGTTCGCGAAGTCGCACAGTTGATCGCAACTGTCGCACGTACGTTCGCATTGTTCGGAAACTTTATAGTAGTTTCTATATCTCTCTATACCTTTCTACGTGTAGTAGACATCTTCGCATCCTCGCATTCACCTAATAGGTAGTTTGTTTGGGGATCTCCCCCTTTACAGCTTCCTATAGCATATCACCATCAAGTTATCCAATGAGAACATGGGGTCAACCCAAGAGTTCGGTAACAAGGTATCGTCCAATCAGAGTGTGGGACGTGGCACATCCTCATGGGAATGTAGAGGTCAATGGGTATCATGTGCTGTCAAAGCAAAAGACAGGGGCAAGAAGGTAAAAATCGTAACATTCCACCACCATAGCCTTGCCAGCTTGGCATGAGGCTTGCAAGAATCATAAACTTCCATTGCGCTATCTCCCTCACAATGTCAAGATCCGCTGGAATTCCACCTACGACATGTTGAAACAAGCTCTTGATTATTGTGAGGTCATTGACAATGTCAATTGGCAGGCCTCATATAGAGGTTATGCTTATGCCCTCAAGGGTCACCATGCTCACCAAAAATGTTTTTTTATCCATGGGAAACAGTAATATTTTGTTTGCTGCACAATAACAAGTTTCTTGACTTCCCTTAAGCTATTCCATTCTCCCAGCAATATCACTTGATGGAATGATGTACAGTCATATTGTCGAAGGATCTTTCAGGGCCTCAAGTTTCATGGAGTTCATTTTGGGTCTACTTGAATATTTACAGCCATATCCTGCTTGGAATTCAGTTATTGTTATGGACAATTTTCGGATTCATGAAGCACCAAAAATACAACAACTCATTGAGGAAAGGTTCATATTTTTTTTATTTTAATTCTACTCCCTTTTACTTATGTAGGCATATGCACGGGTTTTCAAACCCACGTGGGTCTGGACCTGCGGGTTCCGTGGGTATGGGTACGGGTTACAAAATCAAACCCGCAGCTAACCCATACCCGACACCGCAGGTACGGCGGGTTGCTGATGGGTATGGTATGCTCTAAAATAATGTATTATTATTACTAATTACTACTATATAATTTATTTGAGGGGATCGAAATGGGATTTCGAGCCCTCTTATATAGGAGTGAAATGGCGCACGGACCATGTGACTTATTCATCACGAGGTCACACCTCAACAAACGCGGTCACACGTCTTTGGCTCAGACAAAAACCACCAACCCACGCATCACCAGCAACAACACCACGCGCACCGACGAGGACAATGAGGACGGTAACGACGGGCGGCAAGAGTCGCCCCCTTGATGGACGACACGAGGAGGACGAGGCTGAGGACCGTGGATAAGGACCCACCACCACCACCACAGCACGATGAGGACGATGAGGACGACAAGGACAGGGTCGAGGACAAGGACAAGGACAAGGACGGGGATGAGGACAAGGATGAGGTCAGGGACGAGGATGAGGACAGGGACGAGGATGAGGTCGGGGACGAGGACAAGGACGACGAGGATGGGGACAGGGACAGGGACGAGGATGAGGACGAGGATGAGGTCAGGCGAGGACGAGGACGACGAGGATGGGGACAGGGACAGGGACGAGGATGAGGACAACGAGGACGGGGACGAGGACAGGGACGAGGATGAGGACACCACCGTCCTCTCCCTCTCCCGCTGTCCCCTCCCCTTCTCCCACTCTCCCCTCTCCCACTTTCCCCCTCTCCCACCCCCTCCCATCTCTCTCTCTGCCTCCCTCCCACCCTGGCCCCCTTCTTTATTAATTTATTAATTAATTCGTAGTTTGTATATTATAATAAATAATACACATATTTAGCACATAACCCGTGGGTAAAGCCGCGGGTAAAGCCATGGGTAACCCGTACCCATGTCGCGGGTACAGGTATTTGCCAGGTCGGGTACGGGTTGCCAAAAAAAACCCGTGGGTAACCCACGCCAATGCCTATACTTAGGTTGTCTAGGGGAATGCAGTTGAAATTTCTCCCAGCCTACTTGCCTGACTTTAATCCTATTGAGCAAGCATTTTCAGCCATCAAAGCTCATATATGATGTCATTATCACCACTTTGTGAGGTCAGATGCTACTGGTACTAATCCTTTGGATGATGCAGAGGTGCATTTGATGTTGAATGAGCCTATTTACTCAATTACTCCCCAAGATGCTCTCGGATTCTTTCATCACAGTCGCTATTTGTAGATTCAATAGATAATCCCTTTCACAAACAAAAACAAATTTTTGTTTAATAAAACTGAGTACTGAGTGGGGGTTACTTTGAAGACATCAAGCAGGCATACAACACAAAAAATCTACTTGTAATAAGAATCCTTTACCTTGTGATCCTATCCAGCTTCTCCTTATCCTGCTTTGCCCAGTTACTAATACATCTCAGAGTACCTGGCTTCATATCCACAACATCACAGAGTTCCAAAGGCATGAAGAGAGTAAGGTCATCCAAGCAGAGGATTTCATTCTCAATAAATTTGTCAGCAACAGCGGTATAGTCAACATGGTCAGCTCCACAGGTTTCATGTGAAACAAGCTGCTGGAGCCAGTCTGAAATGAGAGGGTAGCTGACAGTGGAACAGTCAACAGGATCATTGGCTCTGGGCTGAGGTTGACTGGCAGAAGGCTCATTTGCCTGTGGCAAGTCTGTTGGATGATAAGGATAAGTGTATGGCATAAAGAATGGCGGAAATGGATATCCTCACACCCCCATGGGCTGAGGCATCACCATGTGTCCAGGGAAACTGTTGTCATGCATATTCACAACTGAGATGCTTTTTTCAGGGTTTTGGATTGCAGGACCAGCAGCTGCTGCTGCTTCCTTTTTGCCCTTGTTGTTGAAGCAAGCATGGATGATGTCTGGAATTTTGTCCTTGGTTGCTGTACCAAGCAGCTGAATATCTCCACATCAGTAGGTATCCAGGATCAACAACAATTAGACCTACCACAAGTGATGTCCAACTGGAAAGCTGCTCCATAGTGAATGGCAAATGAGAGACAGGTGGGCCAGGATTAATCCAGCAGGGCTTCCCACAGTGCTCACAGTGGTGGATACACTGAATGTCTGCAAGCACACAGGTATAAGATTCAGTCTTGATATCATCTTCATCTATATTGGCTTCAGTTTTGATTGTCTTCGCTGCCACTTTCTTACTGTCCTGCTAGTTTGAGAGGTTTAGTTGTTAGTGGAACTGATCCAACGCAGGCTGAGGATAGACAAACCTTTGACATGTCAGTCCTAAGATCGACTAAGGTGATACACCAAGCCTTTTCAACTCCTCCTTTTCCATGATTCTTCGCATTTTGCGTCTCAAGGTAAGTCCTCACATGTTGGATCAGCCCATTCCACTCATCCTCAGATTCAAGTGACATCAGTTTCTTTCCAGATGCTTTCTTGAATGGATTGATATAGCCCAGTGCAAGCCACTCCAGCTTGCACACCATCTTTTCACAAATGATAAGTCGGGCATAATACCACATTGAAGAAATTGGCATGGTAACTTCCTTCAACCACCCATCATATGGGATCTCAAATGGAATTTCAAAGGTATCAATGTCAATCACTATACAAATGTAGTGTCAGTTATATTCACAAATGATTTGGTTTCTTACAAAGAGGTGATTTCACCAGTTTCCTTGCTTTTTTCATGGGAGCTTCAGCTATACCACTGCTTGCTCAGTCATCCCGATTCAGCCATGGGACCCAAGTGGCTGGATTGGGCCAGGTTCTGCCATGCCTCAACAAAAAAAGGGCAGCCTCTGTCTGACATCGGGCATCAGCCACACAGATTTCACATCAACCCAACACAGATTTCACATGGGCAGATGGTGGAAATAAATAGATAAATAAATATTCTTGTCAATATTTCATGGTAGCAAAATCACAAAATATATTACAATTCTGCTCATGAGCAGACCAGCACTACACCACACCACAAACTACTAGCATTATGAGGATAGAAAAAAAGCTTCTCCTTGCCTGCTGCAGTCACTACCCATCACCACCCCACAACAAAACAAGGCAGACTGCATCGTCTTGCCACACTTAGAAGAAGGAGGGTCAGTGAATAGCAGAGGAGGTGGGAATGCAGAAGAGATGACCTTGAGTCTGTTGTGCTAGGTGTAGACATGGTGGAGGGGACAGGGACTCCAGTTGCAGTTGAGAAGAGGTTGATGTTTGAATTCAAGCTCAGAAGTTGGGTGGGGTTTGAATAAGGGATCCTCACGCTCAGAAATCACTGCAAAGTCTTTGCCCAGCACTGATTGATGTCAGTTTTCATCCTTGAGGTCTGTAATTGGCCCAGTGCCATGAACTAGGCTGGATCGTGGCCAGTTTCCATAGAAATTTAAGTAAAAAGAAGCTGACTTGTACCGATGATGAATTCTATTCGATTTTCATATTAGTTACCCCCATTACTGAGTTTAGCTAGGATCTGATATGAAACTGAATTAAATCTTATCTATTTCTGATGCTGCCCTTTCTAGGTCTCAGGGACACTGTGAGCACAACCGCAGTGTACCACAACATCTGAATCGTTGTCTTCAGACTTTTCACTCTCTGTATCACTTTCCTCATCTTCTAAAACCTTGTTGGACCTTTGCTTCAGCCTAAACCTTGGGTAGGAGTCATCCGAAGAATATATCAGGGCCACCTCAGGGTGTTTTACTGTCAGAAGATAAGTGGCCTCAGTATCAACAGCTTCAATTGGCGCAATGTGATCTATTTCATCAGCTTCACCACCATCTGCCATTGTGGGCACAGCAACGCAAACGGTGACTTGTTCATTGTTGTTTTGGATGATCTTGTATGTCAGTTTCATCTCTTGTTTGGGTCGATTCTGAGACTGAGATGAAGTTTTTTTAGTGTGTTGGGCATTGCACTTGTCTCCCATAGCAGAGTGCAGCAACTTCATGAGGGTGAAAAGAAAAAAAATGGTATGATCATAAATTCTCACATCAATTTTTATTTCAGCAACTGAACAGCAGATCCTTCTGCAACACAATGAATTGTATTGTAACAAACACATTTGTATAAAGAACTACATTCCCCTATGAACATACAAGTGACACAAACGGCATCTTCATGATTTGTATCCAAATGTATCCCAAGGTCCAAGAACTGGATGAGCACATCAATAGAAATGTCGGGTGAATGTTGAGTACATGCAATGAGATACTAGAAAATAACAAATGTTAGTGGGGAGAAGAATAGTGGTTTAAAATGAGGCATACATCAAAGTGATCGTTGCTCGGCTTCCCTGCCCAAACCACTGATGTTTTGGGCAGTGCAGCTTTGCCGGTGTCATGGAAATGCTTCAGAACATGCTGTATTGTTTGTAAATTCACAGATGTCAGTGTTTCAATCTCCTGGAGTGACTTGTTTCACTTGTGATACATGTGGACCAGAACCCAGCATAGGTCACCAGAGACTGGCTGGCATGGCATTATACTTGGTGGAAGCAGGATAGGATGCTATTGTTAGACAATGAGATGACAATGAATAAGAAATTTGGCCCAGGTGCTCACCAGATACAGAGAACAAGTGGTTGCAAATATAGGTATGCTGGAGTAACAGGAATGTGTCAGAAACTTTCAAAAACAAGGACAAGAACTTGTGGGTGCACACAATGCTTCTCCAGGTGAAGAGAATCATTGTGAAAAAAGCTGCTTGTCATTGACAATCTTTGCTGGTGAGATATTGCTGTTGAAGCAGATCTGTATGGGCAAAAGGCACTCAATATTGGGGAAAGCAATAGAAGAAGATTGATGCAACCCAAATGTACTGGCATGCTGCTCTCAAACGAGCTGATCAAGGTGCAATTGACTGCTAGTTGATATCTTCACTTGTTGTCAAGATATGGCTGTTACAAGTTTGGCACCTATTTCCAACCAAACTCAACTGATTGCATAATACGACACAACAAATGCAAACAGCAATAAGACTGAGCCTAAATAAACTTAGGACTCAGAAAAGCTTCAATGTTAATGTTGATATCACACCAATCTGAGGCTGAAAGTAATCACACATCTGGTCTTGAGCAGCACAGGCCACCTGCAATGTCCAGCCAAAGCAGTTGCATCAGAACAATGACAGTGCCAATGACACTCAAAGAAATAACTTGACATATAAAATCTGACAAGTAGCAAGTCTAAGACAAAAGCTGAACAAATAGCAGCATTTGCCACAATAATAGATTGCTGGCTGAAAAGATCCTGGGGGTGCGGTCCTCATTATTAATAAGACCACATCAGGAAAACATGGGTTTGCTTAATCTGACTTAATCAACTTAGTGGACTTAAACACACTTAACCATAAATTAAAAGAACTTAATTTTAACTAAGAATAAAAGTTTAACTTTTATACTAGTATAATGCTACTAGTAGTTGTAGTTAGTACTTGTGCTGGTTCTAGTGCTGGCACTGGTGCCATGCCGGTCTGTGTCCCTACTGTCATGCTGAGAAGTCAACAAAAAAAGCTAAGTCCATACTTTACCTTTGTTTGATCCATGTTCACTCTTGTCTTCAATACCAACACCGCACCCGTGCCAGAACCACTACCAGTGCCTATGCCAGTACCAGCATGGCTTAATGGAGGGCATCCCCTAGGTAAAAAACTCAACCCAAAGTTTCTTCCTCATTGACATATTTTTAGGACAGTGAGGACAACAATAACAAGGGACCACCATCTAAGAGCGGACACCGACGTTAGCTTGTGGCTCACCCATTTCAATTCACTTTTCATACCAAGGCCAATGACCAGGATGGCCAGCATGGCGACGATGATTGCAACAGTGACAATAGGATGAGCATGATGGCATGGCCAGGACGGTGACAGGGACGATGAGCACTAACACTGATGAGCCCTTATAGAAAGCCTGTGATCCAGAATGTGCTGCCATGATGGACATGCAGCCAAAGCCAAAAGGGAGGGGGAGAAAACCCATTAAGTAATGTTTTTGATCCAAACTCTGGAAGCTCAACTTTTGACATGTGGAATAGCAACCAGAATGCTCGCCACCACAAATCTGAAAAGGAGGAAGACAAATAATTACTCAAAGACAGCGAAATGGCAGCAGAGGGTATCAACACCGCTTTCATGTTTGAAGACTCTCCTGGCTGTGCGCCCCATCCATGCCAGTACCGGCATGACACACTGATGGCACCAGCACAGCATGCTGACAGTACCAGCACGGCACGCTGACAGTGATATGCATCATACGATCCTGAGCTCCAAATATACAAATTGGAACGTGCTCTAACTCTCCATCGACAATATCCCGATACTATCTGATCCTATGAATGTCTGCGAGCTCCTCCGACACAGTTCGACAATGATCGATGACTTCCGAAAACATTGCAGCACAACAACAAAGATATATCATATCGGACCAATCCCACCTTTATCGGAGGTGCATTCCCCCTATTCCATCCACCTCCTACCTGACCTTCAATCATATTGGACATATTTGTATAGTAGTTTCCCTTTCTTTTCCATTTTACCTTACTTCTTCCTTTGTTTCTTTGTTTCTGTATCATGTTTCACCTTTTGATCCCTTTCTCTCCATCTCCATTTAGTATCATTACTACTCCTTTCTATCGATTTTTATACCATTCCGATCTTCTGATCGAAGTAGTATAAAAAGAGATGTAGTTTAGATACATAGACAGATATACAGACCCCCTCCCCCTTCTCAGTAGAGAAAATACTACTTTCCCTCCCTCTCGATCATAGTCTAAGAGCTATAAAGCTCCCTTTAGCTAGCACTCAAGTTTTAGTCTTGAGTCTATCAGTCTTTGTCCTCTGATATCAATATTGTCGTCGTGACCATGTTTGTGAAGTTGCACAGTTAATCGCAACTGTCACACGTACATTCTTATTGTTCGGAAACTTAGTAGTAGTTTCCACACCTTCCCAAACCTTCCTACATGTAGTAGTTATCTTCACATTCTCGCAATCACCTATTGGGTAGTTTGTTTAGGGATCTCCCCTCTCATAGTTACCTATAGCATATCAACGGTACCAGCATGGCACAACAATGGCACCAGCCGGCACTAGCACAAGCAACGGCACCAGTTGCCATGTCAGTACCAGTGTGGCACCAACACCTACACCAGCATACCAGCAACAGCGCTATGGTTCGATGTGGTCTTCAAATGCACCGGTGCAGAGCAAATGTCTATCCTCGTAAGCCCTTTTATCGACCAGTTCTCTGTGCAATCACTGGCATCAACTGATCATTTTTGTATCAGGCTGCTATTATGGGGGCAAAGTGATACTAGTGGGCATGGGCTCTTGTAATGTACTGCTTCCCCTCTCTGCTGTCCCCCTTCGAGTAGTAGTAGTAGTAGTACCAATCATTTATTAAAACTAAAATTTTATAAAAATAATGGAATAAGTGAAATTCAGTAGATGGACCTTCTTAATTCCACTTAATCACTTAACTACCTAAAACGCCTTAATTTATGAAATAAGTCGGACTAATCAACTCTGCTTAGGAAGCACATGAGTAGCCAGATATCGGAGCTTGTCCTGTCCGGCTTAAGCCAGGAGAGGGACAAGTCCATATGAACATTTGATTTTGTGTGGTACAATTGGTAAAAGGTCTATGAGAATGGGTTCAGTCTGAAAAGAAAGATGGGAGGACAATACAAAATCAGGTGGGGAAAGGAAGTGATGAGGGAAAGGAAAGAAAACAGTGGTTAAATGGGGGAGCGGGTGGCAAAAAAGCCCACCGGCATGGAGGTGACAGACATAAACGGATTATGCAGCAGGGACAGCATGGCCATGTATCAACGCATGTAGCAAGACAGGATTCTTGCGAATGTAAATCTGGAAGGCAGATGAGGACCAGCGGCCGGCAGCCTGTATGATATGTGGTGCGGCACCAGCGATAGCAAGGGAGGTTGCGCCGCCAGTGCGTAAGGACTGGCCCGCTATGGAGATGGTGAAGAGGGTCCGCATGCGTCCGATGAACCAAGACCGCAGGGGGACTGTGCCATCAGACTTGAGCCACAACTGGGGGTGGAAAGGGAAAAGGCGATCCCGCGAGGTCAGGTAATGACGAAAATGGACATGAGGGTGATCGCTGTCCATGAGGCGCTGAACATGGATGACATTGCCCTGAAAAAATGCGTCCGCCTTGTGGGTGGGGAGGACGTAGCTATAGCTGGTGGCGGTGAAGGAGACAGAGTGTCTGAGTGAAAGCTTACGTGGATCACGGAGGTGGTTGTGGTCAGGGTAGACAAGTTCACCGAGGCGCAGCAGTGCAAAGAATCCCGTGAGGAGCTGTGTTAAGAATAGCTTATCATCGTGGGACGTGGAGTCATGTAGCGAGCGTACAGCGAGTTGGAGGTCAGAGCGACAAAGAGGGTCCTTGCGATTAGCAGGAGACCCAAAGCGGCGTTTGCAACCAGCTAGCGTCTTCGAGACAAGGCGGGTATTCCGATGTTTGCGAGCGTCGGGGAAGTGATCCTCGAGTTGGTTGACAATCCCAGAGAGGTAGTTGTCTACAGAGGAAGGTTTGATGTGAGTACTCATGAAGACAACATAAAAACTGAGTGTATCAGGGGTGGGATCAATAGGGAGGAGGTGAATTTTACAAAAAGTGAGGTAGGAGTTGAGAGCTGAAGTGTAAGAAGAACGAGTAGATTTGTCAATGGAAAGCCCGAGAGCAATGGAGCGCTCATTTAGCAGGCGCTCCAGGGTCCACGGCTCACGTTGACGTTGCCGGGACCGAACCGAGGGTGAGATCATTTCTTCTGCACCCCCAGCGTACCTCGAGGGGGTCTTACAATGGTTGGCAGCGGGTGTACACGGAGGCGGAGGTTGGGCTGGTGCAGGAGGGCGATGTCCATCCGGTCGCGAGACAGTGCGTCAGCTACTATGTTGGAAGAGCCGTCAACGAGGCAGACATGTAAGTCGATTGAGTGAGCAGTCATGAGGTCAACCGCGAGCTTAAGGATGGGATTGTAAAGAGGCTTGGCAGCGAGGCTGTTGAACATGTCAAACGTGTTAGAACTGTCTGTGGATATCGCAAGGCGGCCCGAGAACGATGACGATGCTGCATGCTCGAGGGCCCATAGAACGACAAGCGCTTCAAGGTAAAAAATGTTACCTGGCAGAGCATCAGGTGGAGGTGCATGTTGAAAGGCAAGGCTGGTCGCCGGGTATACGAAGCCGAGACCAGTGAGGCAAGCGTCACCATATATGACAACATCGGCATCTAGAGGTCCCCAGACGGATGCAGTTAGGACATGAACACCTGGTGCAGATTCTACGTGATGATGAAGCCATAGTAAGTCGTCCACGACGGCCTTGTTCAAGAACACAAGCGCGTCGGGATTAGTCTTTCCTGCCATTTTGTCATAGATGTTCAACAGGGACGGCCGCAGGAGGGGGAAAACGTTGAGCGCCCAGTTGATCCAACCAGCCATGCGCTGGAACTTCCGGAGGGGGTGGCGTTGGCCTCCGCGTGGTGCAGCAATAAAATCTACAATTGCTCCTAGAAGGTCAACCCGGGCAGCAGGGACCATGGTGAACGTCATGGCATTGGCGTCACACTGGAAACCAATTATCATCAAGGTGTCACCAAACTCCTGTTTGTCCTTTTCGTGGGGAAGGCCAATTTTGTCCCATAGAAGTGACAGCTGGGTCTGCTTGTCAGGATAAAACATGTCGTAAGGGGGGTAGTAAGTTAGGCGCCCAGATACTTCATAGGAAAACGTGTCATTGACGTAAGTGAAGAGATCGGCGAGGAGCTTGACATATATTGCTATCCATATGACCAGAGCCATGAAGGCTGCCCAGATGCGGTATGCGCCCCTGTTGCCAAAATTGTTGTTTCGGTCTACGAAGCGCTTACCATCAACTGTAATGATCTGCTTGGCCTGATAAAGGAAGTGGAGCGGCATGCGACGGTACACCTGAGACACGTCAGATTTAAACAGTGTGAGGGGGAGGTTACCGTGAACACGCCGGAAATTGAGCAAAGCCTGGCCAAGCTCGTGCAAGGTGTCAAGGCGAGAGCCAACGATCGCCGACCGAGAGATGAGAGAGTTGAGGGAGTAGGGGCCGGCGCTGTGGTCAACAATAAGGCGCAGGTTGATGGAGCGAGGCTTTGGGATCGCATGGATGGGCATGCTGTACATTCCAGGCAAAAGGTCAGCACCAAAGGAGGGTGAGAAACGGCCCAAGGCAACCTCCTTGTCGCACTGCGAGCGAATGAACGCACGCTCTTTGTCAGACTTGGGAGGACGAAAGGAGGTGTCATGCGTGGTGGGATATGAGGGGTTCCAAACAGACCACGGCCAGAAACCCTGACGTAAACCAGTAATGACCAAACGTACAAAAGGGCGGTTAGGGTGCGTATCTAAGAGTGAGGCAAAGGTCGCGACATGGATGGGAGTGACGATTTTGAACAGCTCTGGGTGCTGGGAGATAGTACCCACCAAGGCATCAGTGTATTCGGAAGATGGCGGCTGTGGGAGTGGCAGGTCAGATTCGGAGGTGAGCGCAGAGGGGTAGGTGCCAGTGTCGAGGTTGGTCCAGAGGAAATTGCGGAAGAAACGCGGGCAGGATTCATGAAGAGAAAAGTCAAACCTTTCCAGCGATCTTGCAGGAGGCAACGGTGTGGTCAGCCCTTCGGCAGGTGGAGCAGACATGACTATATCGGCACTGGGAGGACGTTGAAGGACAGACGCCCTCATTGTAACGTCGGCAGGGGTCAGATTTTCTCTTGAGATCAAGCCGGGTGCGTGTACCGGGTGTGGAGAGTCCTCGAGTATCACGACGTTGCGGTGAGGCGGAAGCGAGGAAACCGGTCCCGAAGTCGGAGAGGTACGATCGCTCCCAGTGGGCGAATGAGCCGAAATCGCTGAGCAGGAGGTCACGCCGAGATGCGACTTCGGTGCGAATCTTCTTGTCAAGGAGGATGACTCGGTCATGGACGGATACGTGGGCACTGTTGAAAAGCTCGAGAATGTACTGCTGGTACACGTGGAGCTCACGACCGCGGTGGGGGAAGACCCAGACCATGGCTTCGGCTGCCTTTGCCCACGCGACGAACCACTCTCCAAGTGTCTTGACTGACTTGACAGGGTCGGAGGAGCCGAAGCGAAGCTCAACCCCATCGCCGAGCTTTTGGGATGTCCTAGTGTCATGAGAGACGGCATGATAACTGGTGATGACCCTGTCAAGGTTGACAGCATGGCCCTTGATGAGGGCAGACCACTCGGATTCAGGGAAGGAGATGTGGTTGGTGGAATTGAGTAAGGAGCTGAGCACGTACTTGTGATCTTTGGCGAACTCGAGCAAGAGGGAACGAGTCTTCGCGAGTTCGGGGCGCAAGGTTGCGTCGAAGATGACATTGGGTACAACCCAGGGTAGGGTTGCGTCATCGACCTTCCTGCGTTTGTGGGCGGTCTCAACTTCGACCGACGACTCGTGTGAGTTAGCCGGCTCAACAGGACGGGTCGCGTCTCTTGTGGGGAGAGATTCAGATCCGGGCAACGCTGAAGCTCCGTCGACAACAGGGACCGAGCCGTGGACAACATCGGCCAAGGATTCTGACAGCTTGTCAAGAATCTCGAGGTAGGAGCTAAGTGCCCTGCTGCCGGGACTACCGACTTCTCTGGATCCGGGGATTGTATCCGCGAGAGCAAGGAAGGCTCCAGCTCTCGTCTGTGTGCCCTTTCGAAAACATTCGAGGATGACTTCACATTCCTTTGTGATATCCGAGCGAGCAAGGGGAGCTTGACTCCCGGTTCCTGTAAGCAAATCCGCTGAAGGAGAGTCGGTTTCGCCCTCAACGTATTGAGAGGGCGTTCACGTTTCCGAATTTGACAATTGCGTGTGGGAATTAAACGAAAACCCCCTTTGAGACGACTCCGTTTGGAAGGACCCTGAGTAAGCATCTTCACTCGAAGTCATAAGATCAATTGATGGAATTTATTCAATCTAAACTCGAGAGAGTAAAAATAATCTGAACCTGAGTGAGTTATATGGTGAGCAATAAGATGTGGAGATTTGTGGATACGCTACCTGAGTGAGGTGATGTGGTGAGCAATGAGGAGGGTGAAACATCTCCTATTGCTTGAACACATGTTTGAACCCCACTCAGGATAGGGGAAAGAACAAGGTATGCCTGTGTAGAGGGATACGGCGAGGCTCTGAGTAGGGCACGCGAGGGGACAGGTTCCGAGTGCGCTGTAGTCTATTAGACTTGCGTAAAAATTATTTTTTAAACTCGATTAAGTCAAGATTAAGTCAGATTAAGTAAACCCGTGTTTTCCTGATGCAAGCCTAAATAAATTTAGGACTCGGCACTACGACAATTCGAAAATGGGTGAAACAGGGAGGTCACCGGCTATATTCTATGCAACTTGAAACAGACTCTGTTCCAGTTCGAGGGTAAATGTTGAAACCGGTCCGTTACGCGAATTCTACTCCAACTTCTATTGAAGTTAAGGTTTGCGAGCGTCGGGAGCTCGTCCCGTTCCTTTTTGTTGTATGCATTATGATCCGGACTCTTACTATATATGTACTCTATACCACCCCGCCGATTTGCAACGGACTACGTCCATCCCATCCCCTCACATTAGTATTCCAACAACTTCTTCAAAACTCGTTATAGTCTCTAATTTGGTGTCAAATTTCTGACCGCCAGTGCCAGAGATCTTCTGCTGTACATCCCAACTACCCCTGCGCTTTGAGAAACTTTTTGCACTTTACCGCCTCAAATGGCCCCGCGGTAGTGTACTGCTTCGGGGTAGGGTAGTTTTGGAGCTCATTTTTCAACATAGTGTACTTCCCGACGTAATCCTCCGGCTGGCAGTTGACATCTGGCGCGGTCCCCTTCTGGGACAGCCTGTACGCATTGCACTCAGGAAGTGCTATCTCTTCACCCCATGGCCCCGCCCACACCTCCAGGGAATGGCCACTTTGATTCAACACGTTGCAAGGGCCATCCCAGAGCCGATGCCGAATTCCCTCGGAGGCCAGTAGGTAACCAGTCAAGTCGGTACCGGCGTAGACATTGTACCATTGGGCGTTAGACACTCGGATGAGCGTACTAAGGCTGCAGGTGACGACGACACAGAATAATGTGAGCTTCATTGTCTGGAAACAGGGTAAGTAGTCGAGAGCAATTTAGAATGTTCTAATGCTTACCAGTATGCTTTGGATGGTTGAAGAATGGGTATTCTGAACATTCCCGAATTCGATATTTATATAGAGCAGTCTGCTGGCAGGGCTGGATTGAAGACGAATAATGTGACCATGGCTTAGTGACATGAAACCTCATGATTTCAATCCTGTGGCGATGGCGGCAGGAAACAATTTGAATCTTTACTATGTAATTCCTGGTATCCTAGTCAATTTCAACTATGACAACACTACGGGGTGGTTTGCGTTGCTAGGTGTGTACGTTTCAGTATATTTCAAAATCCTAAATGCAAATGGCGGAAGCTCGGTCTATTCAAGTTCACAATTTCCTAAGATATCAGAATAACATTCGACAGTATGGGCGTTTCTGCCAGTGTCCGACAGCACGACATCAGCACCGGAATCTCTACGAACACAGTTAAACACGATATCTCCGAATTCATTCAAGAACGACTAAAACAAATACGGCTCCGTTATCCTGGAACATGTAGGCATAGGAGCCCTCATTAACCAGGCGACGCGTTTATTCAGTATGGTTAGATTGCGCAATAAACCCTGGCAAATATCGACGCGTAATCCGTACATCCTCGTTTCGGAGAAACTGTACAGTCACGAACAAGTTCGCGTTCGGCCCTGATTGGTGAAGCTCGACCACATTGTGATCCGAAATCTCACTGCAAGTCCCCGCAACATAAACTTCGCCAGTGCGATATTCAGTGACGAAACTGCGAATGTCTGCAGCCCTGTGGGTTCGTCGTGGTCTCCATGACAAAGACCGCTTCCTCTTTCCCGAAAAATCAGAAGATTGAAGGGGTCCGGAACGTCCCAGTGACCGAATGTATCAAATGATCGACAGTGGGTTGGATTCCACAGTTTTCTACATCGGCGGAGACGGTCACAATACCATTGGAAATCGGGAGCCTGGCAGGTATTGTTTGGTATAATTTCAAAACATGGATTGGGAGATCAAGCAGCCAAGATGAGGGCAAATAAAGCGGGCACTTCTGTTCTCCGTACCTTTGTATTCACCAATATTCACGTGGGGGGCCGCTGGTAATAGCTCCCACAAATCGCCTAGAATTACGGTTCACAAAAAACTAAAGTATACATGTGAATTGTCATGTCAAATTGAGATAATACATACCAGTCGACTGCACAATTCACGAGCTTAACAAAGGTCAATTCATCTTGCCGATACTTTGCCCTCAGCCCTCACATCCTCCACTCAGCAACAATTTCCACGGATCAGCAAACCAAGAGCACAGACAGATAAAAATCGAGATGACTCTCTTCTCGAGCTTCACAAACTTGGATTCAAACACCGTGTTGGCGGGAATCTCCGAGTCAACTGGGGGACGCAAGATTGCATATCATCACTGATGCGAGAAGTAGAGATGCACTGACGCCCGTGTGGGATCGATAGGTGGATCGATAGGAAATTTTGAAAAAAAAATATAGGGAAACTATTGTATCTCGTCAAATACTCCGGCTATCCTCGAAATAACACCTGTTCCATAAATCCGACGCCTGTCCGCATCATTCTATCTTTGTCCAAGGGCGGAAATCGCAATTCTTGGAATCTTGATCTTTCAGGATCGTGAGAGGTAAGCCGCTGGCTGGCTTATCAGCTTGTCCAATCTCATTTCAATGCTACTTGTGCTAGAGGGCCGTTGCTTTGCACGGCATATCCGAGTCCCTCTGAGTTCTTATTATAATTACATCTGAAAGCTCTAGCAGCTCAAGCTCAAGCTACTTTTCTACACCAAATCATTTTCTCAGAATGTAGATTTTATTAATAATAGACTAAATTTCTCTACCAGGACATTACAATCAAAAAAGAGGAAGAAGTAATACTCTGGTTACAGGTCTGTCCACTAGATTACAAGCCAGTTGTGCTGACTTGACTCACAGTTTAGAGTAAGATTTGACCTGTTTGGATGCAAGGGGGGTGGCAGCAGATTGCAAGGTGTAACCCAGGTGGCTAAAGTGTCGAATATAGGCTTTAACAGACAAGGGAAGAGCTCAGGAACTTTGGCAGAGGAGGGATGCCATCAGTGGTGATGGGAAACGATGTTCATAGTTGTGGTGTCTGGCATCATTTTATTGCACTGGTGTTGACACAGATTGGACTGGTGCTGGTAGTGATGGTACAGTTCGGTTCTGAACCTGGGTTTGAACCTGAACCTACATGAACCAAACCTAAGTTCAGTTCAAGGTTCAGGGTAATGTCTGAACCGAACCTAAGGTTCGGTTCAAGGTTCAGTCAAGGAGGGAATCTTCTGAACCTGGTTCGAACCTGAACCTAATCTTTCACATATTAGTCTAATTTCTGCTGAGTAGAGACTTAGTTTTGGTCCAACTATTTATGGACTTGAAATTTCAGCACTATTAATAACAGAATCTACATTAGTTAGAGTTTATACTGTTGCAATTAGTGCTTCTGTAACAGGAATATCTGCAAACTTAAATATATTTTAAAATGTAAAGTTGAAATTCAGCCTAAGATGCCATGTTGTCTGATTCAGTTATACTGATTGCAAGGTCTTTCCTTCCTGTGAAAATACTGCAAAACATTTGCAATGACCATCTGAACAGTTTGCCAGGATATTTCATGCTTACTATGCTTCAGACACATCCAACACAAGATTCTACTATTGATTCATTCACAGTGAACATGGACACAATACATATAATTAAAAAGTCAAACCATTAACACAACAACAATGTAGAGTGGTAGGAAATAAAGGAGAAAATTGGATTGAGAAAATTCATTAGCTAGTATACTTGTATTTTCACAGGTTCAGTTCGAGGTTCTGATTTTTTTGGCCTGAACCGAACTGAACCGAACCTTACCATCACTAGGTGCCAGAATGGTTGGATCTTGGTCTGGGGCAAGCTTGGGGCTATTTGGGTAGGCGTTGGCATATGGCGGGTGAAGTGTTCAGCAATGGCATTGGGGGTAGCACTGTAACATTTAGCAATAAGAATAAAAACCTAAAAAAGTGTACCGAATGGCAGTGGGGGTAGGTGCACCCCTGCCCCACTGTGCGTTACATCTTCCATTTGATGTATTGATGATGCATTGACACCCAATTGTTGAGGTTTGGGGTTCGGCTGAGCCCGAAATTCTGACAGCGGTTGCCGCTAGTGAATAGCACGGGTATGGGTAACCCGTGCAGGTTTGTACCCATACCCACATGGGTACGGGTAGGGGTAGGGTTTCTCCTACCGGCCAGCTTTACAGCTGATTACATAATAGTTGTCACCAATTCAAAGTCCGCCTATGTAGCGCGCCTCATATTGTGCGAGCTATAACTCGGTGAGTTATCGATCAAATTGTCTGAAATCTGTTTTATAGTATCACCCCGATGGGGCCCAGGGCTCCGTTCAATAAAATTCACGAAAAAACTGTTCCAAAGTATTCGTCATTTTGGGCACTGAACAACCCTTGGTGAGCTGTAGCTCGGGATCCACTCGCGCAAAGCTAATTCCAAAGTATTCTACAGTTTATACATTCCATAGGCGAGGGCAGAAACATGTTCGATCGACGCAAAACACTTTCAAAATGTATTGGCATTTTGGGGCCCCAATTGACGTGTGAGCGCCGTCACCCGCGATCAAGGCGCCTAATGTCCATACAAACACTTTCCCCAGCGTGTACGCGACTTAACGGTGATACGCACCGTATGATCCTGGCCTCCGATTCGATATATCTCACGATTCTATGCGATTCACATCAATCCGACACTCTTCGACCTTGCGATCAAGTTGCGACTAATGCGATTGTCTGCGACTTTGGAGATCTTTAGTTATCGCATTTCGAAGTATTTCCTTTGTTTCCTTTGTTATACTTTCTTATGCATCGTCCCCTATATCCTTCCTTTATGATACATATGCCCCTCTCTCTGATATCCCCATATAGTATACTCTTTCATCCCTCTTCCTTTGTCCTTACAGCTTATATACCTGCATGTATGAGCCACTAGACAGAGAACACAGAGAACCCCCAGACAATCCAGATACACTGTCCTTCCCCCTTCGTCTCAGAGCCTATCCTTAGTCCTAGACCCAGTCCCTTCGCTTTATATTACCTTCTCTCACTGTCCGACCCTTCCATTTCACTGCGACTTTCTTATTTTTATCGCACCACTTCGACTTTTATCGCAGCATTTATATTGAGTGTCTCACACCCTTCTCTTCCTTTACTTTCCTCTTCTATCCTAGTGTAGGCTTTCCGAAACTTCCTCGCACCTTTCTTAGCAGTTCCTAGTTAGATTCCCTTCTTACTACCCCCACCTGCGCATCAACGGAAGGCTTGGGGCATGGGAGAGGCAGGCAGATGGTCTCAATTCACTACTTCGGCATCATGTATTCCATCACCTTTTTTATTGTCTCTATCTTTGTGAAATCATGTCAAACCCCTCACATACTTACAGCTCACGCGTATCCCGTACTTGCTGAACCAATGTCATGCTGTTTTACCATCCCACCCTGTGGTAAAATAGCAAAATGAAAAAAAAAAAAAAACGAAAAAGATGAAAAAGTCCGGTGTTGCAAAGAAAAAAGTACATGAACGCGAACATACGATGATAAAAACGCGAGTCCGACGCATTGCCAACTACCCCACCCACTTCAGATCCATCTTGCTCCCCAATAAACCGCTCCGTTCATCTGGCGCGTCGCAGTTCGTTCACGCACGGCTCGTGCTCGTTGTGCCATCGGGAACCTGGGCGTTTCGCCCCGAGATACGTTGCGCGGTACGCTTAGCGTGAGATGAGCACAGGGCTAAAAAAAAAAGAGCTTAATTAACACTTACGGAAAAAAGAGCCCGGACCCAACCCCACAGTCGCTTGCACCCACTCCTGATACGGCACACTACACAAGGTTCGCTGGGGATGTTGATGGTGACGGTGTTATTGTGATAGATGTTGGTTTGGTTTCCTCCAACGGACGAGATTTGGCAATGAGTGATGGAGTAGGACATTGAGTGAGTTGTATAATGGCGCGGGAAAAAGTCACCAAATAAAATAAAGATGCAATTGGCTGAAAGACTACCATCCCAAAACTGCTTGTTGGTAAGGATAAGGACCTCCCGGTCAGAGTAAAGGTCCTCCTGGCTAGGATAAAGGTCCTCCTCATCCATACTCTTTACCACCACTATATCATTGGTGTCCGAAAACTCTAATTTGAAGGTGACTAGCTTTCGAGCCGTATTTTCAACTGTCAGGCGGAAGATGAGATGGTTGGCTGAGTTCTGTATGTTGCAGTCAGGCAACGCAATGCAGTTATACAACTGCTTCCCTGTGAAGATCAAATGCCGCTGGCCATGCAGCAGGCTAATATTACACTATGATAGGAAAGACAAACTTGAGCTTATTGAACACACCCGTTTCTTGGCCTTTTTATATTTATTTTCTTTCCAAAAACACTGGCACAAGCATGTGCAGAATACTTTACAGATGTTCAAGACACTTGTTGCATTTGTTTAATATCCAACTACAAACTTCATGAGGGTGGTGAAAGGAGGCATGTGGCAGTGCAAACAGAAAACAAATACCTACTCTACCACAGTGCTGGTACTACAATTTAATCTCAATCCTAATGGTAAAAAGGGGGAGATACCAGCTACAAAAACAATATAAGAAACACTTCTAAAGTGGTGTGAAGTAGTGTGATCTTGCAGTGAAGTAGTATGGTGAATGTGCAATAGTTGTGATGTAACACATGCAATAAGGGTAAAGCAGAAAGAAGTGCAGAGTGAAAGCACAGCAATCAGAGATGAAGGAAGACTCAGAGATGCAGTCAGAAAGCAGCTGGGACAAAGGGGGCGGTATTCTCTCTTTGTATGCTAAGTACAGTGAGTATTTATATGATAGGGTTGCTATGGTGTAGCTATTATGAAAATAGGAAAACAAAAGCTAGCTAAATGTGAAATGAAGATGAAGCAATGGTGCAATAGGGTTAATAAGTGAGGCAAGATGGGATGCATAAAAAGTATTTGAAGAATAGTATTTGGAATAATACCCCTAACTGTGTGAAACAGTCTGATAAATCCACTATTTGACAACCAGTTAAAGCACAGCAGGTCTAGTTTTGGCAGAGTGTTAGAATACATTGTGCATAGCTCTCCATGTATGGCAAAATAAAATTCTCAAATTAATATTAGAGTAGATATACGATACTTGCATCTTTGCAGGGTCTTGCTCTTAGTGTTGGTAGGCATTGGCACGTGTTACCCATGGGTTGTTTTTGGCAACCCATACCCGACCCGGCAAATACCCGTGGCTTTACCCACGGCTTTACCCACGGGTCATGTGCTAAATATATGTATTATTTATTATAATATACAAACTACAAATTAATTAGGAAATAAATAAATAAGGGGGGAGGGAGGCGGAGAGAGAGATGGGAGGGGGTGGGAGAGGGGGAGGGAGAGGGGGAGGGAAGAGTGGGAGAGGGGGAAAGTGGGAGAGGGGAGAGTGGGAGAAGGGGAGGGGACAGCAGGAGAGGGAGAGGACAGTGGTGTCCTCGTCCTCGTCGTTGCCGTGGTGGTGGTGGTGGGTCCTTATCCATGGTCCTCGGCCTTGTTGTCCTTGTGTCGTCCATCAAGGGGGCGACTCTCGCCACCCGTCGGTGCGCGTGGTGTTGTTGTTGCTGGTGATGCGTGGGTTGGTGGTTTTTGTCTGAGCCAAAGACGCGTGACCATGTTTGTTGAGGCGTGACCTCGTGATGAATAAGTCACATGGTCCGTGTGCCGTTTCACTCCTATATAAGAGGGCTTGAAATCCCATTTCGATCCCCTCAAATAAATTATATAGTAGTAATTAATTAATATTAGTAATAATGATACATTATTTTAGAGCATACCATACCCATCAGCAACCCGCCGTACCCACGGTGTCGGGTACGGGTTAGCTGCGGGTTTGATTTTGTAACCTGTACCCGTACCCACAGAACCTGCAGGTCCAGACCCGCATGGGTTTGAAAACCCATGCATATGCCTAAGTGTTGGGGAAGTTCAGTTTGGTCCAGTTTTGGGTCTTTTTGCCCCAAACCGAGACCAAACCATTCAGTTCCTGCCAAAAACACCTGTACCTCCCAACTGTGATAACAATATAGTAGTGGAGTGGTAGTGGATTACCACTGCTAGTTAGCAACACTTTACACTGAGCCACTGATCCTAGTGGAATCCAATCGGAATTCAATATTCCACTCGGAATCCGATAGGAATTCGACCGGAATTTTCCAGATGTGTTTAATTCCCATTTTGGGTCATTGGAAGGAAAAAATCCGCTCGGAATCCGATCGGAATCTGATCGGAACTTTTCATTCAAGTCATATTACAAGTATTAGGGTTTTACTCGGAATTTACTTGGAATTCAATCGGAATCTGTTCGGAATTCAATCGGAATTTGCTTAGAATTCTATCAGATTCAATACAAACTTTATGTACTTTTTTTATTTAATAATGACATCATTTTTGAGACTGAATTCTTCTGGAGGAAGGTTGCATGACTTGTCATGCAACCTTTAGTATGCACAGTCACATGTGACTACATGTGACTGTGCATACCACAAAAATGCTTATATTAGCAACCAACATATTTATGTGAGTCTCAGTGTTCAAACAAACATTCAAGTTTTTAGTTAAGTTTCAAGTTTATATAATTCAACACAATGGCACAAACTAACTACAGTGGTCATCAGTCAATATCAATTCCATATTCCTCATCATCATCACCATCATCTTGATCCCCTTCCTCCTTTAGTTTCTGCAACTTTATCACTTGTTCTGTATGAAGGAATAACATGGTGTGCAAGAACCAATCAAAATTACCAATAGTCATCTTCTTCAGAATAGATTCAAATCCTCCTAACCATGCATTCAATTGCTCACATGCCTATAGTGCAAGTTTGTTATTTTCTTTTTCAAGATAGGATGTTGAGTAAAATACCTGAGTATTGAAAGCACACTTGTAATGTGGCCATCCATGCCTATCATTCTCCACAATAACCAAATTTGGTGCAGAACCATTTAATGGAGCTGGATTACACCATTTGCGACACAGATAATTGGTTGTCCGATGGTTCACATAGTGATATGTATCAACTATGAACCTTGTGGTGTTTTTCCATATTTCCCAACTTCCATTGCTGATACTGGTCCGCAGGAGAAGACAAGCTTTGTCAATCACAATGTATGATGGCCTGGATTCAGGTGGGTGTTGGATAAACTGCTTGCAAGAACTGCAACACATTTGTGGGTGACTCTGATTTGGCAAACTTGGCCCAAGCAATCACAACTCCACAAGGAGCACAAATGGTTTCAACACAATAGAATCAAGGAGCTGTGAAGTGATTGGTTTGCCTTGATTCAACCGCTGGCTCATCATGAGGCTGAGCCTCATCAGCCACTTCTGGAAGCCATGGAAGATTCTCTTCTTCAGTTCTGCACAACATTCTACACACGCCCAGATAACTCTGACGGCTGTGGCAAACAAGGCGCCTATACCAACATTCTTGATGACCAGCACAAGTTTGCGATCCATCAACCTTTTGATTGTTGCAATCATGGATGCAACATAATGCTCCATAAGCAGCAAGCAGAACACTCCTCCACGAGCATTTGCAAGTTCAGCGATGCATCCATCATAATCACAATGCTTTGGACCCATAACAACCCCATCTACAACAGCCATCACTACTGGTGCAGGCTGAATGTCAACATCCATTGCATCATCTCCTGGAGTACCATGCCCTCTGGCCTGAATTGCTTGCTGTCTTGCTGCAGCAGCATCCTGTACTGCTAAATTGGCATCTTCTCCAAGAAGAGCAGGAACAGCTCTATTCTCATCAATCCCTACAAGAGCAGCAGGATCATCTTCAGAGATCACATCTGCAGTTGCTTTAAATGCATGAGAGCATTCTGAGCAAGCATGTCCATTGGCACTTTGGATAATCCCATTGGTTCCAAGTATATTGAAAGCCTCTTTGGTGACCTCTACAATTTTCAGAGAATCCTTCAGAACCAGGGTCTGATTGGAACCTAACGCAACAGCTCGCAAAGATTCCTGCACAAAGGTATGCCAGATTTGTCGATGAGTTATTTTTCTGGCATTGGTTTCCTGAGTACTCCAAAAGCTATCATTCCAGAACTCTGCATATGCTGATGATGATGCATGAAAGCTGTATATCCCATTCAAAACAGCTTTTGAAAACACACGATCCACCCACACACTTGTTCCAACTTTCAGATATTTGGCAGAATTCAAATATACTTTGTTGCAAATATCTGATGTGGTTGATTGGAATGCATGCTCATGGTCGGCAAAGTATGTTGTTTCACAACTAGGGCATTTTCCAGTGAGAACTGGAATGTTTTCGTGGATATTGGTTCCTTTGATCAATGTAACCTTGGGTATATCCCTATCTCTGATGGCTTGAACAAGAGAGCGGGGATTACAATCCATGGTTTCACATTCCAAGGCATCTGGACAAATCACATAGACTGGTTCAATTGCTTCCTTTGAGACTGCCTTCAGTCTGCCTCGGAATTGTCCAGTCTGATTATATGGATACAGGTCCAATAATTTTGACATGGCATCCAGCTTGGTGCCAATAGTATTAGTCACTGCATCACTGGACATGGCAGCTCTGTGGTCAGAACTCTGAAACAGTCTGTCTGCATCATGGCCAAGTTTCTGCTGTAGAGCCCGTGCCAATGATTTCATCCACCCAGAAATTGCAACTTTGTTTTCTCCTGGAAAGTGTGGGTTCTGCTGTCTAGCATGTAAACCCAGCACCTCAGGGTTCTCAGTCAAGGTGAACAGTATGGTGAGGACAGTGGCAAGAGAGATTTTGGAGCTGAAATGATTGTGGACAAAGTCACTGAATGCCATGAAAGGAATATCTGGAAAGGGATCCTGATCTGACATAGCAGAAGCCATTGGTAAAGCTCCAAACATCATGCAAATGAACCAGGTACAACCCAGTCCATGAGCAATATTAGAAGCCAGCATCCAGAGGATCATCTTCAAAAGATTCTGGTACAAGAATAGCAGCAATGTGATGAGCCATCTAAAATTTGGAAAAATACATGATCAGACCACCGAATGTTCTTATTCTACTATATACTCACAGTCCATGGCAGGTTCTACTACCTGACTTCTTGACCTTCTTCTTCTGGTCACCATCATCCAGAGCCTTCCTTTTTCCTTTTTCCTTCTTTCCTGATACCACGGAACCAGAACCAGAACCACCAGAAACCAAAACCTTCTTCTCCACATAACCCTGAAGATCCTTGAAATTATAAACAGTCTTCTCAACACCCCATATTTCGAGATCAGTGGGGGCATCAATGTTGTTCCTCAGCCATGAGAGCATGCAAGGAAAGCTGACCAACTTGCCAAAGATCTTGTAGTGAGAAAAAAACATGGACTTTGAAATGAAGACCCCCATTAGATCTGTTGCTAATGGCCGTGGACCAGACCATTCCCGATTACCTATCATGTCATTCAAAGCTTGCCGGGCATCCAAATAAGCCAGGTAACATTGGTATGACACTTGGAGAGTAGCCTCTGAATGGTCAGTAAGATGAGGAGGGATATTAAGCATGGTGATGAGCTTCACACTCATGGCAGTAGGCGTATAAGCAGAAGTGGTAACAGCCTGAGTGACCGGAACCATATGGGTGGCTTGAGCAATAGGAACCACATCATTCTCATCATCCTTACAATCACAAATTATTGATTAATACACATTACATCAAGTAAGTTACTCACAATTAGCACTGGCAAAATCATCTCCCCATTTCGACTGCTCCATGTAACTAACTCATCATCATCAAGGGCATCAGCAAAACGTCCCCTAACCGACCAATCTTCATCATCCCAAACATAGATACGTTTGTTGAATTCTAAAAAAAATCAATAACCAGCCATTAGCATGACATCCGACACTTACTTTTGACAGGCGAAAACTTGCTGGCCAGTTTATTGAGGAGTGGACGGAGTTGTGGTGTAACATTGTGTTTGAGTGACAATATAGGCTTCGCATCAGAGTCCCAACTGGTATACAAAAGTACCTTGCCCATTGGATTGGAGATGGGCGGCCAGGTAACTTCGTCTGGAACACTATCAGCCATATTGTAAATGTTACCCATAGCATGACCCCGGAATTGGCCCCCTTCGGTGCGAGAAGCACCCTGACGATCATGTTCAATGAAGTCAAGTTCAGAGCCATCAAACTTCGGGGGAGTACAAGGTGGACTCTCAACAACAACACCTTCATTTCTGAAATTGGGGGTGTCTCCGTCTCCGAAGTCAGAAGTGTCTCCCATATGGCCACCAGTGCGACCACCGTTGCCTTTGAAACTGGGGGCAGTGTGGCCATCTTGGCCATCGCGATTGGGGGTGTCTCTGAAATGGCAGCCAGTGTGGCCATCATGAATGAGGGTGTTTGCGACGTGGCGGCCAGCGTGGCTGCCTTTGCCATCACGATTGGGGGTGTTTGCGACGTGGCGGCCAGCGTGGCTGCCTTTGCCATCACGATTGGGGGTGTTTGCAACATGGCGGCCAGTGCGGCTGCCTTTGCCATCACAATTGGGGCTGTCTGCGGCATGGCGGCCAGTGCGGCCATCACGATTGGGGCTGACACGGCAGCCACCTTTGTCCTTGCCGTCCTCGCCGTCCTTGCCATGGTACTTCCTGTGGTTGTCGCCATGATCCTTGCCGTCCTCGCCTTGGTCCTCGCCATTGTCCTTGCCATCCTCACCGTGGTCCTCGCTGTCCTCGCCATGGTCCTCGCTGTCCTCGCCATGGTCCTCGCTGTCCTCGCCTTGGTATTTCCCGTGGTCCTCGCCATGGTATTTCCTGTAGTCTTTGCCGTGGTCCTCTCCATCCTCGCCGTGGTCCTCTCCATCCTCCTCATGGTCCTCTCCGTCCTCGCCGTACCCATTATCCATGCCTTGGCCACCTCCATGGCCACCACTCTCACCACTGCTGTGTCCTCTGCTGTCGTTTGTGGCTTCCTTGGCCATGCATCCTTTTGTGAGACCCGCTGGGTTCTCCTTGGACCCACCCTGTGGTTGGTCAGAACAGCGTTGGCGTCCTAGGACCGGCTTGCCGGGATTTTTGGTCAGCCTCGCGTTGGCAGCGGCCTGCATCCATGGTGGAGGTGCAATAGGGATTCCACTGTCGTGGAGTTGTCGCTCCGTCCTGTAGGTAGTCATTAGTCGTCGAGTAGGATGAAATTAAATTAAAAACTTACTTCGTGAGGTGTGCCGGCACACCTGTTGTGTCCGCGGCTGCATCGTTTTGTGTACGCTGAACCGAAGTCATCCTGTAAAGAAAATGAGTTAGTATATGGATATATTGAACGTAATTACTTACTTGCGACCTTTTATCTTCTTGGTTGTACCCTGTTTGTCCTCGCTCGCTGGTGCCGCCTTGGTTGTTTTGGTGCCAACTGGCTTGCTACTGCCACTCCTCTTCGATTTTGGGGGCGACTTAGCCCGTGCTCGACCACTTCAAATGGTATTGACGCTGGACCTTGTCGTTCGCATCGTCTCGCGGTTGCTGTTGATT
The DNA here is from genome assembly GCA_963555575.2 of Hygrocybe coccinea. Classification (NCBI taxonomy): domain Eukaryota; kingdom Fungi; phylum Basidiomycota; class Agaricomycetes; order Agaricales; family Hygrophoraceae; genus Hygrocybe; species Hygrocybe coccinea. The sequence continues at coordinate 4,238,524 of OY741993.2, read as the reverse complement.
GTCTTGTTGGTGACTTGTGGGCTGTGCGCGTGGATGAATGGTTCATGCATGGGAAGATTTGTTCATGTGATGAATGGTCCGTGCGTGATGACATGTCTATATAAAGAGAACAAAACAGGTAACAAAAATTGTGGGTTTTCGCCCACCTAGAAAATAATATATTAGTTATTAGTTTTTCCATATTGGGAGTTGCTAGCTATTTGGATATTCCAATTGGATTCCAATTGGATTCCAATAGGACTCTTTTCACTAGGAATCACTCGGAATTCCATAGGACTGAAGAATTCTGATTGGAATCCAATCGGAATTTTTTTGGAATTTGGCTGAGGGAAATAAGAATTAGGTGAGGAAAATTCCGATCGGATTCCGATCGGACTGACTAGGAATCAGTGTCTCAGTGTAATGAGCTCCTAGTTAGCATAGTTTTTACATGTATAGGGCCTCCTGCAATAAACCTTCAATAGCGAGTGAGGTACTTTAACTTATATATCTCAGCACAATGGGGGATACTATATCGGGATGTTTGGTCACTGTTGGCACATCCCAATGCAGCAGTTGGCTTCCCCGCTGTAGAGGTCTGATGACGCTCTGAGTACGTATCATCGATATATCACAGATACTCACAAACCCGACACGCCCCACTTCCTCATCCTCGAAACCGACGCAACCCGACATCACCCGCTGTACCCGACGTATACCGTCTACCGACGGCCGATCTTATACCGACAGCAGATCTTATACCGACATCGATGACTTGTATCGCCCAAAACGATCACACGTGACACCTCGGACTCCCTATACCGACATCGGACTTATACCCCCTGTCGTCATTGGACATAGGTCCTTTATTTTCCATCTTTTTCGTTATATCTTTTCCCCTCCATTCCTGTTCCTTCGTTGCCTCGCAACTCCCATCTTCTCCTTCCCATTTCGTATCTCCTTTGTAGTTACTATCGGCCGAAGTAACCTATACCGAAGTAGCTCACTCTTCATAGACCTATAAAAACGGTGACCGACAACCATAACAAAAACAATCCAGTTCCCCCCTCTTTGTCTCACTCAGAATCGTTCAGAAGCTCTTAGAACCTCTTGCCGTCATAACCCATAGACTCCCCGTCCTTATTCTTACTATTTCATCTTGTTTTATCGTTACCCGCTCGCCGTACCCGACGTCGTCGGTATCGTCGGCTTCTCTATTTCTCACCCGTTATCATTGTATTAGACAGCGGCTTTACTCATATTCTCTTACTACCTATTTTACTACGACTCACAACACTGATTACCCTGTCACTTTCACGCTGACACCCCTTGGTTAGGATCATTCATTCCGAAGCCACCCCGAACACGCCTTTACACCACTCACTGTGGTCGCGCTCTGCTTTCCGCATTAGGCAATTCCCACAGTGGGATGCCACCCGCTGCCCTGCTCATCATTCAACATGTCGAGCTCAACATTTTTGTACCTTTCCTGTAGTGTAGTTGGTACTCCATGCAATTGTAAAAAAAATATACTAACACACAAAGTAACTAAGGTGTTAGGGTTGGAATAAACGAATTTTTGGCCTATGCAGAATCTCCCGAGATGTGGAGCATAGCAAGGACAGCATCTGCCAGCTAGTGAATGGCACAGGTAACCCACGGGTATACATGGCTGTAACCGTACCCACACCCATTGGACCCATGGGTGAAAACCTGGCGGGTTTACCCATCATTTTAAGTCCTGGAACAGCCCAAATAATCAAGAATTGAGTGAGATATTATCAAAACAATGCTCCTTGATTGTTTTGACAATATCTCACTCAATTCTTGACCGTTTGGGCTGTTCCAGGACTTGTTTTAAAGCTGGCGGGTAGGAGAAACCCTACCCGTACCCGTACCCGTACCCATGTGGGTATGGGTACAAACCCGCACAGGTTACCCATACCTGTGCTATTCACTACTGCCAGCTCCTCATCCTCCTCAGTGCCAGCCTCCTCCTCATGGACTTGATCGTCGGGGTACTCAAACTCCGATGCGTTGTCGGCATTAGTGTCAGCTGCAGTATCTGCACTTGGGTAATCCGGGTGTTCCAGATAAGTGTGATTACTTGCCCCCACAGCTGCACTGCCCTCGTTACCAGATGTCAGGGGCTGCACAGACATGGCCTCGAGACACTCTCCAGGCAGGATGCTACCACTGAACCCCTTGAGATGAGAGATCTGTCGAAAGTGTTGCATGTGGGAGTGGTTGAAGCACCCGCACTCCATACAGTGAAGGCGAATCTGGTGTGCGAGACCAGCATCAGTAGCACCAACCTCCGCCTCTCTCTTCCACAAGAAAACATCCTCATCCTGTATGTAGGTCACCACCTGATGGATCTCACAATTGAGATAGGCAATCTCTTCCCTAGCACAGAGTATCTTGAAGTGTTGGTCCATAGCAATGCGACTGGCAGGTCTTGCCCAGGGGCATTCGTGTACATCTTGGCAATTGCTGCGGAGGAGGTCGAAGTCTGCCAGGAAGGTGTACTCGATGATACGCACCGTACGATCCTGGCCTCTGATTCGATATATCTCACGATTCTACGCGATTCACATCAACCCGACACTCTTCAACCTTGCAATCAAGTCGCGACTATTGCGATCATCTGCGACTTCGGAGTTCTTTAGTTATCGCATTTCGAAGTATTTCCTTTGTTTCCTTTGTTATACTTTCTTATGCACCATCCCCTATACTCTTCCTTTATGATACATATACCCCTCTCTCTTATATCCCCATATAGTATACTCCTTTCATCCCTTTTCCTTTGTCCTTACAGCTTATATACCTGCATGTATGAGCCACTAGACAGAGAACCCACACATCCCCCAGACAACCCCCAGATACACCATCATTCCCCCTTCGTCTCAGAGCCTACCCTTAGTCTTAGACCCAGTCCCTTCGCTTTATATTGTCTTCTCTCACTGTCTGACCCTTCTATTGATTGCAACTTTCTTATTTTTATCGCAACTCTCTGATTTTTATCGCACCACTTCGACTTTTATTGCAGCATTTATATTGAGTGTCTCACACCTTTCTAGTCATTCTCTTTCCTCTTCTATCCTAGAGTAGGCTTTCCGAAACTTCCTCGCACCTTTCTTAGCAGTTACATAGTCAGATTCCCTTCTTACTATCCCCACCTGCACATCATCGACAACTTCATCCCAGGAAAGTTCTTGGCGGGGTGGGGAGAGGGCTCTTGCAGCCGCATTGTATTTATCAAGTGCTGTCCAGATAGCATGGGACCAGGCTTTCAGAGCCTTCGCGATGTGCTTCTGTAGCTTGTAGCCTACAGAGAACTTTAGTCGAGTGGACTAAATGAGGGGTAGCTATGCACCAGTATGTGACATGTTCATTTTTGTGAGCTCAAACATTCTTGCTCTCACCGAACCCTCCAATGAATCAAGGCTCCATTGATGCTGATGCATCAACACTAGATCAGCAGTGCGTTGCCACTCAGGACAACCAGCTTCCCAGCACTTGGTAACTATGAGCTTCATCTCAAAGTCTTGAACGACGAGCAGGTTCCTGTCCTGAGATTCGAGAGCATGGCAGTGTTGGGTTTCGCTGGATTGAGTCCTGTCGCGGACTGGCATGGCATTGGGAGTACTATTGATCCAGATCTGTTGTGAGGCCTTGAGAGTTATCCTGCATAGACATCAGTGAGGCCCCATTGCAAATATGAGGGAGGGACATACTCGCTAGCATATAGATTCACCAATCTCTGATAATATTCCATCTCCATTGTCTCCAGCACTGGCTCCTTTGTCAATCCTTTCAAATATGTACGCTCCTCCTCTAACCAATCATCAAAGACTTGTGTGCCTGTGATTCCGTGGTCCCTCATAGCTTGGGCAAGGACTGCTTCACCATCCAGGATTTTCAGAGCCTGTGTGTAGTTGTTCAATAAGAATGTGCTAACATTGGCATATGTGTCGAAAACATCGGTATGCTGGCAATAGGCATGAATTGCCTGGTGCTGATGGAAGATGCTGGAGTAACGAAGAGAGGTGGCAAGTTCGTTGGACCCAGAGAAAAAGTGTTCACAACCCTCCAGGTCCTTCAAGCCAAGCCCCTTGACATACGCAGCAAGATGAGTGAGTTGGCAGAGCCGATTGTGTGTGTGCCCATGAAAAGCGCTGACCAGACATTTGTGAGAGTGTTGTCAGGCAAGGGGGCCAAGGGGACTGCGGTCGAGTGTGGTGCCAAATTGCAGCCGATGTCATACCCACCACCGAGACCAGGACCAAATACATTGAGCAGATGCTCAACAACAGCCAGGGGGTACTTTGCACTGTAGTAATGTACATCTGTCAATTCTAGTAAATACATTTAAAGGACACTTACAGCTCTCCACTGTGCACCATATCCACCACAATAAGGACAAACCCATGGCAGCAGAGGGCTAGGAAGATCCCTTTCTTGTCAAACACCCCCCACATTTTGGCCATAATTTCAGACATCATGTTCTTCCAACGTTTGGCACACAGGTTGGATTCCACACCCTCCTGTGGAGATGGTCAAGTGGGCCAATGTCCCAGAGCAGCCAGTTGGATTTATCTCTCCTTCTGCTGCAAGAATCTCGCTCAAGATCTCCTTGGTCCATATATCCACTTTCTCCCTCGCTAAAAAATAATCCCCTCCTCCTTGTCACGTGTCAAGTTGCTCGCTCAAGGGGCCAAGAACAGGTGCCTCTCCCTCAACACTAGGAAGCACTTCTCCCTGATGAATGATGCGGTTGAGGGAGTCATTGCCGTCCAGAGTATAAAGCATGTTGAACATAAGGTTCAGCTCCCCCTTGAGCTTGTAGGTACAGGCTGGGCATGCGTGCCGAATCTGCCAGTCAACCTCGTCCCACCCCAATGTGACTTGGACGCATTTGTGCAACAAGGTGCGGATATCAAGGTACAGATCAAAACATATAGAAAATTGTCGTGAAAGATAGCGTTGGAAAGGGACCTTGGTTCCAGCAATGAGATATTAGTCCCTTGATAAAAAAGAGTCCAGGACTCACTCCGTGAAAGTCACATAAGGTCTTGACCCATGGTTGAAGAGTGAGCCACGGGCAGCGAAGGTGTGCAAGGTGATAGAGTTCTAAAACATGGATGGAGATGGCAATAGTAGGCTTCAGTGGGGCACAGGGAGCTCTTTACCCTTTACCACGTATTCCCAGTGGGACAATGTGGAGTCCAGGTGAATTCCACATGAATTTTATGCCAGCCAAATTAACATTTTACCACTCAAAAATTCACTCCCACTCCAGGTCAATTCCATGTGGATTCCGCATGGACATGTGGAGTCCATGTGGATTCCATGTGGATTCCACATGGAATTTGTCCACATAGATTCCATGTGGAATCACACAAAAATCATTGTTAATAACTGTTTTAATATCCTATTTAGCTTATCACTATATCATAATAATCAATTGTTGTTATTTACTAAAGGGGGAGTACCCCGAAGTAAATATGCGAGGTTTTGGCACCTTATATACGGCTGTTTGGTGCACGGACCAATTTGGGAACGCGTGAACGTCACATGACAGTCAACAAGACGCGTCAACCAAACATCACCAACCCCAACGCCAAACGCTCAACGCCCAACGCCCAACGCCCCGGATCGACGCCGGACGAATCCAGCAATGACGAGAGCAGCGGGGGCTAGTACGCTCCCCGCTACATTAGGTTTTTTCTTTGTTTTTTTATATGCTGTGACTGACTACGCTGATACAGGTCAACCCAACGTCCACACCCACCACGAACAAGGGCCAAAACCGCCACGGTGATGCGGGATGCCAACGGCGAAGGAGACGACCAGTCCAGCGACAACGGAAGCAGCGGGGGTGGGTGCATCGGTACGTCATTTTAGATTTTTTCCCATTTTTTTGTTTACTCACTAACTAAGGCAGTACACGCATGCGCGGGGCCACATCCACGCCCACCTCAATGTGCCGCCTCAGACGGTGGCCGACGCAGACGACAGCGATGCGAGGGAAGACGGAGCAGACGGGCGGGCGTGGGTGGTTCACCCACGCCCTTCTGTGAGTTTTTTATTCACTGACTACCCTCGCTCCCCGTCGCCATTTCCCTCACCCTCACATAGGTTAGGGCCGGGGAGGCGGGCGGCAACGACAACGCCAACAGCAACAGACAAGAAGGCGACGAAGGCGGTAGGGCCACAACGGGGACAGAAGGACGACAACGACGGACAGCAGAAGCAGCAGCGGCAACGGCGACAGCAGCAGCAACAACGGCGACAACGGCAGCGGCAGCGGCAACAGCGGAACGGCAACAGCAGCGGCAACAGCGGCAACGGCAGCAATGGCGATGGTGAGTCCCTCCCTCCCCCTTCCCCTTCCATTCCCCCTCCCCTTCGCCCTCTCTTCCCCCCTCTTCCCCTCCCCTTTCCACCTTCCCTCTAACCCCCTCTTCCTCCCCCTTTCTTTCCCCCCCTTTCCTCATCTTCTCCCACCTCCCCACCTTCCCCCCCTCTTTCCCCCCCTCTTTCCCCCCCCCTCTTTCCCTCCCTCTTTCCCCCCTTTCCCCCCTCCCCTTCTCCCTTTCTTTCCTCCTTTCCCCCCTTCCCTTTGCCCTGTCCCCTTCCCCCTTTCCTTTCATTTATGCCCTTCCATTTTCACTCCTTTCCCCTCCCCCTTTCCCCTCTACCCCCCTTTCCACTCTACCTCTGTATTACAGTAATGTAGTTATTACATGTAGATAGCATCTTTTATTATATTTGTTATCACATTTTGAAGATGAAGACAGTTTTGAGGTCATCTGAGTTTAGTCCTTAAGCACACTAGTGAAAAGTCTGGATTTACAAATTTGTGTCTGATGAGCACAAGCCAAAAACCATGTTTGATAGTTTTCTTGCCCAGCCCTTAATTGAAGCCTGTTTTCTTAATTGCCTTGTTGCATTTTTGTAATTGGTTTATGCCTGGTTGGAGTAAATGTTCACTATTTCCTGAAAATTACAGGTAAATAGGCAACAACATCTCAGTATCATAGATTTTACCCTTGGACAATTAACTCTTTACAGTCATGAATCATTCAGTATTTCATGAGATAATGCATAGTAACCAGTCATATATTTTCCTTATATGTCAACAATCCACACATGACTGTATAAGTTTGAAACTCCAGAGCCTAATGGTGTGGGGCGGAGTTGTGCCACCTTGAATTTTTTCTCACTTTCCACATCCAACACCACCATCATCTAGCACTGGCAGGATGGAGCCATGACCAACTGAGGTAAGAGTGTGAACAGCAGCAGGCCAACACAAAGGATATGGTGGGCCTGATCCAGGGCACCAATGGTGACCAGGAGGAGATGCAGAAACAATGAAAGCAGTGGGGAGCTGGTCCCTCACTGCATCAGTGAGTTCTTCTTCTTGTCTTGTCTACTGGGTGGTGCACTTAAAGTGACCTGTTCTTTATTTAATTTTAAACATGTACTAGTATTATTAAAATACACAGGGGTTATAGGGTTACCTGCAACTCCTTTTAATACCTGTGCTAAAACAATGAACCTGTTTACTGCACAAATGGGCTTTTTCATAGTCAGATGAGGAAAGTAAAACAATGTGAGGATGTGTTGGGCTACTATATGAGGGTCTGCATCAAACTCAGTGGTGGTGGAGAATAATAGAAATGGAAGGCCACACTACAAGCAAGCATTCAATACTCAGATAATTTGTCTTCATATGTGGGATTCAAAGATATTAAACAACTTGTGTTCAAGATGTGTCAGTGGCTGAAGGCATGGTTGGAAGGATTTGAGTTGATTCTCAAAAGAATGACCATTAGCAACTTGGAATAGTTCATGCACACCATGTTGTGTTGGCAAACAGAATAAGATCTCAAAAAACAGGTAAAGGAAAATGTGTTGGTGAATGTATTGGTGAATGTACTCAGACTGTAATAGGTGACTCCTTTTCCAGTGCAAGTCCATATGTCTATTGCTAACATAGAAATCAACTCTATCAAAGGTGGGAAAAGTAAAGTTGAGATGGATGCCAAAGACACTGATGAACCATGTTGCTGTTGCTGTTGTTGCCATTGCTGCTGCTGTTGTTGCTGTTGTTGCTGTTGTTGCTGTTGCTGTTGCTGTTGCTGTTGCTGTTGCTGTTGGATATTGCTGTTGGACATAGTGGGAAGAAGGTGTTTAAAAATGTGTTGGTAGACATATTCATGAATATACTCAGAACTCTGGAATTCTGCCCCAGTGCTAGTGTCAGTTCATGTGTTCATTGGAGATGAAGGTGGAGGTTAGGGTGAATGTGAAGGTGAAGATAATTATGGGATTAATATGGACAAGGAGTTGGTAACTATAAGTGAGTATTGGCTTGATAGAGAGGAAGGTGAAGATGGAGGTGAAGATGGAGGTGAAGGTGGAGATGAAGGTGGAGATGAAGGTGGAGATGAAGGGAAGATGAAAGTGACTATGAGATTGATGTGAATTACTAAAAACATAATGATTAACTGAAGGTGACATTTGCTGAACATGCTTGTGTATAAGCATTCCAAAGACTATTAACAAAATGAAGGATTCCAATCAGAATACTTGGAATCATTGTTGCAGTATAGAACTGAGAAAATGATAGTTAACTTCAATAGTCACCTACAGTAGTATTCAAACCAAGTCAAGACATATACAAATGTGAGAATATTATGAATTTGTGTTGAACCACATAGTGGGATCTTGTTTTATGAGTAATATCTGAGAGAGTTCCATAGTAGACTCTAATAACAACTTTGTGTTCTTAACAACAGTTGTATTAAGTAAGAAATAAGCAAAACAATGGAAAAATATTGACTTTTGGGTGGGAATTTGGTGGGATTCCATGTGGAATCCCACTGGGAATAAAATGGTCTATTAGTCTTCAAGCAAGCCCTATGAGTTTAGAGTGCTAGATATAGAGTTATATTAGCATTAGGATTGATATTGAAGGAGAAAAAGTCAAAAAAGTCAAAAAAAGTCAGTGTATTTCGACTTTTTATGTGGAGTCCATGTAGAGTCCATGTGGAATCCCACCAGAAATAAAACTTTCTATTAGTCTTGAACTAAGCCATATAAGTTTCAAATGCTGGATATAGTTGTATATTTGCAATAGCATTGATATTGAAGGAGAAAAAGTCAAAAAAGTCAAAAAAACCTGGTGCATTTCGACTTTTTATGTGGATTCCATGTGGAGTCCATGTGGAGTCCACATTGTCCGGATTGTTCACATTGTCCATGTGGACTCCACATTGTCCCACTGGGAATACGTGGTAAAGGGTAAAATACTGGGCACAGGGCATCAAGCCCTGTCTGACGAAAGATGCTGCTAGATATTCGTCGGTGGTTAACAGGTCGATATGGGTGCTATACGAGCCTGAGCAAGATGGCTCAACAATGGAACACCAATGAAAAAAATGAAACATACTATACATGTCAACCACCTGAGTTGGGTAGCCTCCCTTGACCTCTGCTTCAGGAGGGACAGTGTAGGTGCCCTCCAACCCAACCTTGGAGCTCCACCATGTGTACGCATCCACGATAGCATTCATCTGAGGTGCACATAGCTGAACTAGACACTCAGTGCGATTGATGCGAGTGCAAAAATCTTGGACTCGATGACTGGAAATTGAAATTAAGTAACATGAGTGGGCGGGGAGTTAGTGTGCTCACTGTCCCACCCAGATCTCTTCCTCCAAGTTCTGCAGGACTGCCTCGAATTCTCCACCAGTATGACTAACATCTATCTGCTCGGTGCCATCCATAATCCCCTCCATCATCTCCCAGTCATGCGCATCATCGTCAGGTAGGCTTCTCATCACCACAAAGTCCGCACGCTCAGAGGAACTCATACCTGTCAGTGAGACAAGTGAGCAGAATACAACTTCAAAAACAACAACTTACTGCCGATGCGATCCACCATCTCCATGTCAGTAGCAATCTTGCGAGACTCAATCGCTCTTGCGCCCAGACTTTCTCGGTACAAGACACGCCATCCACCTCTACCTGGGTTCAACTTGCTTCCTGAGTGGCTGACCTGGTGAGAGGAAGAGGTAGCCTTGCCCCCACTGCGAGCCATAGTGAGAGGAAGCGAGTGAGTAAAAACAAAGAGGCGTTGGGTGTTTGGTCACGCAACTGTTCACAGTTTTGGGCCCAAGTGGCGCTACTACTTTACAGCTATATAGTTACTATAATATTAATGTAGCATGTGAGCGCATCTAAGTGCAGTCACCCAGCACTCTATCACTGATAATATTACTGACAGAGTACAGTACTACTTACCTTAAGACAACAGCCAGGTGCATGCACTTGCTTTGCCGTCAAACCCAATATTCATCTTGTCATCTGGCATATCATGATTTATGTTCTACCCACACCATACTGTAATCGTGATCTTCAAGCTTCATGAATTCAAATATCATGCTGGAAAATGGGATATTGTGAAAGGGGCATACATTACAGAGGGTACAGACCAGTAAGAGAACATACTACTTATTTAAAGTAGTCGGATACCTTGTAACTCTGCATTCCATGTACCTGATAACAAATATGTGATATGCTTCTTCAATGCTGCAAGCACACTCCAGGATCGGGATGGAAGTCATAGTTCCACCCCCCAATGCCGCACGCACACTGGTTCTGAAGATACAATTAGTTTGATGCTTCAGTAGAACAGCAGAGTCTGGCTACACAGCTGACCTGCTGTGATATACACTGGGGTGGGTCCCTTCACAATGATCCAATAGGCTTCCTCATCGTTGGGGGCTTTGTGGGGTAATGGTGACGGAACAAGTAAATCTACCGGAGGGGGACCTCTGAGTCTGGCTGCAAGGGACTGGGACCAGGCCTCCTCGGCCTCAGCTACACTGTAAAATCCTGCATATCGGTTGCCTGAGAAGCCATTGACCGACGTGTCACATGAGGCCCTGTGAACCAAGAAATAATGAGCGCTTGTCGGGTGGCAAGAATGACAGGTTACTTACCAGTCATAGAAGACGCCAGTCTTCTGGCCATGGTAGACGACAAATGCTGTTTTTTTTTTCGATCGCATTGACCAATGTAATGTCATTGTGCGGGGTATTGGGACTTGGCAGCTGTACGCTTCTTGGGCCAGGGTGAAGAATTTATCGAAGGGGTCCCCGAGTGAAGGCGATGTCGGAGAGAATAGTATTGAGGAGATGATATCGGAAACTGGAGATGCACGGGGTGGGGACGGTAACTGGGGAAGGGGAACAGCTTCTGGGAGGCAACATAGCATGAGGCAGTCCAGGGATAAATGTACTCACCGTTTGGTGTACCTGCACAAGAAAGGTATTTGAGTATGTGGGTGAAGGCCATAAAACATAAAGCTTACCGATTCTCATGGTAGTACAGTGGGGAAGGAAGACAAAGGTGCCGTGAGAAGAGTGAAGTCTTGTTGCACGTGTGGTCGATCAACAAAACTTGGAGTGATGTGTCCGACATGGTCAATCAGCCATCCACCGCCATGGACGACGATAATCCCTGCCGACAACATGGGCCAACCAAAACCCTACGATGGAGGTTCAGCTTGCAAGACCCCAGGACAAAATTTCAACTGCAGAACAAAATACTCAGAACCTTGCGAAGGCCACGAAGAAAATCAAGAACACTCAACTCACCGCCGACATTGACATGCTCCAGCTGGAATGTTCAGCGCAGATTGATACGCTCGCTTCGAAACATCACCAGAAACCCTCTCACATCCTCAGCATCCTCAACAATTCATCTCACTACAAAACAACACGGAGTTGAACAAGAAGAGGATGAACTTTATATGATCTAGCAGTGTGGGAGGGATTGGGACGAGTGTTCTTGGAGGACAAGAGAATTATCAGAGTGGCTGATCCTGATTTGATGTCTGGTTTATCTATCTTGTCTCCACAGAGAAGAACAACGGCCTTCTTAGAGCATGGAGTGAGTCTCATGTTCATGGAGAGAATATCATCAAGATCATTATTAGGGGGAGGAGTAGAGAATCTGTCAAGCTCATCATCATTTGTCTGATTTGGATTCACATTGAGAAGTGGTTCGTTTGGATCCACCACTTCAATGTATTCAGGTCTTCACATTGAGACTGACGGACTGCATTTCTCACTTCTCTCGTGTTGTTTTCCCTCAGGATGCATTTGTGAACATTGGTGTTGTCAGTAGCAAAGTTGGAAGTATCTTTGTTGCCAGTACCAGATGGGGGAATGGAAGCAGTCATTGACAAACAGGATTATAACGATTGTAGGAAGAGAAGTGAAAAAAAAAATCATAAAAACTTTGGCTGAGTTACACAACCATGGAGGAGGGACAGAATGGAAGGAGGGAGGAAAAACAAGGCAGAGGAAAAAGGTCATCAATGCGGTTATTGTATTTTACCCAATACATGTCATCTTGTGATCAAATCACCTGATTACAGAATTAATCACACTTGCATACAAAGCCCGAGCTCTATCTGTTGTCACAAGCTCCATCAGCGTCAAGCCACCATTTTCATAATCTGACCAAGAATAGAAGGAGCTCATTTGATGCCATAATTTGAATATTGTTTTGGATGTCAAAAAACATTGATTTACCTTCTATTTCATCGACAACTCACCATACACTAAACATTGTTCAAAACTCGGACTATTTTTGTACCCCTGGGCTTTAAAAGCAGAATTAGATATGATTACATTGAGAATTTTTGTACCCCTGGATAATAAAACTTGTAGATATGTATTATATTCACCTCATGATGTAAAAACATCATCACTTTTCCAATCATGTAATAAAAATACCAAATCAAATGCATTATACATTGAGGGTAAACCCCTGCACTGCACTAGTCCCCCTACACCATTCTGACCTTGCAACAGTGCTGTGCACATCAATTGATGTGGCCAGCCTGGTTGCAAGGTGGGATTGGGGTGCTGGGGTGCTGGCACACCCTGTGCCGGCATTGAGCTGCACGTGGGCTTCTCCATGAGTGTCCTGACGTGTCACACACGTTGTACATGCGATGGTGGGTTGACCGCATTGGCCATTTTTGGTGGACACGTGATGGTGGTGGTAGTGGTGGTGCCCCATGCATCATATGCATTGTGCACGCGACAACAGCCAGGTTGCAGCCACTTTGGTTGTTTTCAGCGGATGCGTGGTGGTGGTGGCATAGAAGCCTCTTTGATTGGGTGTCCAGATGTGTCATACATGTTGTACACACGACGATGGCCGGGTTTACCCCACATTGGCCTTCCTCAGTGGTGTTGGTGTTGTGTGGTGGTGATGGTATGGTGCCATGTTCTGTGATATACAAATAAAATCAGTGAAAAAATCAATAAAAATACATACCACGAAGGAGCAGGGGTGGATGCACCACCCCCCACTGCTCAATGACTGCCACTCCACCCCGTTCACGTTCATTTGCGTGTGTGCATGTTGGAGGCGTTGGCATATCCAGTGCGGCGTTGATCGCTGCTGTCGTGGTTGTGGCTGTCATGGTGGCAGTTGCTGTTGTCGCTGTTGTGGTGGTGGTGATGGTGATGGTGGTGCATATGGTGGTGATGGTGGTGTGTGTCAACCTGTAATTTGTTAATGTGTTAGTTAAGTTCAAATAAATAAAAATAAAAAACATATGTGGGCAGCAGGGAGTACCCCACTGCCCATTTTGTTGACCTCAGGTGCTCCATCATCCTCGTTTGGCGTACATCAGGGGTGTTGTTGGTGGGGTTGGTGAATTTGGGTGACTTTCAAAGTCAGCCAAGTAGCCAACTTTGGACTGTCAGTTTGAAACTGTTTTGGCCTGCAGCCAAATCTCCAAACTGGAGACTGAACTTCCCCAACACTAAATAGTACAATGTTCCCTCTATAACCATCTCAATCCATGCAGTATTTCATGAGATACAAGATCCACTAAGTCCAAATTTCTCAATTGAAGAAAAAATATGCTAGTTATTGCCATGAATTACTAAAATGGCTGAAGGTCCAAAAAAACTTCAGCCCCTAGGTCATGGATTCCCTTGGTCTCCACAGATTTCAGCAATCACAAGAATAATTCTGATTCAAATAATAGGGGTTTTTTCCATCTACTTGAAAACCCCATACAACCAAATTTCCTGATGTTCTGAATACTCCACATGGGAAATCACAAGAAAGAGTTGGATTATGGATATAATATCACTTTCCTAGTTAGTCCGGTATTCGGACAGGATGCAAAAGATATGCAGTACAAATGACTAACGAGTAACGAGGAGGGAAAGTTTTAAAAAAAGAGAAGATTTATGCAATGGGATGATTGGATGATTGGAATGGATGAAGAGATTAAGTAACGTTGTAATCTATACTCTCGTTCTTTTGTAGAACAGAATGTATGCCTGTCTGTTCTGTCGAGACATCAGTATAATAAACAAAGCACAACTTGAAGTATTTGCACACTTACAACGACTTCCCTGGCATCAGCTGTCTTGACGCTACTGTCATCACAGTACAACCAGCCTCCACGCGAAGAAACAAATGCAGTGTCTAGAAGATTTATTTATTTCCTTCATTAGATGGCCAAACAATAAGAATACGAGTTGAACGCGTACAGTGGCCACTACTAAGACTCCCGAAATGGTTGGTCACAGCGTAAAGATCATACCGATAGGGTGGGAGCTGCGATCGTGGATCCTCAGGGGAAATTGAATGCGGCCCATTCAACGGTCCCTTGTCGACACCAGGTGGTAAAGGAGGAGGAATGTAATTGGTCAAGTCCAGGGCTTTCATCGGAAAGTCGATAAAGGTATCAATCTTATCAGTCCACCGCCCTTCAAACGAAAATCGCTTCAAATGAACAATAAGAATAGGGGGAAGACGCGACAACGACAACTGCTTCGTCGTTTTACGGAGTTCCTTGCAATGAGGACAACGCCTGAAAAGCATTTCATGAGCCATTCACCGTCAAGATTACCCAGAATCTGAAACCAATACCAGGCATCGTTCTTCTCCATGACCTCAGTCTTGACGAATGCATCCAAGCATTGACGCAAGCTAACCTTAGAGCTGCGTGCTGGTACAGGTAATGGCAGTGACGTAAATGGGTCATACGTGGTCGATGTCTAAACCCATTCAGATATAAGACCTGTTTTAAGTGAACCAAAAAAAAGGGATCTTGTGCTCACATGGTGGCATGTCATACATTCCAACCGATTTCTAAATTGACCCTGGAAAAAATCGACAATGAGACTGTCATTTCGCATTTTCCATATACGCCATTCCTGCTCGCTCGCAATTTGCTGGGGCAACCTCTCCAGCTCGGCTTCATGTTCAGGTGTTGGCACCCACAGTGGCTTGTTCAAAATTCGGTTCAGATCCTCGTGGATTCCATCGAGAAGAAAGCTCAAAAACTCTTGAGAGTCATGTTGGTCTGAACCTCTGAACCGGTCCGCATGTGCACATATCGTCCGCTACATGAAAGCACAGTGAGAATGTTGCTCAGGTAAATGATCTTCCATCATACCCGAAATTCCAATGGCGTAATATGTGGTAGTTCTCCATGCCACATCTCGTGAAGTAGCCGTGCGAACGACCGCACCAAGTTGCCTTTCGTTCCAAGAGGATTCATAAAGTTCACCGCATTTTTCCAGCGGCCATCTAGCCATAAAAGTGAAATTTGTTGGCTCCACCCCCGCGACAACACAGACAACTTACCAGTGAAGAACCGTGAAAAGGGGACTGTAGCACTTAGACACTGAATGGTGGCATTCATATAGCAAGTATTGCCCAAATTCTTGAGCCCTGAGGTCCCGATCTGGATATCGGACCAGTATGTCACTGGGTAATCGGATGGAATCCTTGGTGGTTTGGGCTCCAATGGCATAGCAGATGAATATGAATGACTCTGCTGGACGAGGCGCGGTCGGTTGTCCTGTCGCTCGAGGGTAGATGACGCTGCGACTGGCGGACGGCGCAACAAATCAGGGTAATCAATCAACGTACGGGATGCAGTATGGAGTCCAGAGAGGGCTTCCTGGGACTGGTCGATGTAATCACTACGTCTGCGGGAGAGGGTGGGGTTAATAGACGCTTGAGGAGGTGGCGAGACTAGACCGGATGACGATGTGAATGATGATACAGAAGCAGATACTGATTGATATTGTCGAGGAAATTGAGGGTATGAGATCGGTGATGAACCATTAACCATTGACTGGGGTGTATTTATCTCGTGGATCTAATTTAAGAGAGAAGGTGAGAAACGGGACATGTAGGACTAAACATGAAGCAAGTCACATTATCAGATAGATTCCGAGCACTAAATGGAGAAATTGGAATAGATGGCGGCCGTGACACTGAAGGTTTTCGAGCGGTGAAAGACTTAGAGTCGGGCGCTTGACTACCGTTCACATAAGTTATCTTGTCTGGCGACATCCTGAATGACGAGAATTGGTCAGATAAACAATCTACTCGATGCATAAAGCGTAGCCAACCCAAGTGGTCCGGATATTCGGTCAAATAATTGAACCTCGTTCTGATATGAAGGTTCCTTATCGGGAGGCGACGTGGTAGCATTTCCTTTGGAGTGCGGTGTCCATAGCTTGTGGGGTTCAGGAAATGGAGGTGGAGATGTCTCGGTAAAGGGTCCCGTAATAAAGGCGCTCGAACTCTGTGCGGCAGTCACCTTTTGAGACTCAAGTCCGGAAGAGCTTACTCCGCCATGAACAACCTCACCCTCCCCGAGTTCCTTCTTCCATGTATCCAAGCCTCCCACAATCAACATTGGCATCTTCTTTAGCACTTTCTGAAATGCAGTTTCGTAGATGACGCGAAAGAGAATGGTCAACGGTGAATCTGGTTCGAAAGATGTCGAAGATGAATCGTAGAGGGCAACGAGATCGAACTTGTCGCGATTACAGAACAGCGTCCATTCATTCCGTGGTCCTACTGTGAGACTATCTTCCAGCGTCTCGCCGCTGACTCTACACAATGTTCACCATCAGTATCAGACCACATCAGATGAAGTCCAGTTTACTTTGCTCGCAGAAGTACTGACGGCTCGAGGCAGACTACGGCCTCAGCCTTAATATGCTCCTTCTCAAACTCTGCGCGGTATCGTACATCCAGCATCAACACTTTTAAGCCGCGACTTGAATAGTCGTGCAATGCTTTCGGAAAGACTAAGTTAGTGACGGGCAACTCTAGTTTGTCTGCTACAGGTGTTGAAGGAGAGACAGGGACTTTGTTTGGTCCAAGATTTGATGGCTTCGAGGCCGAAGGGGTTATGGTAGGGGAACCCGGGCGACTCATGAAGGAGTTCACCGTCGGTGTTACCGGTGTGCTGGACGGTCTAGGTCCAGGATCCACAGGCAAGACGGGGAAGGATCTGGTTCCGGGAGACTCGCCGGTAGGAATTTCTTTTGAAGGCATTTCGAGACCGCTCAGTTCATCCAGTTCATCAATGGAAGGAAAGGTTTGCGAGAATTCTGATAAAGTGAAATGAGACAGCTGTGGTGAGGACGATGGTGAAGAGGTTGGTGATGGAGGGCCTAGTGTCGACGGGGATACCAGGGCATGCGGAGATGAGGCAGCCGAGATCGGCATAGCAGGTGGCACGTTTGATGAATTGTTTTGCGGTGAAGAAAAACCCGCGAGCGAAGGGCCGTCAGGACGCGAAATGTCGGGAGACATGAATGGATTGGACATGTTCGGATTCGAAAGACGCTTCGTAGTACTTACACTCATCCCAGCGTCCTGCAGCAAGCGCATGCGATCCGCGATGGAACCTAATTTGATACCAGAACCGTTGTCTGCTTTGAGGCCATTAGCACTGTTGACTTCAGATGAGCATCCGGTCATTTTTTCAATCTCTGCCAATTTTGTTTCCAGGGCATCGGACCGTTGCACGAGGGTCCCGCCATCATGCTGAGAACTATGAAGCTCGGCTCAGGTATTCAATGGGAGAACTCACATACCGTCATAAAGTCCATCAGCTCCCTATACAGTACACCGTGTTTTCCCGGTTGCTTCTCCGCAGCTAACTCGGCGGAGTCCATGAATAATGCGGTTAAACTTGCAGCTTTGGTGACAGCATCTAGAGCACTCTTCAAGTCGCCAGTATCTTCCAGGGTTTTAGCCCTCGACGATTGGCTTCGAGCGATTTTGATGAGGGTCAACGCAGAAGTGCCACGGGCTTCTTTCTGTACATTGTCTTTGGCCTTCTCCTTGATCTCTGCGATGGTCATACCGTCGTGTAGTCGAGATGTCCCATTTTGTGCGGCTGCGATCGCCATCTGACATTTAAGCCTGACTGACGGAAGAATTGTAGCACCCACAAGTATTGGTTGACCCCAAACCCGATATTGAAGCTGGTTGCACATTGACACCGGGCATGAGGAGAGAATCGACAGCTTTCTCGAATGTGAATAATGGATAACTGACCCTGCAGCCAAGACCGTGTGGTGGCTGTTACTGCGTGGCGCCAGACATATAAAGCCTGCCCTGAAGTATCCAAGACAAGTCTGATTTTTGCAAGTACACTGAGTGTTAAACACTCACTGTCTACAAAAACAAAAATAACTTCTAACCTCCCAATTTCGATAGATTACTGTTCTTTCGCCTACCTTGCTCGCCATGGCGTGTCCAAAGGCGTTTAGCGGTGTAGCCAATTGGGCATCTTGCATTTCCGTGGCGCTATTCATAACCCAAGACGGGATTTGACCAACCGAACCTAATTCATGCGACGGCATTGACCAATATCCTCTTCGCTCTAGCAGTGATGTCAATTCTCTCTAGCAGGGGATCAAATATCCTCGGACGGGCTGTGATCAACTGGCTCCTTACTTCTGCATCATCGATAATGTCTACCTTTGCTTTGGTGGGTAAACTGAGAGACATGGGTGGATAGACCGCTTCAGTGGCTTGACCATAGCTTTTACTCGTTCTCCAGCTTATCTTCATTGTACCATCCTTCGTGGCCATTCGTGATGCACCGGAACGTCCACCTACATATTTCAGCAATGGCGTTATTTCGTCGCCCATTCGCTTTTCCTATTGGCGCAATGACGCTCGCGGCCAGATGGGGACGTTCAGTAATTTTCTTTCCTGGACATTCAGCCAAGTGTCCGATGAATCTGGGCATGCCTCGTTGTACCTCACATACAGTGTTTCGTGTTGCCTAACGACGACGACGTAGTCGTCGTTTCTCCAAGTTGCCTAGTACCGAAGGTAAGTGTCAATTCGAACAATGGCAGAACTAGACTTTGATAGTTGCTTGTTATCTTTGCTCAGACTCAGACGCATCCGGACCAGTGACAGTTCGTCAATTGTCGTAGTTTTGGCGTATCCGTGACTTCTAACTTAGCTGCGCGAGGACGACAACAGCTTTATATCTCCAAATTATTTTGAAAGCATTGCAAAGGTACGAATGTACAATAATTCATAATCAGATTGGACCTACTAATATGCATATGGATCAGGTTGGCAAGTCGTGTCGTTGGCTCTTGAGGTACTCTTCCTGTTGTTGGCGATATGCTATAACAGTAGGGTGCTTATTATATTCTTCCCAAGAAATACTTCCTTGAGAATGTTGCTCGTCCGATTCAGCACCAATGCAGATGAGCTGTATCCGGCGGAAAAATTGTATGTCGTTATCCTGCAGGTCCTCGTCGTACCCTGTATTCTCTCCTTTAGTTTCCCTGAGCAAATCATTCATATTAACGACCTTACCAGCCGCAGCGGGCGAGATTATCTCATCGCCACTTTCCTCTGTTTCGTCAGTCTCGACACCTTCTTGGACTTGAAAGTTCCCCGAACACTTCCGACTGTTGTAAGCTGTGTCAATATTAATGGCCATACGTGTTTTTTAATTTGAACATTTTTTGAAACAAACACTTTCCATTCAATCCAACCATTAATCGCAACACCTGAGTTGATGTGGTCGCATCGTGGACACTTCTTCTCGTTCTCCGCGAAGTTCATTTCTCGCCACAAGATGATGTTCATCTCAACTAACATTCCTGCCCTCACTGAGCTGGCCAAGTCTGATGGGCGGATAACCTGGCCATTCTGTAAAACTTCGTAGTCACCTCGTTCCACATAGCGAGTGCCGGGGCGATCTTTGAAGTATGCTTTGATAATACGATCAAAGCTCTACTCAATCAAATGTGAGCAGGCAAATATGGGAATCCAGAGAACTTATCTCCCAAGTATCACAAAACGAAATTGGCACCGGTATAATAGAACCCAAGGCATCCAATACTTGTACAGTGTTTTCACAGACACGACCCATGGGATATGACGTCTGCCTTACAACAGTTCTCACGTCGTCGACAGCACCTCGACCTGCTCGAATGACGTCTCCTAGCTCTTGGAACGCAACACTAAGTAATGAAGAAAAATCAAACTTCGGTCAACAACATCCAAAGAGAAGGAACGGAACACACGAGTTCAATGCTGAGATGAGAATGTTAAGTCCCTCCCGATGAGCAGATAGTTTCATTCTCAGCTTCACCACTTCATCCCTTTGTGATGACGCCCACAAAACCTTGCGCCAGAAACCCTGAATGCCGGTAGAAGCTAGAGGTTTCCGAAATCCCTCAATTTTAGTGAGGAAGTTCTCCATCAACGAGTGACACTGGGCCACCTCTCGATTAATGGCGGTGGCCAGGCTTTGGCCCAAGGGCGTGGACTTGTATCTCTGGACTGCATCACTGGTCAAGATGAGTGCTTGGTGCAGGGACTGGAACTCTTTCATCAGAGCCCGATGTTCCTGAGAGGAATCTCCGCTGTCATATAAGACTCGTCCGATTTGAACAAGTAGACCTGCGGTATCGAGGATGTCGCCAAATGAACCGATTGTGAAGGCGACCAACGACATATCGAAAGGGAGGAATATCTGGTCGGGAAGAGCTCACGCAGACCGAAACAGCGGCTGCAGCATGTTGCCGTTCGTCAATCCGGTATTAATCTCCTTCCCATAGACCCATCGTGGCTGTGTCACTGGCACTCCGAGGCTCGTAGCAACTATACAAGCGGCTAGCGTTATACACCCGGTCAGTCATTAATATTCCGGTTTCAATTAGTAGGCTGAATCCAACCTTCCTCCTCGCTGTCCCTAATTGAGTGGGCAGTCTCCTCGCTCTTCCTGAAAATGAAGGGCATCTTTTCGGTAGCGCCAACTTGTATGCATACGGATGGATTGGACTAACCTCTCTGTGGCTCAATCTGAACGTCGGAGAGCTCAAGCGGGTTAAGAAAGAGGTCCCACTGCTGTTGAATTCTGGTCGTCGAGATGTTTGACCTTTAGCAAAAAAGACCAAACACAGGGTCTTTCCCTGACTACCAGCTCATATCTCCTTCTACAACACGCAACATTGGCGTAGGATAGATGTGAGAGCGGCGTCGTTTTCGCGACAAGATTCGTCCGTACATAACTGCAGTCTTGACTCCTCCATTTCTTCTCACCGAAGCTCGGGGTCAAGCACTCCAGCCCTTAATTTATCTGGTCAAAATTTACACTCAAATGCAGTATCTGCGTTAGGGCTCTTATCGTCTGTGGATGATTCGTACAAAGCGCTGGTTCCCGAGGCTCTAACCTCGCGCAATAACCGAAACCCTGTGTACTCCAGGGAATCGGCTGAAAGAAATGGGCGCTACTGGTTGGAACGCCCTTGAAACAGCTCTGTCGGTGGTTCACAGGGCTTCTGGAATCGGAACGCCGCTGTTGATGCAACGTTGATGGTTTGTTGGGTGTAATGAAACAAATAGACGTTCGTGTGTTCATAACCAAGTGGTACCAACTCCGAGTCTGAACTGATGACAGGAATAGAATGTCAAAGACGTTCATTCAGACTTCTTGGACATAGCGAGGACCATCGGTGGGCTTCAGTCCTTGCTCAAGCAGTATGAAAGCCAGAATTCGCTTTCTGAAGGGGTTAAGCGCCAGCTGGAACATCTGGCTTCGTAAGCACCAATGCCCAGATTAATTCTGTAAATCACCCACTGAATCACTTCAAAAGGCAGTCAAGGACTTGAAGTTCCTCGGATTGGCCTGACGTTCTGTGTAGGTTGTCATCGAAGCTGCGCATAACGGTAAGTAAGCTTGACGGTAGCTCTGTAATACATTTCTCATGCATGTGATAGAACATCTTAAGGCTCTACAACATGTTCCCGAAGCGGCCTTCAACTCTGGAGACCGTAGGGGATGCTTGCAGGGTACTCGAGTCAAACCGTTGGAAACCTTACTGGCGTGGGCTGCGGATCATTCTTCTCAACCCATTTACTGGCTGAGTGGTATGGCGGGGACTGGGAAAACAGCCATCGCGTATACCTTTAGCCGCCTCATGGCATCCAAGAAATCACTTGCGGCAACTTTCTTCTGTTCTCGGTCTGCCAAATGTATAGACGTCCGATGAATTTTCCCACTATCGCATGGACAATGGCACGAACATACCCTTCATACCGCATGGCACTTCTTGAAGCTCTTAAGGGCAGTGTCGATGCTCAAGCAGGCTCTCTCGAGGACCAGTTTCAGAAACTCCTGCTAGGGCCTCTCCGATCTTCCGACCCAGCTACTACGCCAACTGGTATTATTGTCATTGATGCACTGGACGAGTGTGAGAACGATGAAGCTACAGAACAGCTCCTTGACATCATCCTTAAACATGCGCGTGACTTGCTTGTCAAATTTTTCATCTCTTCTCGACCAGAGCCTCAAATTCGAGACCTCCTTGATTCGGACACCCAATTATGCTTCTCAAACTTCACGATGTCGAGGATGATGTTATTCGGGATGATATCAAGCTGTACATTATCACATCGCTAGCGACAATATTTCGGAACCGTCGAAATGGCTTTGATGCTACCGATGAGGATTGGCCTCCAGCCTCACCGATTGATGTTCTTGTTCATCGTGCGGGGAAGTTCTTCATTTATGCATTCACTGTCTGCGAGTCTATAGGAGAGCGCCGTACCAGCCTAAAGGAGCGCCTGTTGAAGATAGCAGCGTCTGGATCCCTCCCCACCCTTGCAACTGCCCACATTGACGACATCTATCGCCTTATCCTAGGTCAATTGCTTGATCACCTAGATGATCAAGAGCTCTCTATCACGAAGCTGGTAGTAGGCAGTGTGATTTGTGTTCGCATTCCGCATTCCGTTGATGATCTAGGGTCTCTTTTGGGCATCAGTAGCAGCAAAATACGAGTCGATGTTACTGCCCTTCGCTCACTGCTCTTCAATTTTCCATGCCTCTTTTGTGGATTACTTGATGGATCCCTCACGTTCGAATGATTGGGCGGTCAATGGCCATAACCACATCGACAGATGTCTTCGTATTATGACTACCGGGTTGAACTTCAACGATACGCAGCTGGAGACATCATATCTCAGCAACGCCGACTTGGCGAAAGACTTCACCAAAATCCTTCCACATGACCTTATTTACGCTTCTCGTTCACAGGACTTGTTGCCTCCAATAGAACAATTTCTATAAGTTCTTATTCTGGTTAGAAGTTCTAAGCGTTCTAGGTTTATCGGAAAGTGCTTCAAGTCTCTTCAGCAAGCTGAATGCATCACACCTTAATGTCAGTCTGAATGTCCCATCTTACGATGTATTATGATTTTATTGTCACGAACAGATGTCTAGGGTAGCACCGACCCTTGCTCAATTTCTCATAGATTGCAACAAATTCGTCATTGAATTTCAAACACCCATATCTATCTATCTGCCTTACCCTTTGTACAACGGGATCCACTGGTTTCAATAACCTTTCGGCATCAATTCTCCCTGATGTCCATAGCCTCAACGCCATATCCTCGAGCTGAAAGGACATGAAGATTCCGTCAGATCCGTTGCCTTCTCGCATGACGGAAAACATATCGCTTCAGGCTTTTCTGACAGGACCATCCAAATCTGGGATGCAGAGACTGGCAAGGCTATATCAATGCCAATGTCAGAGCATAAAGGTAGGGTGAATTCCGTCGCCTTCTCGTCTGATGGAAAGCTCATCATTTCGGGCTCTGATGACAAGACCATCCGAGTCTGGGATGCAGAGACTGGCGAGGCCATCTCAAAGCCAATTTCAGGGCATATAGATTCCCCATGTGTTTTGATGGGGATGGTCTGACTTGAATCCTATAGGTGTGGACTTTGGTAGGAAATTAAATAAATTAAATTGAGAGGGGAGGAAAAATCTTAAGAGGCCTTATCTGTATCATACCCTCCCAGTGTCATTGCCACTGCTGCTGTTATTGGCACTTGCCTACTCTTAATGCAACATTGAATCATGGCCTCCTGTGGCACATTTATTACCAGCAGCCTGCAATCACCCATCCATTTCTTCCGTGGAGCATTGATGTACACCCAGCCACACCCAACCACCACGATGACCCCATGATTGACACACTGTCCCCTCTGCTACTCCTCACACTTCCCGTCATCGTCTCCGCGTTTTCCTTCACGTTCACCAACACTCCCAAGCAATGCCATGAAATACAAACTCAAATACAAACGGGACTCTTTTAAGTGCCCTCCACCCTGTTCATTGCTTTCTCCATCCCCAGTGCAAACTTCTCCAAGCTTGGATGACTACAAGCTATTGACCGCTGAAAAAGTTGATCAAATTGTTCTTCAAATCCCAAAAGAACAAGATATGTGGTCGAGCGGTGGCCGCGTACATGGAGACAGTGGCGTTTTCCCTCTTGTTCCCCTTCCCTGGCATAACCATCCCAAGTGGCTCCTCTTTCGATTTTCTTCCCTTTTGTGCTTGGTCGTTCCGCAGCCCCAAAGCTCAGGTCACAGTGAGGACCATTAGGGTGCTTGAATGCAGAGCATGTGCCGAGGTCCATCAGGATCACTACATGCTCCGGTTTACGGCGGTCATGTTCAGCAACGGCCAAGAATGGGGCGGTCAGTTGATGTGCAAGGGCTCGTTCAGCAGCGTCAGATCTTGCTTTCGTTTGGTAAGGAAGGACGAAGAGCAGGTCGGGATTAAATACTGCATCAAGCCTTCCACGATAGACAACTATAAATCCATCAATCACCGGTTGATGGAATACACATTGAAAGGCGTAGCCAGAGGACCACGCCTCGAGCAGCATAGTTGGCGTGACCTCACTAATGGACTCGGACAGCTGGACAAAGTGCGTGAAATTTATCCAGACCTCGTGTACACTTATGAGCAATCCTTTGCGCAGGTTGCATTGTGCGGAATTATTGGAGGGGATGCCGAGGTCTGACCCAAGAAGAGTTTGTAGGAAGCAAGACAGCCGCACGGGCTGGACTTCATGCCCATGAGCATCTGATATCTTCATGAATGAACCCCCATGTGGTAAGACTGCTTTGTCACGGGCTAGCGTCAATAAGAGCCGGCTGTAGAGCTCACTCTGAAGGCCTCGATCAAGTATGAGCCCCCGTAGGATGAGCTCGTTGAGGAGTGTTTCAATGGCGTTCTTGTATGATTGAGTCGTCTTGTTGAGGGCTGAAGCTGCAGCAACGGCAAGCATCGGTTCCGAAGGTGAAGCGGTAATTACAAGTTGTCCGGCGACGCCGATTAGGATGCGCATGTGGGTACCCACAGCTTCCATGGCCAGGCGGGCAGACGCTTCACCAGAACCGATCTCTAGACCAATTCGAATAGCGAAAGCGGCGAAGACATGATCTACATCCTTGGGATTGAACGCCGTGCCACAAAAAAGTTTTTCGAATGCTGCCTTCAGCACCTCACGGTTTTCAAGGCCTTTCCAGTACTAAAATCGATCCACAATAAAAAAACTACAGAACTAAAAGGGTTATTACTACTCACCGGACGCCCGTATACCTTGAGATGTCCCACGCTATGCACATCAGATGCCTTTTGAATGCTAGCACTGTGTTGTTTGGTAACCATCTGGTTAAATCCAAGGAACGACCAAGGCGGCAATGGTATGTAGCCCTCCGTAAGCCTGACTGTACCGGTTTTCGGGCCCGATGGAAGCAGACTGGGTATGGATGAGCTCGTGTCCAGGAGAAGAAATCACAAGACAAAGCCCCCCAGGTCGAAATCATCGCAAGACTTGATGATACGCTGCAATGCAATAAGTGACATGCCAAAGTTGGAGTGCCGCGGGGCCCCTGGGAGATGTACTCGGGTGCCCAGCTCCGAACATTCATCAAAAGCGAACACGAAATACTTTTGCCCTAGCAGCCGGAGAATTTGAACAAGTTTCTTAGCGGGCGAAAAGCAGAAAAGACGGAAGAGAAATTTGTGCCAATCAGGAGCGGACCGAGGAGTACCCTCCGAAGTAGTCAGGGTCTGTAGCCTGTTGGAGGCCAGGATCTCTGTGTGCTTAACCAACGACAAATTGGCCAGGTTCTTTACTTCAGTGAAGCATTGGTGTCGAGATGAGTTGGGAACGTCGGTCGGGGTGTCGAGTTGCCAATCTTGCATCCAATCTTTTGTCCAGCTCTGCCTGTGCTGAAATGATTGGGCTCCAGCCTCAAGTTTTGCGGCCACGATGACCATCAGTGCCCCAAGAAAAGCCGCAGCCAGCTCTTCACCCTAAAGCATGAAATAAGCACTCATAGACGGACGAGGTGCGACGATCCGTGATACCATAAACTGATTGGTTGCGAAAAATGTCATGGCTGGTTCATCACCAGGGGGCCAACCAGCTCTCGGATGTTGACTTGCTCGCAAGCAGATGTTAAGGGTCGGTAACTGCAATACATTTGAGCGTCAGATCAGTACAGTTGGAGTACCAAATAAAAATGCACGAAGTTCCCAAGCTCTTCGACCAGGCGTGACTTGCCAGTACCACTCGACTGGAGGAAGGAGATGCTACGTCCGAAATGTAAATCGGGATTGTACATGTTGTCATAAATTGGAAGTGCGAGGACAAAATCGCTAAGTGCGCTCCCTTGGAATGTCTGACTAAACATCTGGGCCAGTCGTCTAGCTTGCTCTTCCCTGAGATTAAGATGTTGAGTGTTGGAGCCAGCAGCAGAACTTCAACTTACCGAGTCTCAGCTGCTTTACCGCTCAGGTCACCTAGAACGAGAGATAAGACAAGTGAAAGTTTCGAGATCGCGAGGGATACCTGATGAACTTGGCGAGATCGTTACCCGAATTTTCTCTGTAGCTATAATTAGGGGCGACACCTCGGATCGGAAATGGTACGTACGATACGCAACCAGATCTGCCCAATCATGGCTTTTCACACATTTCTGCACTCCCTCTCTCCATTCCTTGAGTTCATCCTCATTGAAACTTTGGGCCAGATCTTTCGCTACCCCTAGCGTTAAAGGAGCAAGAACACTTGCTTTCATATCCGTGGTCGACAGTGCGTCCGTCAGTCCGACCAAAACATTCGAGATTAGACGCCTCCAATCACGATCATCCTTTGCCTCATCGATACACCTATCCCATAAGTTACCATATGATGCGTCGTTCATTGTATCGTTGAACGCAGAAAGCTGATCCGGTGGGATATGGAATTTGACACGTTTTACAGTGGACGAGGTGACGGGAATCGACGAGGTGCGCTTTACGCCAGGCGAAGGTGGGACAGTGGCATCCACGTCCATCTTGTTATTGTGGTCCATCGTTGCAGCCTGAGGAATAGGACCTAGCTGAGTTTAAAAGCCTAGACATACTTGAAGGCGAAGGCAAAGGTAAATGAGCCTTACATTTGTTCCAAGGGAGTTGACTTGAATCTTGTGCAAGTTTGGGAATCCCTGGATGTAGATAACTCATATGATATGTCTGCGTAGTTTTCGAAGGAACGTCTGTCCTGAACTTATAACCTTGAGATCGACGGATACAAAGTAGATGTTTGGTGCGTACATGTACAAAAGAAATCGTACCAACGCCTGTGCATGACCGCCATGTCGAGAGCCAGTATGATACGCTTTGAACGCCGGGTCCGACTAGTGGCGTCACGCGATTGGCGTGACTAGTGCAAAGCCATAGGCGCCGACGGTTCCCTCCTCGGTGATACCATGAGATGGGCAGTACTGCCGCTAGCAGCGTCCATTATTCTCTTTGGTCTTGCCCAGGCCAAGTACTACATCGATGATCAGAACAATACCATCACATACGGAACAGGTTGGTTCTTGCATCCGCAAGATGTGGCGGTTGCAGGCGTCAAAGCAAAGCATGCACACAACAAGAGCTAGTAGGTTGTCTTGGTCCTCACTGTGTCTGTTACCTGAGCAACCTGCTTAACCTTTACAGCCACGGTAAGATTTTGACCAAACTCTACACCCTAAGTTGTCGCTTAAATAAGACAATATAGTGGCCCTCTTGGAAAACTCGACTATCGATTTGCAGTTCAGAGGTGTGTGCATATAATTTGTTGAAGAATGTGCTGAGCTCAGTCTTCTCGAAGGTTATGGAATCACGTTCTATGTTATTTACGTTGAAGTAGCTCCAGAGAACATCACGGCTGTTGTTTCGATCGATGGTGGTGCGCCGACGACGCACTCAACGTCAATCTCATCAGATATCCTGTTCGACTTTCAAGGGCTCTCGCCTGATATAGTGCATAGTTTGCATGTGGACACATCCCCATGGCTGATCTTCGACTACTTGATGATCAACAATACAGGGGACTCAGGCGAACGGTAAATTTCATTAGATCAGCACAATTCTCCGATCTGACTTCCGTGGAATACAAGGCACAAAGTCAATGAGAAAAGTTTGCTCATTGGGCTTTTGGCTGCCGTCTCTGCTATCCTCCTTGGTGGGATCTCGATTTTAATTTGGCGGCGCTGTAGGCCAAACCCTCCAGTGGATCCGTGTCCACCACCGCTTCCAGCACCGGCACCGGCACCGGCACCGGCCCCAGCACCAGCACCGGCAGCACCAGAACCTGAACCTGCACCTGCACCAGCAGCACCGGCACCACCCCCGACACCGCCACCCCCAACGCCTCCACCGCCTCCACCACCGCCCTATTCACAACAATACCTGCGTGACCTATTACTCAGGTTGGGGATCCTACCAGACGAGCTGGAGGATGCGGTAGGAGCCCTTACGCAAAATTCCGAGAGGTTCCTTAGTGCTTTTGGCCATCGCATTCCACCTCCTGCTTCAACGGTGCTCAGGTTAGGAATCCCACCAAACGAACTGGAGGATGCGGTGGATGCTCTAACGCAAGATTTCGAGAGGTTCATTCGTGTTTATGGCGATCGCATTCCAGCTCCTGCTTTGCCAATGCTAGTGGGCATTTATCGTGTGACTGATGCGGCACCTTCCGATCCCAGCAATCAGGCTGAAACTGTGTAATTGTTTAACGTATGCAATCCTGGACCACATATTGTAATTGGGTTACCTGTAGGCTGTACAGTACTTGCATTGTTTTGAGATGTCAAGTGGCACGAGACTTGCACGACTTAGTACTGTGTCAGAAGCGCTCATGCGACGTCGGTTCGCGTTCGGCGCTTGTCCCGCTCTGATCAACTGACACCTACCTCTACCTTCATTCCAGGGTAGATGGAGTGCGATGTGATCCAAAGGATCCTCAGGGGGAGCTTGCAAGTCGTCTCATATCCGACAAACGAGTCCCCCGGGGAGATGATTCAAGGAGAACCTCCACTATCAGTCGACGAATCTGAAGGACTTTCCGCCCAGGGCCTCGCTGTGCTGTATTCCGCCAAATGTCTTCTTGCCAAAGACACCAATACTTTGCAGCCTCAAATGTTTCTCGAGGATCTTGTGGCGAAGCCAACGTTGGAAGTGAGTTGCCGGCCGTGTCTTGTTTCACCACAGCACTTCCTAACCGAATTGCAGGAGATAATGAGCGTATGCGACATATGGCCTCCGAATTGTCGTTTTACAATAGACAACGTTCTCAACCTTCCCTTGTTTGCACACCCCCGGCCTCTGCTCCACAATGAGACAGTATACGGTGAACCTGGGTTTACGGAATTTAGAGATCTGCTATCGTGAGTCTCGGTTATCCATAATACGGTTACAGCGCTTATTGGGGGATTTTTCATCGTCCAGGAGCCAGCTCGGATCATTAAACACTCCTGCTGCTCTCGTAATTGCACGAGCCCCAGAGATTGTTGCGTGTACGAAGATCGTGGTCTCTGACAAGTCGTTCTTTATTCTCTTTGATGCCCTTCCGAGGAAGTCTCATCCTGAAGGTGCCGGGTTAATTATCAGCCAATCAGTCCTTCCCATCGCTCATCACCTAAATGTACTCTTAAATGGTGCCACCACCCACTGGCAAGTACACCACTACAATGCCCATGTCTTCGTCTCTAATACGCAAGGCGCCGTCTTGCCTGCTCTGCGAAATTCTGTTGTCGAGTCGAGTCGAGCTATATTGAAGTTGCAAGCCGAAATATCCCATTTGAAATCGCAAGCACTCGCTGGGAGACGCATGCCAGTGATAGAAAACGCCGAACTGGATCGATTAATGCGTGAAGCAGAAGTTCTGCGTGCCGACATCGACAGGTTAGAATCTCGAAACCATTCTCTTGCCTCTCGAGTTACGCACTTGGATGAGGTGGATGCTGAGCTTGATCAGGTGAGGACGGAAGTAACTGCCCTCCGTACAGAAAATGCTGGCTTGGAATCTCGAAACCGTGCGCTAGCTTCCGAACAGGCCAGATTGGAGCTCGAGGCTTCGGGTCAACGCTTGTTCATACGCGAGACACCAACTCTACGCAGCCGTATCCGCCACTTGGAAACCGAACGGTCAGCCATGATCGCCGCAAGGGCTGCAGAAGAAACACGGTTTAAGCGGGAGGTTCTTGCTTTACGATGTGCTTTATTGGAGATGGCTCATTCCTTCAGTCACGGTGCCAGCCAAGTTTGTTGGCTATCAATCCTTCTAGCTGCGTTCTCTTACCTTTTCCGTTGTTCTGTAGCCCGCAAGTTTTGATTGCTCGATTTGCCTGGAATCGCACCCCGAAACTGAGGGTGTTCGCATTGAGCCATGTAACCACATGGTGTGCACGCAGGCTCTCAAGCACTTCATCGGCGTAGAGCTGCAAGCGCGGCGCTTTCCGATCCATTGTCCCACTTGTGCGGGACAACCAACACGAAGTGGTAAAATCACACGTCAGCTTCATATCGACAATAACCAATAACTCACGGGAGATTTAGTTATCACGGAGGCCATAGCAAGACAAGTTAGCATCACTGAAGAAGAACATGCAATTTGGTATGAACTTGAACTGCGTCCCTTTGCTGTCCTGGTGGAATGTCGAGGGTGAGATTTTTCTTGCCACATGCGCAATGTCTTGCCCTCATCATTGTATATAGACCTACTTGCCAGAGGTCATTCTATCTGGACAAGGATGATTTTGCAGCTGTCGAATTCATTACTTGTCCTCTTCCGCAATGTCATCACCGATGGTGCAAGATTTGTTCAGTGGCTATGAAGAATGCCAGGACCGCGCATTCATGTGATGGGAAAACGGAGTTTGATGCCCTGAGGAAACAAAAACACTGGCAACTATGTCCAGGCATGCCATGCTCTTCGTCTGGGAATGCAATGATTTGCTTGACATTCTTCTCTAGGTTGCCAATCGACGGTTGAAAAGATTAATGGCTGTGATGCAATGAGGGTTCGTGTTAATTCTCAAACCCGAACCAACCTTTTATCCCTGACAATGATCCAAATATTAGTGCACTGTATGTCAGACGTATGTTTACTCCCCCCGCCCCAACGCCTTTCAAATCTGTGCTCATATTATGACTTCAGTCGTTTCAACTACAGATCAGGTCGAGTCCTTTGACGTGTACTGATTTATTCTGGGCTTCTTACCGCCCAGCATGTCTGTAATATCTACATTTGCAGCTGATTCTTGTGATGCTGACCGTGTATCAATCAAATTTCTTCGTGACTGCGCTCACGTTGTATTTATAACAATTATGTGTAGATGTACATGACAATCATGATTATCATCCCGAGTGACAATTGATCGAAAAAAATGTATCCAAGAACCAGAGAAGTTTACTACATGCATATGTCTACAACATCGACTGGTGAACTAAAGTCTATCGGCAGCATATTATCCAAAGACAAATAAGAAAAATCACTGTAACCCCCAGACCAATACTCAGACCATTAACGTTAAGAGAGTGTTTCTTCGGTCTTCAAAAGAGATAGATTTGTAGCCTGTACTTCCAGAACTCATCCAAAACACTCACGGAGAATCTGCTGCCAGCAGCCACACCTGCACGTAGTCGAAGAGGGTATGGATGAGACTAAATAAAATGTGAGTGACACCAAGGCCTGGAGTGAACAATATTAGGAAGCACACCTCCGAGTACTTTTGAAAGGTGACTTGATCCGACTCAATCGCCAGAGGAGCGCAGCAGCGATAGCGGTATCCGTCGCTGCACACATGCCGAACCAGATTCTAACCATATAGGCGTTAGTAGCTGTCACAAAGTACCGGAACAATACATACATATCAGACAATATTAGCTTGGGCCGTCCGGTATAGGTCGTGTGGTCGTAGAGGTAAATAGATGCTATAGAACCCCCCAGCTGATAGTTTTGATCAGCACGGGCGCACATTACAGACCGGAAATAGGTTTGACATACTTCAACGAGCACGAAGAGGATCAATACAGCGGTGACATATTTGTTTTTGCTCCTAAGTGTCAGATTGAGATTTGGATAATCCTAACCATGAGGTATAAAAAAAAATAACTGACATCCGCCAGTATCGAAAAATCAAGAAAAGCTGCACAACCGTCTCGGAATAGGAAATTGTTACAAGTGTGGCGACGCTCGGCCAAAAGCCCAAGTCGAAGAAATTGGGGTCTCCTGGAACATCGAATGAACATGGATACCTGATGGACAAAAGGAACGAAAGATGGGAATCATACCCCAGTGACTAATGGTATACTGTAAGAAAGAGGCCCATCAATGTTAGAATTGAATATCAATATTCAGTTACATACAAAGTAGACGCAGGCGTAATTGGTCAGGGTGGAGATTGTGTCAACAAGAAACGTGAAATAAACCAGGGCTTGGAGAAAGCGAGAGTCCTGGTTATTACGTTTGGAGGCTAAGTAATACTGGATGACCGCAATAACTTCTAGGGTGTAGAGTATCGAGTTTCCATAGGTGCCCAAAAGAAGTGTACTGAGAATTCTTCGTCAGTCATCAACGGCGATGAGAAAAAAGGGAGCTGCGAACCCAAGCAATTTGTCGACGCCAGGGAGAAGCATTATCACGAAAGCTGATAGCAAAGAACACCCATTGCATTTTTGAAGGGTACGCAATAAATACCCATACCCACTCTGGCTCCCACGTCAAAGATACACCGGCAATTCAGTATGCTACCGCAACCACTCGCTCCCACAGTCGAGGGAGTGCGATCGGAAACGCACCCTGGAATACCGAGTCGTTACTGGGACCGATACTGCATTTTTTACGAGCAATTCTTGACTGCTCCCACGACCACTTCGCAGCATTGTGGCATGGTGTTCAGGTATGCCCTATCCATAGGGTGAGTCTCTCAAACAAACGTCTTGGTCCAACCGCATCCCCAGACTGGATAATCTAATCAGGTGCATCAAGATATCAGAAATACGGCATACCAAAGTTTTCCTAGAATGACCTAGTCTCTCGCTGGTACCTGCTGGCGCCGATAGATTCCATCGATGCCATCATTCGCGCCCGTGAGCCATCAAGGCTCCCTTCAAATTGGAACACGAAGTGTGCCCGTATAATGAACCCGATTCGTAACACCACTGAGATCATGACGATTACGAACGGCATCAAGAAATTATCAAACATCCGATGGAATTCTGTTTCAAGACCATCTAAACGTCTTGAGCTAAAAAAAAAAAGTTTAAGAGTAAGGGTCGGCCTGCATCGAAACGCCAAACATCCGTAAGTCGGCACTTGTTCAGACTTGTTCCTGCTGGCGAGTCGTCATGGATATCAGAAAAAGGATTTCGATAGGCCATTCAACTTCAAAATTTGGTCCAACGCTCGAAAGTAGCCTCTAGCACGTGTGCAATGGCTTGGAGGCGCTTGCCATTTAACCGTAAGAGGCGTATCCTATCTACTGTTGCCTATGTTCTCCATCCATCCGGTTACGCTTTCAAAGTTTCTTAGACTAACCAAGAAAAACAGCAATCCTATATCTCTACTTCATTACCCTAATTCCTGTAGAATTCGCAACACTTTCCCGTGACTGGAAGTGGCATTTATGGCAGAGCCACGCGTTTGGAATATCCTGTGCCATGAATGAACCAACAGACGGCGGAAGGCGATAGAACAGCGGGGAATAGACGGTGTGACATTGGTAGCATCGCGGTTCTGGTGCCAACGTGTTCCTGCTACTATCAGGATTGTGCGGCAATGAGGTGTCACCGCGTGTGTTCAAGACTTGATCTAGGCGTCGAGCTTTCCTCAAAAGGGCATGAGCCTGACCAACAGGTGCTTGTTTGTAGACTTGACAATATACTTGTAGAGCGGTCTGTCGAGCGGGCAGTGAGTGTTAACATGTATTTTGGTGGTTACGGTGGAGTAGCCTAAACTTACCTCTCCCACTTCATTCGTCTCACAAATCCCATAGATACGTCGTTTGGTATCATGCTGACGACAACATACAACAGGACTCATACAACCCGTCTCCCCTTTGAAAGTGGCGACAGAGGTCGTGTCTCGCCGACTACTCTTTACCTGAATATATACAAAATCAATCACGTTCATTGCTTGTCGCTGGGGAGTTAGCACGCACAGGCTGTATCTCGAACCCAAATTTGTAGCCGTAGTCCCATGCACATGATGCATGATATTCTTTGGCGCAGTCACTGCATCGAATGACTGCGCCTTCCCCTTCCCCACACAATGCGCAAGGCTAGGATACAAGGAGGTAAGCACAGGACGAATATGGGAGAAAACCAAACCCGCACAGTGACCCAACGATGATGCGAAATTGTGCTGATACCTTCTACAAGACGGAGGCGAGACGAATCGGTGAAACTGAGCTCAGAGATGAACACTGAACACAGGACATGTGCCCAGCCTTGACCTTCCGTTGGCTTACGAACGTGCAGAAAAGACCTATGTTGATATGGGAGCGCCTTTTTCTTGGCCTCTTTCGGAGGTCGAGGACAAAGAAGACAGTCAGAATTCTACACGTGAGATTATGAGAACGTGAGGCGCATGATGCGTAGGCAGAATACATTACCATCGAGGCTTCGAGAGTTTCTTCATTCTCACACAAGTCGCACCTCCACGACTCCAGAGATGCCGAGTCCATAACAACACCACAAGAACCTGCATTTTATGGTCAATTCATGCAACCCACGCGTCTGTAGAATCTGTAGAATTGAATTCACCAGCATGACCGCGAAAGTGGCACTGCCGACACTTTATGACCTTGCCCAGCGGCCCATCAAAGTGGCAAATCAGGCAACGAATCTGGGCAGCAGAGGGGTGAGGGTGGGGAGGTGGGGAGGATTGCGTGGACACCGATGTCTGGAATACCCATGAGAATGAAATGAGGCCGAAAGTTGGGGCGACTTACTCTAGCGCG
This sequence comes from Hygrocybe coccinea, assembly GCA_963555575.2. Classification (NCBI taxonomy): domain Eukaryota; kingdom Fungi; phylum Basidiomycota; class Agaricomycetes; order Agaricales; family Hygrophoraceae; genus Hygrocybe; species Hygrocybe coccinea. The sequence continues at coordinate 4,203,051 of OY741993.2, read as the reverse complement.
CTTTACGCTCGAACTTATCAACGGGGAACCCTCTCTCTTCTCTGAAGGTTTCGCTTTTGCAGACGGCAGCGATTCTTCACGCAAGGGACGAACGTTCAGGTCAGCATATTTTCTCCAGTTGATACCGCAAGTATCACATAGAATGTCTGTCGTGAGACCCCGGGGTGCTTTCCACCACGTTTTGGACTCCCGAGTTCTACAGGCACCACAGATACCATCGGCTTCGGATGATTGGTCGGCGATAGATTCCTCGTCATCAGCAGGCCCAACGTATTGGCCGTCTGCCGCTTCCAACATCGTATCCCAACGACGCCACGTGGGCGCAGCACGGGTTCCAGAGTGCCTGATGTAGGCATTTTCTTCACCGAGTTTGGCGCTAAGCAATCCCATTGAATAAAGACAACGGTAAATTTAGAAAAAAGTTACTTCTTCCAATGACCATAAAAGCGCACGATCTCGGGCATTGAACGGGTAACGATCTTGTCCATGACGGCACGGAGCTCCCCCTTCTTTTTTTCAGCAGAAATGGCGGATTCAAAAAGGGCAATTTCTTCCGGTGTCCACAGCCTATCTGTGTATCTTGTTTCTTGTTTCTTCCACTAGTTTGAAGCACTTGATTAGAAAAGGGACACAGACCATCCTGAGCGAACACACAACCTTTTCCAAACGTGTCGGCGAATTCATGTTCACAGTTGCGAAGGACACTCTGGGATCTGAAAATCGACGGATGACTTCCGTAAGCCAGTCAACATTAGATTTGGTCTCTTGGCATTCATTCAAATGCTCTTTATACACCTCCACTGCACTCTAGATTAAAATGGAACTGTTGAGACTTCGTTAAGACTCACATGTAGCCACTGAATTCAACAATGACATAAGCGACAACAGTCACAAAAACTTGAAACGATACCCACGTTCAACAAACGACATGTTCTGCACCGAACTAAGAATTTCCACAGTTGAGTCGCCGCCTCTCTCGTCCGTACCTTGAACAAACATATCAGCCCCTGATCGCCGAGAGTCGACAAGAAAATGATACTTGAAGAAGCAAGGTCAATCCCTGGTGCGAACGGTACATTTGCTTGATATTTAGGGCCAATTCGAATAGCAGATCGAGGGAAAATAAGATCGTCTGGGTCTATTGAGACCGACATTTAGCGTAACCTTCGGATAGCGGAAGAAGAGATAATTTACCAAGTGTATCTTCTGCAACAGTATATTGTCTGGCCAACCCGACTGTCAAAGCAAAAAGCGATCGCTCTCGAATGATCTCGCTTACCCAAAGTAACGGAATGGCCAGCCATTCCAATATTTGATTGGAAAGTTTTCCTCTTTTTCTGCTAAAGTTCGATCCTTGCGCGGTCTCCCTCTTCCTCTTGGCGCCGGTGCGTTGGATTTTGGTTTGATCATGACTGGAGTAACATGACGAACTTCATGGCTATCGACTTCTTCCTCGTGTCTTCGTGAGCACGGAGCACAAGTCCAGCCGTAACCTCGTGATGGTTTGGCGAGAAGGGGAGGCTGAACGCAACCCATGTGAAAAAACTTCTTGCATCTGTCACATTGGACTGTTTCAAGACTTGCGGGAGAATGAATGTCTAAGCGCCAGAAAATAATACCGCAACACACCTTGGACACCACTCATTGCAGGTATCGCAAAGGCGGATGGCATCTGTAAGGTCAGGAATGACTTCCTTCTCTGCCACGACGTATTCGTATCGTGATGTAAGAGTCTCCCGAATATGATCTGGGACTGATTGTGGCATAAGGAGTGTGGATGCAAATATACGCAAGAAAAATAGGCTGCGTACGGTTTCGAACATCGGTTGACTGGATGACTTCAAATTCTCTCTTGAAGTACGGATCAAAAAGTCGATTGAAGTAGAAACGATCTGGTCGTTTTTTCCAGCCAGCCAAGTCGGTAATCTTGTCTCGGTGAATCACGTGGCATTTAGCGCGCAGCTGGTTGATGTCGCACACTTCGGAAAAGATGGCCGCCAGCAGAAGGCGAGAATCGGCCACGGGTCTGTCACTAACGTCATGAGGACGATAGTACCAAGCCAGACGAACACGGGTTTGGTGGTATAATTTTGCATTGCTCTCGTGCGTAGTCCCTTCAGGTCCTAGAAATTCCATGATGCGTCCGACACAATAAGGTGTTCCATCTCGTGCTGCCCAGCTTGGGGAGCAATAAACGTGGTCTTGGAAAAATGAATAACTTTGTCACGGACAGCGAATGTAATTGAATATTATATACCATTCACGTTTACCCGCTCCCCATTCTTGAGGAACACTGGAAATGCCATCGAGAGGGGTGTCGAGATATATATTTGAGGTAGAGTGACAGTTAAGAGCAAGAGAGACGGTCTGATTTGGTTCCTCAAAGAAGGAAAATAAGGCAAGAGCGTTGCCGCGGCATTTCAAACCCCGAACAGTTGCGGATTCCGTCCGAATTGTGGAGCACAAGCCTTGGGAACACCCGCCAGGTCCATTAAAGCAATTCTGGACATAAGCCTGCCACAACCCTCGCTGTCTGCTTGGAATGCCAGTCCACACAGGGCTGGAGGTGGACTTGGCCGGAAATTGCCCTTCTGAGACTCAATGTTTAACCCCCGACCCACTGCATCTCCCCCATTAAATCCAGTGCCAACTGGCATGGCAATTCTCATCATCCAGATGTCTTCCCAGTGTCCGAGTCCACCCAGTCATGGTCTGGAAGTTGAGCGCTCAGATAGCCTTTTGTTCGGAGATCGCCGTAGAAATGATCTCCGAACGAGATTTGCCGTCTTTGCATCGCTTCGACCGTTGAGCATATTAGTATTAAGTCGCTTGGTGCGGATATAATATTGGATTTTCGGGAACATCAATTTGCCAGTCCCGACGATGGCGGGTCTCGCTGTATTGCTATGCAGTCTATAGGGGCCGAGCCGAGCCAAACATACCACACCTCCCGCTTAGCCTCCTTGTTCTGGTGTCACGCTCACCGGCAAGTTCATGTGGCATTGGGTGAACTCTGGTCGGTGGAACGGGGACTTTGCGATGCCTTTACAGAGGAAAGCCAGCGAAAAGATCGGTGACCTGAACAACATTCTGTCGGTGCCGACCCCTTCAAACCGTACCGCTGTCGTTGAAGATGTTCTTCCTGCGCCAGCCGTTCAGCCTGATGCACTGGACTCTGGTCGACCATCACAGAAATCCGCTCGGATCAATCCCTTCTCTGTACACTGGGCCAATCTTAAGAAGCGCATGGGCACAGCCACGGCACCTTCCACCTCGTCATTAATTGGTGACAGGAGTGCCCAAAGCAACTTCAGCCGCAACAGAACACTCGAAAATGGCGGCGACAATGAGAAGGTGGACGAAATTGTTGTCGATCGAGTATGGTCGGACGGAATCAGCAGTTCAATATCTCCTTCAGAGCATGCCAGCCCCGAAAAGTCTGGTGGTAGCTACCGGCGTACAACAAGCCTAGATCAAGAGAGTCTATCTGTCCACGAGGGATTCTGGTCATCATTCACGTTGCTGGTTATCTTTCGGTGGAAAGTATGGCCAGCAGTCGTAAATTTCTTTTGCCCTCGATTCTCGGATGAAAAGTCAGAGCGACATTATAGGCAGGAGAATTGGTTTGTCCAAAAAGTGCGTGTAGTTAGTTACCTTGCTCACACATAGCATGCTGATGCTTCGCTAGCCCCTTGCCCTATGGACTTCGCTCTTCCTGGTAATCAATTGGGTTCTTGGTATCATATTTGTTCCAAAACCGCTTGGACTTCCGGATAAAATATTTCTGGGAGGGGTGAGTTATGCATACCATCTCTCTTATACGCGAGGCTATATCAAGATGACTAGATTGCACCTGTACTATCCATTCCTATATTTTTCATGATCTTGTTCGACATTCCAAGACGCCGGCCAAGCTTATATCAAGCCATCCTTCTATTGTCGACGTGGTGTTGGTAAGATACTCGAATTAAACCCGATCCTGTAATTAACTACCCGCCAGGTCCTTATATCTAATTTCCTTTGTGTTAGTATTCTTTCTGAAGAGACCATCACCGTCCCAGGACACTTATGAACTCGATACACAGATATCTTTGTGGCTTCTACAACCAATCGGCTGCTCGTTTCTCCTGTGGAAGTCGTGATTTTTTGGGTCTATTCTAGTTAGAGCCAGTTCATTGAAATCTCTTGCTGATCACTCTAATTCAAAACCGACAGTTACGCATCAGCTTTGCAGGCTATTTCGTTGTTTGGATTGAACTTGGCCCGATTTCCTGCTATGATTGGTGCACTTACTTTCTTTTTCCCGTACGTACACTTCACTTAAATAGAACAGACCTGACATTATTTCCTCGCCCTTGATATAGTTCATTTGCACTCATTGTGCCACTCCGGGTTGTTTGGACACGACGTAGGAGATTTTCATCTATTTCAATGCTGAAATCATGATGACATCATACATATCAGATATGGTCGACTTCGCCGTGTACCATATATTCCTTCTCTATATGCACTACAACAAGGAAGCTGTATGGTCACCCGCCCTTCTCCTTGATAGTAGTACTAATGTAACATTGCAGTATCAACGTCGACTCTACATCCTTCGCGACCAGTTGAAAATCCAATACCGCGCTACTCAGAAGGCACAGATCAACGAACGTCAAGCTGCTGACTCAAAACGGCGATTGACATCGTGAGTTCGGGCTTGCTCCGTGATGATATTCAGAATTTCATCCTCTTTTTTGGCAGATATGTCTTTCATGATAAGTTGACCGCATCACTTTACACATGGTTCGATTAATCTGATTCTTTTTATTTCAATACAAGTCCGTGTTCCACTGAATACTGCGCGTGCGTTCAGTCCTATGTATGAATAATTGTAATGGGACTCATTTCTTCAATAGTTTTGGCCGTGCAAAACATGGAGGCATCGGGCACTGTCGCTAAAACGCAGGAAATAGAGTTCAATGCTCTTGCGGGTAGTCTCAGCATGATGTCAAAAGGTGAGTATCCATATGTCTTCGCACCTTTTATACCTGAGGATACCCTTGCAGTACTCAATGACGTCCTCGACTTGTGAGCCTTGAATCTGAGATGAACGCTTTGTATGCTCATCCTTTGAACAGCAATCGGATGGATAGTGGACGGTTTGAATCTGTATCCAGGGTAATGACAATTTCTTTCATTTTAAGTATTGTTAAGCTGATTTCTTTTATGCAGCCATATGCATTTCATCAAACAATGCGCTCTTTGTTCATCCCTCTTCGTTTGGCTACTGATGCACGCAATTTGGAGTTCGTTACGAGTCTGGACATGAACATTGACCGGGTTTGTCACTGTTCCTGTCACCCGTAAAGTTTTACCTATTAACACACCAACCTAGGTTGCAAGATGTGCTGCATACGAAGCTAAGGGGGAAAACGCTACAGCAATCAGGAGGCTACTGAAGGAAAATCCTGATGGTGATGGCATCGTAGTTGGAGACGAGACACGTCTCAGACAGATTATCACAAATCTTGCTAGGTCAGTCCCTGGCACGATCGTCCTCATCATCCTGTCCCTGACGATTGTCCAAACTAAAGTAACGCATGCAAGTTTACACCGGCTGGCGGTAAATTGACCATTTCCACACGGTTAATTTACCCATCCCTTCGTCCTGAGTATCAACCATCAGAGACAAGCGGCGACGGATCAGATTTCTCTGATCCTCCTCCTGCAGATGAGAACTTTCTTCGTCCGCTGTCTACCACCCACCTGAGCCAACATAATCTGAACCATGCAAAATCCTCATCAAGACGTGACTGGATCGTGGTGCGGATTGAGGTGATGGACACTGGCTATGGAATCAGGCCCAAGGACATGGTGGAGAGTAAATTATTCTGTGCGAAAGCGTCTCATGTTCTTATCCTTCGGTTTGTGGCTGAGTTTATTTTGCCCATCACCTAGCCGCATTCAATCAAACAGAACAAGGACGACAACAAGGTATATTGCTATTCCCGCATCACAATCGAACTTTATCATTCAGACTGTCGTACAGGTGGTAAAGGTACCGGACTTGGTTTAGCTCTAGTACGACAAATAGTGAAGTTGAGTGGTGGACGATTGGGAGTTCGCTCTGAGGTCGGGAAGGGCTCAACGTTTTGGGTAGAACTACGTGAGTTATGCATGGAACAGACGGTTCTTTTTTTTTTTTGTTGACATTCCCGCAGCTTTAGGTGTGGGTGCGAGAGCTGTAGCGCAACAACAAGGCCCTGGGCCAGAGCTTGCTTCCCCCAATGTCGAGAATTCACCGGCAGCCACTCCGTCTTTGCCTGGTTCTACGAGCCAAAGCGGCGAGATGGCTCTAAATGCAGTATTGTTCGGAGGTCCTCAAGTATCATCAACCCGAACTTCTTCTGCATTACACAGTCTCATGGAGCAAGGTATGGCATTGGAAGATGTCGCACGTTTCATACTAAAAAGCATGTTCTAGGCGGTCGGGTTGAATTGTTCCTTCATAACCATGATTCACATTCGCTTGCTCCTCCTCAGATGATGAGGGAACCTTCTATTGATACACCCTACGCGGCTTCACAGCTCTCTGATTCAGAGGTGCCTCCTCAGAGCCAAACACAATCACTGAACAATGAGTCGTCGTCGTCTATTACTCCTAAGCGTCGGTCATTGGATCGCCCGACCTTCGTGCAACTACCTAACCGCCCAAGCTTTGCATTGGACACCCCCAATAAGCGACCGCCATCATCCTTGGGAAATGATAGCACGAACAACATTCACGGGAACCCATTGCCGAGTCCATCCACAATATCTGTACCCGGTTTGCCCGTTCTTGTGGTAGACGACGATCCGTTGACACGTACACTCATGAAGCGCATGCTCACGCGGATGGGATGTCGCGTGTCAACTGCTGAAAATGGCGAGTTGGCCCTCGAGATGATATTGGGAGTGTCAGAGACAACACCCTCAAGTTATTCTTCATGTGCAACAGGCCCAATATTGGAGCGGCCGGTGTTGACCGATTCGGAATGTAAATACGCTATCGTGTTCCTCGATAACCAGATGCCGGTGATGTCTGGTCTGAAGGCTGTCGAAAGGTTGCGAGAACTCGGGAGACACGACTTTGTCGTCGGTATAACAGGTAAGGCCCGAATTTTTAGTATCACCGGGGTTCGAAATGATCATCTCAAACAAACAGGGAATGCACTCCTTACCGATCAAAAAGAGTACCTGGAAGCTGGCGCTGATCAGTATGTGCCATGGCCATTATTTTGGAAGATTATCTAACCTCCAGTGATATGAAGTGTCTTAACCAAGCCAGTACTGGAAAGGAACCTCAAGAGTATGTTAATGCTCGCCGAAGAACGATGCCGGCATCCATCTGCTGCCCCAGAATAAGATATTGCTTTCATCTATCAATGTATCCATTAGACACCACATTATCTCCCGCGGGTTTAGTCAGTATATTTTCTGTATGGTAGGATTTTCTCCGTTGGATGATAGGCATGGTTGTGCGCTTGTTACGGTAATTATACTTGTATAACGGTAATTACTCCAACGAAGCACAATGACATCGGCTAAAGCCGATTTGACTTGCAAAGTGGTACTTGTAACCATTTCACCACTCTGACAGTGCCACGTTCACAATAATGCCTGGATACACCCCCAGCGACGTCGCGCCTAACTCGCATTCTGAGAAACAGTCAACAGAATCACCCTCACCTTCCCCACCAATTGCGGACGCGACCGTAGACTCTGGTGCGTATCTTATCATCCGGGATTTGCGTACCACTCCATTCTCACATTACATAGATCTTAAATTATCTAGAAAGCGAGAGAGGGAGGTCTCAGTTGAACCTGCCACACCGAAGACTGACCCTCTGGTGTGTCAAACCTTCTGAGCTCAAGCACATGTTTATACTTATCATCGATGTAGGATATCGATCCAGGACGACAGGAGAACAGGGAACGGCGGACCCCAGCGAAGAAAAACCGGCTGCATCTGGATACCACTGAGGAAGAAGAGGATGTTTTTCCAGGGTCTAGAACGCCTTCCCATTCGCCCCCTCTCAGCACATCACCACCTCACGAAGTGAAGGTCCGGCAGATAAGCCAAGGGGTGGAAGACCTCACTTGGCAGAATGGTTTGAAGGCGGTGCTCGACGAGGATGATGCTGCTAAAGATCCAGCCGAGTCGGACTCACATGATATGCTTTCCGGCATCTCACAGTTGCCTCTGGTAACGGCCGGAGCTACCAGCGTCGTCTTCCATGACAGTGCCACCGACTCACGGGTGTCTGCGATGGTTCTGCATGAAGGCAACCCAGAGATTATTACCACCACGGGAAACCAAGCGATTGGAAACAACCGCTCAGACTTGGATTCCGATTGCGCGGAGAGAGACAAGGGTCTGAAACGGAAATTTAGCTCTCCTGTACCAACTGGAGATGTCCAGAAAACCGTCGGTTTGGAACAGCTAAAGCGTCCACGGGATGACGCTGACAAGGATGATAACCCCCGAGAAACAAAGAGGCCTTCTCCTCCCCCTGAACAACCCAAATCTGCTCCGGTGAAGCCTCCGTCATCGGCCTCCAAAATGGTACGGCCCTTGTCTTCATTTGATGATTCTACTTACGGGTAAAAATTTTAGACTGGTTTCATGGCTTACGCGTCTTCAAGTTCTCCCTTTGCTTCCGTCAAAGGCCAAAACATATTCTCCACAATTAACAAGACGTCGCCCTCCTCTGCATCTCCATTCTCTGTTCCTCCTTCAGGAATTGGAGAATCATCTACATCAGCCTTGGAAGCCTCAAAAACGGCCGAGGCACCACCAAAGTCATCTAGTTTTGAGTCATTCCTAGGTTCAGGCTCTTCTTTCACTTCTGTTATACGGCCGAAATCACCACCACTCAGTTCCGCCGCTGGCTTGAAGCTTCATAGGAATAACAAATCCCCCACCAGGCGCGCTAATCCTGCTAATGTGAACGCGTTCTCCTCTTACGCAACTGGAGGGGCGCATGGATTTCATATACCGAAACGTGCACGAGCGGCATCTCCCAGTGGCGGGTCGTCGAGAAGCTCGTTGGAAAGAAGTTCAAGTTTGAATGTATTCACTTTCAACGAGGACAGCGGTGGAGACGATGACGAGGAAGATAGACCCGTCAGTTTTGGGGAGAAGTTGAGGGCTGGAAGAGATGATGACGATGAAGTAGCGAGTGACGACGAAAAGGGGAAACTTGCCCTAGCGCAACAAGAGGGTGCGTTTATGGCATTACCCTTGTTTTTTTACTGATGTTCACCGCGGTGACCTTGTTTGATGTAATACAGTCGTGACCGGTGAAGAGGACGAGGAAACGATATATCAAGTTCGGGGGAAACTATTTTCCCTTGGCTCACAGAACCAATGGAAAGAGCGGGGAACTGGAACCCTGAAACTGAATGTGAGAAGATTCGACGTCAGCGGGGCTCGTCTAGGTTTGTTTTTCTCGACTTCCATCATATGTCATTTCCGAGTGTGCTGACGACGACCAACAGTAATGCGGAAGGAGGCTGTGTATACGCTGCTGTTGAATGTTACTCTCTTCGCAGGAATGCGTTGTTTTCTTGCCCAGGACCCACGGTATCTGAGATTTAGCGTCATCGAGGACGGAATCACCGTGCATTATAACCTGAGGGTTAGTGCCCTCTCTCCTCAATAATTAATCAGCTTTGATAATTAAATGTACGATTTTTTTTTGCCAGGTTGCAAGTGCGAAAATAGCCCAGGAGTTGCTAGAGGAAATCAACTCAAATATCCCCACCAACGTATAGCCTGCCGCTCCTGTCGATGTAAAACTGAAGGTTTCCTGTTGTCGGTTGTTTATCTTAATGGCATAAACAGTTACTCGTTCATGCATCTGGTTACCTGAGATTTGTCGATTTGCTGACTATCAGCAAAGTTCTCTGCCCCGAAATAATCTGTACATTTCAGTAAATGAATTCAGTTCCGCGGGGAAGTTCCCACACAATTCAACACGTGATGGCCTATCCCGGCCTTTTGCCAGCAGTCGTTCGCCGACGTGGAGCTGCAAGCCTCTACCAGTGACCATAGGCTTGTCTTTATGGTTGTAAAGTTCCAACGTTGATCGTTCTCATTATGGATCAGTCATCTGTGCTCATCTGTATCGGTCTCTCTCTACTGGCAGGCGTCACCGTCTTCGTGAGTGTTCATATTAGTATATAGAGTCTTTCGTGATGAGCACCCATTCATCCTTGTTCTTTGAGCCTGCGGGCAGATCTCTTCTTTCAAAGAGGTCTTTTTGCGCCGTTGCAGGGACGACAACTTTGGGAACCCGGGTTCCTATGACCCTCGAACTGATGCTCCTCCTAACTTGTTTCTTTCTTTCGGGCGAATGTTTACGAGTCCTTTTGTTTTGTTTGAAATCTAGCTTTACCTGGTGCTAGTGGTTTGGTCGCCTCCTCCAATAATCACTCGCGATTCGGAGAAAAGCTATCGATCACGTAGTTCATCGAAGCCAAAACCATTGCCATCGCTGGCCGATCCGAGCACCGTAGACTTGACGGTAGTGATACCCGCATTCAACGAAACCACTCGACTTCCCTCCATGCTAGCCACCACCATCGGTCACCTCTCAACGCCCGCCTCCATGAGCAGCACAAAACACACATACGAAATTATTATTGTAGACGACGGGTCCTCTGATGACACGTCGGCGGCTTCCTTAGACCTTGCACGCAAATATTCAACGAGTGATATTAGAGTGGTCACTTTAGAAAAAAATCTGGGGAAGGGGGGTGCTGTCAGACACGGTATGCTATTTGGGAGGGGGAAACGGCTATTGATGGTTGACGCCGACGGTGCGAGTCGTTTTGAAGATCTGGAAATCCTCTGGGATGCTATGGATAAGCTAGCTCCTGGGGATGGTCCCGCCGTGGTGATTGGGAGCAGAGCGCATCTGGTAAAGACAGAAGCTGTAGTGAAGGTTCGTGTATGATTCCCGCCCCTTCTGAGAGGCAGTGTTTTAAACTTACCTTTCACCAGCGTTCATTTCTTCGCAACATCCTCATGCATGGCTTACACATTATTCTTCGGATAGTAGGCGTAGGACACATCCGCGATACGCAATGCGGCTTCAAGCTCTTCTCGCGAAGTGCTGCCCAGCAGATATTTCCATCGCAGCATCTCACGACTTGGATATTCGACGTGGAACTGCTTCTTCTAGCCAAGCAGCTATGTATTCCGGTGGACGAGGTGGCTGTTGAATGGCACGAAGTAGCAGGGAGTAAGCTGAATGTGGCGACGGATTCATTGCAGATGTTGAGAGATTTGCTTGTGTTGAGAGTCAATTATTTGCTGGGAAGATGGAAAACGAGAGTAAAATCTGAGTGAATCTATAGCTACTAATTTATTGCACAGCAAAAAAAGAGCATTTGAAATCCGGAAAGTCAATTGAAAAAGGAGGAAATATTTCTGCCGTAATGCTTCTCTATCATAGTCAAGACCATCGCCGCAGGCGAAAAAGGCAGTAACTTCGATGTAGTGAATCCAACATGGACACTCCATCTAATCATCCAAGGCATCAGAGAGATGAACCACAGCGACACCCAAGTATAACCAATCAAACGAGTTAAAAGCAATGGTCCGGTAAGCCCAGCTCTTTTCGCAACACTCAAGACCGTGTCTTCCAGCATTATTATGATAGCTTGTAGAAAGAAAAAGACGAGTGATATGCCCAGGTACCCAGTGCCGACGTCTCCAGCGCTGTGGATGATGCCAGATAGTATGAACGCAACACAGAGCTGAATGGACGACGAGGCCTTCGTTCCGGGGTTGAACCCAAGCGACCGCGCAACATATTTTCCAATGGCCACGAGAAACTGAAAGTTCCCACCCCAGAGCGAAGTCAGGACCGCGGTTGTTTATCATGTATTAACAAATTCGACTCACACGACGCATTTTCTGATGCCAAAATCGCCTACATCATGAAGAGATGAATGAGCCAAATATGTATATTATATTTATGGCTGTTGGAAACTCACCCCCAGAATCGTCTAACTGTGTAGGCTTCGCTCACAGGCCCAAAAAAGTCCGGCCAATATTTTGCTTCAGAGATACCAATGGCTACGACGAGTACACTGATCACATTATAACCTAGATTTATCGCGGCGTACACTGCGCAAGGGAAGGCGAGAATCGTCACGAAGCCCAGGAAATAGCCTTGACATGTTAGAGGTGACTCGCAAATGGAGGCGGGGGTGAACTGGGGATTTGTGGACATATATGTATGTGCGATGTCTGTAAGGATGAAATAACCGAATGCTCGCAGAAGGCGAGTTCGTACGAATCTCCACCTAGTTTCTACAGGAGGAGGGGGAATATAAGGAACCTATATCGTAAGAGCAAGTATTAAATATAAGCGGAATGTCGGGTATTACTTTCTGAAATGCGCGTACCTGTTCATTTATCAAGCCAACTCCACGACGGTTCATATATATGGATATCGCCCAATAGAAGCGGTATGGGAGAGAGCGTTTCCAAGGAGGAACAATGTCAAGTTCATGGCGAAATTGCACCAATGGATCCGAAAGTGCAATGAGGTGGCAGGCGACTAAAAAATTTTCAACGAGTGAACATCGGAGAGTGTATCCTTGTACGGTTGTGGCGTAATCAACGCCGGAAAAGACGAAGGAGATCGATATGGCGCAGTGCAGGACCAGAAATGCCCGACGCCAAAAGGCAGTAGGCTGAAGGGCAATGACAGACGACACCAGGAGGTCTGTCAGCGGTAAGACCAGAAACTTGAATGGGAGCAGGTCTAAGTTATGAAACACGTGGATTGGTGAGAACATCGGCTACACTGTACTCAATCTCGGGATATCGTGGTGGGCGTGGTCAAGACTCAAGCTTGAAACCGTTCAAGTTGACGAGGGAAACGGGAGGAAGAGATGGATCACTGCCAACCGAGACCCTCACGGTGTTGACGTTAACATAAAAAGTACACTGATTTTCGAAGGCTTGGGCGCTAAATTTCTGATGCTCAACCATCATGAGCACCAGTTCCACATCTGTAGTCTCGTAAGTCATCTGCGACAGATTTTCGCCCATCTGTCATGATCATTGATGAGCCATTCTGTTATAGTCTGAAGTTTGAAGTGAAAGTCACAGGCAAAGACTGCTTTCTTATCCGATTGATCGTCACTGTGACTAAAACGACGACCAAGCGTAGACATCCAGGGCGACGCACTGACCCTTCCTGTTGTCGGCTGGCACAAGCGTCCCTGCAAATACTATGTCCAATTGACCCTCGGTAAGAACATCAAGAAGACAACGCCTGCTCCAAGATGTAGCACTGGCAGTACCATGTGGCAGGAGACGTTCATCTTGTGAGCGCAAATTGCCATTTACTTAAAGCGCATTCGAGAGGCTAAAGCAATTTTAAAAGTGAAGCGCAAAACTCCTCCATCCTGAATGTTCGACTCTACATCACGCACAAGCTTCGACCCCACGAATATATCGGTGAAGTAGAAGAGAGTATCGAATCACTCCTGGCACAGGCAAATACAGGTCGTCGAATATGTTCTGTATTTACCCGACACGGGTTGAGGGCTGATTCATCGATATTAGTTGTCACTCGCACACTCAGGAAACACAGTTCAGGTGGCGCCGTGCACGAACTCCAGGCCGTTGTCAATTTCACCATTCAGTCAATTCCAACGTTGACCAGCGCAGCAGGAAGCGAGATCGACAGGGCTGTTACACTAGGAACGGACGCCATCGAGGAAATGAATCGACCACGCCTTCAGCGCGCAGAAGACGCTGTCGGCATTGTCGATTCTGCGATCGACAATGCTAGTTCCATCGTAGACATTTGGAGACCACTCCTCGAAAAGGTTCAGCTGTTCACGGTGATCGTGGGTAAGATCGCGGAGGTACGACACGCCACGCACACTCTGTGGAGTCGTACTTAGAGATTGTGATGGACCTTCCATTCAGATCCATCCCTACGCGCAGATGGCGTGGAGCGTCCTATCAGCTGCCCAGAAGGTACGTCATTGGTGTGCTGTTGACCGTGCCGGCGATCCTGACGCTCAGGGTTGCTGCGTAAGATTATCATTGCTCAGAATAACCGTGATGACAGCATACTTCGCCTCGTTGAGATTATGCGCGATATTTACACATTTTTACATGAAGCCCAGTCTGTCAAGAAAATCGAATCGCACAAGCAGATCGTTGCGCTCATGTCGCAGCAGACCATCGAATGCGCATACTTTATACGCGATTATGCAAAGAACAAGAACTTTTGTATGTCGATCCTTACGCACTTGGCCGTACTCATCTCATGATTATTCTCCTTGTCAGGGACGAGAACGTTCAAGCATCTTGTGTCTGGCGTCGATAGCAAGATCAAACAGTATGAGGCGAAATTCGACGAACTCAAGTCAGCTTTTCAAGCACGAGCTGTCCTCCAAACCGAAATCACCGTTTTGCGGATATTGGATGATCTAGAAGCCCTCGGTAAGCACTTCTCCGTTTGGTGTGTTGTCATCGGTGAATCTGACGCAAAGCGTACACAGCTGTGGAAGTCGATCTTAATGACATGCCTTACGCAGCGGGTGCCCGATTCGATGTCGAGAAAGAATGCTTACCAGGCACTCGCGAGAAGGCCATCGAAGAAATATGCGAATGGGTCAACATGGCAGATGAGGAATCGTGCCGTATATTCTTGTTGAGCGGTGTTGCAGGTTCTGGAAAGTCTGCTATCGCTCATTCAGTGGCTCGACGATTCAATGCGATAGGGCGTCTCGGATCATCCTTTTGCTTTGATCGCGCTCATCAGGCGGAGCGACATCCCCGCAATATCTTCAGCACTGTTGCTCGTGACCTGGCGGATCTCGACCTCCAGCGGAAGAGATCTTTATGGAATGTCGTCAAAGATAGTCGAACTCTCCGGACTACACGCGCCCCTGTTGAGCAGTTCGAACAGTTCATTGTAAAACCTGCAAGAGATCTGATGACTGTTGGACCAATCGTCATCGTCATCGACGCCCTGGACGAAAGCGGGGATGAGGCATCTCGCAAAGCCCTTCTTTCAGTCCTTTCTACAAGGATATCTGATTTCCCACCCAATTTCCGCATTCTTGTGACCACTCGGCCTGACTTGGACATCGAGGACGCCTTTGCAAGCAATAATTCTGTGCTTTGCAAACACATGCACGAGATTGATGCGGATACCACAAACCATGACATCTATCTGTTTGTTCGGAATCAGTTAGGCTGTAATCTTGGTCTCGAGCGTAAATGGCCGAACGAAGGCTGGTGTCAAGTGCTGGTCGAAAAGTCTGAAGGCCTTTTCCAATGGGCATCTACTGCATGTCGGTTTATTAGAGGGGATGGGAGGCGTGGATTACGTCCTTCCGAGAAACTCGACCTCCTCATTTCTTCGGCGCCACAGAATCCCGAGGTGCATAGCCTGGATCAACTGTACTGTGACGTATTGAGACAGACCTTCAAAATGGAGAACTCCATAGTTATGGGTCGGTTCAAATTGATCTTGGGTCGAATTTTGGCCGCTAAGGAGCCATTGTCCGTTTCTGCTTTGAGAAAGCTGTGCTGTGAAGACAATTCTAACGACGTGGTGGAATTAATCATTCGACCATTGGGGTCATTATTAACAGGCGTTGCTGAAGAATCGGTGCCAGTTCGGCCCCTTCACACATCTTTCCGTGATTTCCTGACGGATTCAGACCGCAGTGGGCCGTTCTACATTGACGTGTCCCTAGGTCACCGAAGCCTCGCCATTGGATCCTTCCATGTCATGAAGGCCGAACTGTGTTTCAATATTTGTCAGTTGGAGACATCACATGTTCGCAACGATGACATTCCTGATATCGCACTACGCATCAAGAAAGCTATCTCTGTTCATCTCTCCTACTCGTGCCGTTTCTGGAGTGAACACCTTCAGGCTACGCTCTTCGAAATTGGGATATTGCAAGAATTGAAAGATTTCCTTCACAAACGACTTCTGTATTGGCTAGAGGTGTTGAGCTTGATCAAGAAAGTGAATGTTGCTTCGCGCATGTTGTTGAGCGCAATGGAATGGATGAATGTAAGCATTTTTGTTTGTAATTCACAGAGAGGGAGTTGACGAGCCGGTAATTTTAATTAGACCTACGATGAAGATATCTTGGCATTTATAATGGATGCAATCAAATTTGTTGCTGCTTTTGGTGCCGCCATTTCACAGAGTGCTCCCCATATTTACTTATCAACCTTGCCGTTTGCACCGATGAAGTCACGGGTCGCAAATCTTTTTAAACCAGAATTTCCATGGACCCTTTCAATTGAAACTGGCCAAGCGATTAGTTGGCCACCAATTCAAATGGTTTTGGAGGGGCACACCAGAATTGTCGGCTCTGTTGCATTCTCGCAGGATGGAAAACGCATTGTCTCGGGCTCAGACGATAAGACAATCCGGGTGTGGGATGCGGAGACGGGGGAAGTCGTGTCTGGGCCATTCGAAGGGCACACCGATTTGGTCACCTCTGTTGGGTTTTCGCAGGATGGAACACGCATTGTCTCGGGCTCAGATGATAAGACAATCCGAGTGTGGGATGCGGAGACGGGGGAAGTCGTGTCTGGGCCATTCGAAGGGCACACCGATTTGGTCAACTCTGTTGGATTTTCGCAGGATGGAACACGCATTGTGTCGGGCTCAGACGATAAGACAATCCGGGTGTGGGATGCGGAGACGGGGGAAGTCATTTCTGGGCCATTTGAAGGGCACACCGATTTGGTCAACTCTGTTGCATTCTCGCAGGATGGAACACGCATCGTCTCGGGCTCAGACGATAAGACAATTCGGGTGTGGGATGCGGAGACGGGGGCAGCCGCTTCTGGGCCATTCGAAGGGCACACCGATGTGGTCACCTCAGTTGCATTCTCGCAGGATGGAACACGCATCGTCTCGGGCTCATGTGATCAGACAATCCGAGTGTGGGATGCGGAGACGGGGGCAGTCGTTTCTGGGCCATTCAAAGGGCACACCGGTTTGGTCATCTCAGTTGCATTCTCGCAGGATGGAACACGCATCGTCTCGGGCTCAGACGATCAGACAATCCGGGTGTGGGATGCGGAGACGGGGGAAGTTGTTTCTGGGCCATTCGAAGGGCACACCGATTTGGTTACCTCTGTTGGATTCTCACGGGATGGAACACGCATTGTCTCGGGCTCACAAGATCATACGATCCGAGTGTGGGATGCGGAGATGGGGGAAGTTGTTTCTGGGCCATTCGAAGGGCACACCGATTCTGTTACCTCTGTTGCATTCTCGCAGGATGGAAAATGCATTGTCTCGGGCTCATGGGATCAGAAGATCCGGATGTGGGATGCGGAGATGGGAGAAGTCGTTCCTGGGCCATTCGAAGGGCACACCGATTCTGTTACCTCTGTTGCATTCTCGCAGGATGGAACACGCATTGTCTCGGGCTCACATGATCAGACGATCCAGGTGTGGGATACGGAGACAGGGGAAGTCGTTTCTGGGCCATTCGAAGGGCACACCGATGTGGTCACCTCAGTTGCATTCTCGCAGGATGGAACACGCATTGTCTCGGGCTCATGGGACCAGACAATCCGGGTGTGGGATGCGGAGACGGGGGAAGTCGTTTCTGGGCCATTCGAAGGGCACACTGATTTGGTCAATTCTGTTGCATTCTCGCAGGATGGAACACGCATTGTCTCGGGCTCAGACGATAAGACAATCCGGATGTGGGATGCGGA
Organism: Hygrocybe coccinea; assembly: GCA_963555575.2. Lineage (NCBI taxonomy): Eukaryota > Fungi > Basidiomycota > Agaricomycetes > Agaricales > Hygrophoraceae > Hygrocybe > Hygrocybe coccinea. Next base: position 4,185,281 of record OY741993.2, on the reverse strand, counting down.
GACGGGGGAAGTCGTTTCTGGGCTATTCGAAGGGCACACCGATGTGGTCACCTCAGTTGCATTCTCGCAGGATGGAACACGCATCGTCTCGGGCTCATGGGATCAGACAATCCGGGTGTGGGATGTGGAGACGGGGGCAGTCGTTTCTGGGCCATTCAAAGGACACACCGATTCTGTTACCTCCGTTGGATTCTCGCAGGATGGAACACGCATTGTCTCGGGCTCATGGGATCAGACAATCCGAGTGTGGGATACAGAGACGGGGGCAGTCGTTTCTGGGCCATTCAAAGGGCACACCGATTTGGTCACCTCTGTTGGATTCTCCCGGGATGGAACACGCATTGTCTCGGGCTCATGTGATCATACAATCCGGGTGTGGGATACAGAGATGAGGGAAGCTGCCCTTGCATGGACCACAGCAGTTCCTACTTTGCCTGGCATCACCCCTCACATTCATAGCGCATTCCCTCGACTTTCAGGATGGGATAATGGCTGGATCCTCGGTTCACAGTCAACCTTGTTATTCTGGGTACCGCCTCTCAACCGGGTCGGACTATGGTTGAGCGGCAATACAGCTGTCATATCTAAGAATCCGACAAAGATTAACTTCAGCACATTTCTACATGGGGAATCATGGCAGCAATGCAAAAAGGGCATGACTATATTATGACAGTGAACCTTAAACTGCAGTACGTCAGTCATCTGTACTATATGTTAGTCTTAACTGAAGCGTAACCAATGGGGCCGAAAAGCCCACCACTTCAGGTCACATAATATGAATGGTTTTCGATGTGATTTCTGAGGTAGTTGCAGAGCGTAGGTAGATCAGGGAATGCATCGGTGGGACAGATGGGGAGCTACCTGCTTCAGTGGTCCTGACTTTTAATCTGCTTATTTTTGTGGTGTTAGGGTCTTTTCAAACTTGGGGGTGTTCTTTGCACTTGATGGTTCCTTCCCTGTCTGCATAAAACCAACTCTCTACTCTCTTTGTTTTCATTCCACAACTGTTTCTTGATGAAAGACCCTTCTTTTTGGCACTTGTTCATGTTTATGTTTGCCTCCTGTTCCTGGCACTAGGTTTTGCTGCCACTACTGATTGGCAGAGCTGCAATCACAATTTGAAGTCTCCTTTGATCTCCCATACTGTTGACACCAAGGGGGTGGCAGAGTGGGAATTTCTGATATACACTCATTTTATTTTAAGGGCCAGTTTGGAACCCCTTCCTTCCATATAGGGTATGTTTAGATCATGTGTATATATGTTTTTTTTGACAAACCAATCTAGATATGGAATTTTATCTCAAGATACTATATGTAGGTAATATATCATGCTATTAGTGGTGCCGCTTTGTACCGTTTGGTTTGCAGCTTGGACACACCCAGTTGTGTGGAGCAAAATCATAATTAAAGCATGTGAAATGAGACTGGTAAGAGTGTCAGTACAGTGTAGGACAAATTGGATACTGGAAGACTTACCCAAATGGTCTCACAACCTGGAGCTTTACCAACATGAATTACCTGGCCACAGTCTGGACAGTCAAGGATACTGTCAGCCAAGAACTCCTGTGTGGCCCTGCCAATTAGTGCTGGACACAGGTATACCTGCAGGTTATGGGGCCTGGACTCATACCTGTACCCGCCACAGGTACGTATTTGAGGCCACGGGTACAGGTTCCATGCAAGTTTTGTGCAAATCCCATAAAAAGCATGCAAAAAACAGGTTTTTAAGGTAGTATTCAATTTCTACCAGATTAGATACTGATCGGATTGTCTTGATGTAACTGGAGAACTGTTTAGAACACATTAGAGAGCATCCCTGCATTTTTTAGGGAATTTTAAGAGCTACCGGTCCAATTGTATATGCAAGAAACAGTGAAAAAACACCAAAAAACAGGTTTTTGAGGTAGTATTCGATTTCTACCGGATTAAATACTAATCGGATTGTCTTGATGTAGACTGGAGAACTGTTTAGAACACATTGGAGAGCATCCCTGCATTTTTTAGGGAATTTTAAGAGCTTCCGGTCCCATGGTATATGCAAGAAACAGTGCAAAAACACCAAAAAATGAGGTTTTTGGTATTTTTATCCTCCAAAAAAATACAGGCAGTACCCGTGAGGGTACTTCACAGGTACTGTGGGTATCTAGACCCTGGAATTGGACTTTACCCACACAGTACCCGTACCCTAAACCCTTAAGGGTACCAGGTACCCCTGACCTGCACTAAAAGGTATTGGTAAGAAAAATAAGATAAAGCCACTATCTAATATGACAATAACAGATGAGAAATAAGGAAGGCAACGATACTGACGACATCAGGTACAGCAGGTCGGGCTGGGTCAGGTACAATAAAATAATGCAAAGTCATAAAGATGAGGTTGAAGAGGCTACAGGCTACAACAATGAGAGGTTCTAAGGTTTTCTAAGTGGTTCTGAGAGAGAGCAAGGGGGAACTGGATTGTTATTTTAATATGGTTGTTGGTCACCGTTGATACGCATCATACAATTCTGAGCTCCGAATATACGAATTGAACATGCTCTAACTCTCCATCGACCACATCCCGATACCTCACAATTGTTATGCTTTCGCCCCTTTTCGCCCTGCTTACTCATCGCTCAACTCCCACAGCCACTTTCCCATGGAGAAGTGCCAAGTCCCACGATCCTATTGGCTACCATTCCTTCGGTTCTGGGTTCTCACGCTTTGACATCACCACATGTATGATCAATCACATGTCCGGTTATCGTCCAATCACATCGCGCTTACTCATCCAAGATAAGAGAGCTTAATGCCATTGGCTGGAGATAAGAAAGAGATAAGAGGGAGTTATGCTATTGGACAATAGGTTACTGCCTCCCCTCAAGATATTTCCTTTATATACTTTGATGTATGTACAGTATACTTTACGTTTAGTCTGGTTTACCACACCGGATCAATAATACCCCCCTTCTCTCTTTCATCGCTCGAAGTCAGTTGAGTTTGTTTGTTGTCGGAGCCGTCCCGTAGACGATCCGTAACAAAAGACTAAACGTTCCTCTCTCCCCCGACAAACCGACTCACGTCATGAAGAACCTTGGCCACAGTTGCTGTGCTTGTAATCGGTTTATCTGATACAAGGCCTGTGCAAGGAACCCAAACCCAAACCAAGTAGTCAAGACGGATTACTATTATAGTCGCGAAGACTACGAGAATTCTCAGTACCACCTACCCGACAATTCCTTCCCTCCTTACCTCTACGACTCAGACCATCCCGACTACAATTATCATCACCAATCATCCGCCTTACCTACACCTTCTCCAACACCTTCTGTACGGTCCGAAGAGATAATCGAGACTGTACCCATCGAAACGATAGTCGAACCTGTCCGTGTTGTAACGCCCGATCGACCCAAAGTTTGGCCATTCTATCGTTCCATGAACCCACCTGATCCCCGTGAACACTTCTTCAATTCCTTCCACGGTACGGAACCAGCATTGGGTAGGGATCCAGTCGATATCTTAACCGGTCTGAAAGAAGACTCTGAGTGGCAACGCAAAAGAGGCAAATTGCCCGTCGCCCCTGCTCAACAAACCCGAGACATTCCCATCGCTCCTAACGATACTCGTATAGTCCATACGAGATCGCAGAAGTTCGCCAACTTCATCCGGCATCACACAAAAGCTACCGCATCCCTCCGTCACTTGATCGAAAGCTGGATTTCCACCCGACTGTCCAGGATATTATCCATTCGTGCAACGCCCCCTTCCGAAATCGTATCATCTACAATAGGTGGCGTGCAGCCCGACTCCTCGAAGAAGACGGATTCTTTGATCGACACAACATCCCAGGAAAATCCTACCTGGTAGTTGACCCGCCCCTCGTATATCCGATCTATCGAGCCGTCGTCTGGACTAAGTGGACTGAACCGTTAAGTGATAACTTCCCCTCTGATTGGGAAGTACCTGTACACTCCGGTCTCAAATTGAAACACGAAAATTACCGCGAACGTCTCCCCATCCCACCGTCACATTTCCCCCTCACCTTACGTTCAGATCACGGCGATTCAATCCAATTGCTCGCCGATCCTGTGACACGTCTTGACTGTCTTGTCACACGTCGCTGTATCAAGAATCAATTGAAGAACGACGCGGGATTACGACGGTTACATCGTATCTTTACACGTAAAAGAAAATATACCTCCGCTTGGACCACTAGTCCCGCTTACGATCACTATATCCGACGAAAACGACGATCTACCTGAGCAATGGCTTCCATGAAATCGCTTCTCCCCCTCCCCCCGAAGTTCAGTGGTGATAAGGAAGAGTTTCGTTCTTTCATGAGGGCAGTCATCATCTTCTTGGCTGCAAACTCTACGTACTTCGAAGACTTTGGAACTACGGATAATCCCCTCCCCGTCGAAGTGCGACATGAAAGAAAGATCTTCCTCGTCTTGTCGCTGATGGATAAAGGTGTCGCTGCCGAATGGGCTAACGACTTTTGTGATACCATCGCGACCGACTATCATACTCGCTTGGCCGCACATGTACACGGCGAACCGGATCCCCCGCAGATGAACTGGGGAACATGGCCTGCTTTTACCACGTCGATGCAAGCACAGTTCGATAAACCTGACGACAAACAGGACGCTGCGATTAAACTCAATGCGCTTCGTCAAGGCAAGTTGACAGCCGACGAGTTCTGGCTTCAGTTCGAAGTCCTATACAAACGCGCTGGATGGCATCCGGTCACCCAACAGGAGCAATTAATCCCGCTCCTCGAAAATCATCTGAACAAACCGCTCGTAGATCAAATCTTCGGTCTCGAAAACATGCCCATTACCGTCGCGGAATGGAAGACGAAAACCATCTTGTTGGACCGCCAATGGCGTCGTCGCAACAAGATCGAACGACTTACGGGTGAAAGTAACCCGACGAAGAAGAGCGAGAAGTCAAAGACGACTTCCACTACCATTACAGCTGCCGCAGTGCCTGTACGATCGAAAGACCCCGACGCCATGGACGTCGACCGAGCCGCTGTCGCGGCCGAGAAATTGAAGCAGCCGATGTCTGCTGAACGAACGGAGTTGATGAAGGCCGGACTTTGCTTCAATTGCAAGCAACCCGGACATCTCTCGCGTAACTGCCCGTCCTGCGTACAACGTGTAGGCGTGTTGAATACTGAACAGGAGCAACACGTACGCTCCATGAATACCGAACCCGCGTCGAGCGGTCAAGACATCATCCAGATGCTCGAGGCTCGCTGCGCCCAGCTTGAAGATGAACTCGTTCAGGCCAAGAAGGATTTTTAAATCGGTTGAAGAAATGCATGGACTCTTCGACTACGTCTCATCTGTCTACCACCGCTCCTGTAATCGTAAATACGCCGACTGTTATTGAATTTGACCGTGTTTTACTTGAACTCCGAACAATGAGACAAGACATGCAAAAAGAAATGAAAGAGAAACGAACGAAACGGTGGCCTGACTCCAAGTTACCGTCCAAACACCAACAAGTAGTGGAAATACAATCCAAGTACGCTGAGATGCCAGCGAAAAAGAAAACTATGCCTGTTGCGGTCGCATCACGTCAACCTATCATGGAGAGTGAATTTAACGCCGAAGAAACAATGGTTGCCATCATGAATACTGATATGTATGGCGCCCTTGATCTTATGAATGATTGGGATGTTCATGGACAACATACTATGAAGATCAGTCCCGGGTTGATCGTCAAATTACGACGAATGCCCATCAATAAAGCCATTGAATTCTTGGTCACAGAACTTCCCCAAGAACCACGAAAGGTTGCGGAAACAGTAGAGGTAAAACCAATCGCAAAGCCTACAGCAGTCAAGATCCATAGGATGTGTCAAATGGAACCCCTCATCACGAAAGCCGACAAACGATCCGCAGAATGGAAACTTCGGGAAGTCAACCAACGGATAGAACAATTGGTTGCATCACAAGACGATAACACCATGATGATGTCGATCAGTGTCAAAGGTCAACTAACCACGATTGACGATCAACGAAGATTCTCTGTCACTTGCCTTTTGGACTCTGGTTGCACTGTCTCAGCCATCAATTCTGGCTTCGTACAACAACATCATCTCACGACACAAAAGTACGAGAAACCGTTCCCCAGTTACAATGGGGATGGTACGATGTCCAAGGATGGGTTAATTACAGAATATGTCGAAATGAACCTGCGACTCGGTGAACACATGGAACAGATACATCTCACGGTCATTCCCCTGGCAAAAATCGACATCTATCTTGGTTTTGATTGGTTAAAGAAACACAATCCCGAAGTTGACTGGTTGACTCAGACGATCGATTTTACTCGATGTCTTTCTGTCTGTGGTCATTTCCCTGGTAAAATCGAGGGTGTAATGTTCAAGACCGCAATCTACGACAAACCAGCTTGGTATCGCGCATTCCAAACCAAATCCACGGAATTGGCTCGTGCCAAGATGACCACAAAAGAACAGAAGTCAGAACAACCTATTGTCGACCAATTACCAGACGTATACAAAGATTATGCCGATGTCTTCGATCCCAAAGCCACTGACTCGATGCCACCATCTCGACCATGGGATCATGCAATCAACCTGAAACCGGATGCACCCGATCATTTGAATTGTAAATTATATCCATTGTCACCTCCAGAACGAGAGAAACTCGACGAATTTCTTGACAAAAATCGAAGAGCTGGCAAGATCAGGCCATCGAAATCACCTTACGCCTCGCCATTCTTTTACGTACACAAGAAGGACGCAACCGAATTACATGGTGTACAAGATTATCGGAAGTTGAACGAACATACAATCCCAGACAATTACCCATTACCGCTAATTGACGACATCATAAATCAGCTCGATGGCGCGGAGTATTTTACGAAGTTGGATGTTCGCTGGGGTTTTAATAACATATGGATCAAAGAAGGCGATCAGTACAAAGCCGCATTCCTGACACCAAAAGGGTTATTTGAACCTACTGTGATGTTCTTTGGTCTACGGAATTCTCCGCCAACATTCCAGAGGATGATGAACCATATATTCCGATATGAACTACGAGCAGGTTGGTTACACATCTACATGGATGATGTCATCATATTCTCCAAGAATCTGGAAGAACATCAAGAATGAACACGTCAGGTATTACAAAAGTTCCGAGATAACAAGTTGTTCCTAAAGATCGGAAAATGCACCTTTGATACTCAACGAGTGGAATATCTGGGTCTCATCGTTGAACATGGAAAAGTACGAATGGATCCGACCAAATCTGATGCAATAACTGATTGGCCTGTACCAAAGAACAAGAAGGAATTACAGTCGTTCTTGGGTTTTCTGAATTTCTATCGACGATTCGTTCGGAATTTTGCACAGGTCGCGTTACCTCTAAATTCTCTAACCGGCAAAAAGGATTGGGAATGGAATATAGAACAACAAGTCGCATTCGAGGAACTGAAGCGAATCATCACAACGGATCCCATTCTCGTTATCCCTAACAATCATGGGAAATTCAAGATCGAATGTGATGCTTCAGATTTTGCCACTGGTGCCATCCTGTCACAACAACAAGATGACGGCACATGGCATCCGGTGGCTTTCCTGTCGAATAGTATGTCTCCAGCAGAAAGGAATTACGATGTCCACGATAAGGAATTGCTCGCGATCATCCGATGTTTTGAACAATGGCGACATTTCCTTCTTGGTGCACCGGAAATTATCGACGTCTATACCGATCATCAAAACCTCATGTATTTCAGACAGCCACAAAATCTGACTTGACGACAAGCCCGATGGATCTCGTTCCTCCAGGATTATAATTTCCAACTCCATCACCGTCCTGGTACCCTGAACCGCAAGGCAGACTTGCTTTCATGACGTGTAGACCACGACCGAGGTCTCGACGACAATAAAAACGTTGTCGCACTCCCTGACTCCCTGTTCATGGCTTCCCTCGATATCACTATGATGAATCCCCAATGGCAGGAACAATTCATCAAGTATGGACTTCAATTGGACGAACAGGTTAGCGAAGGATTGAAGGATCCTAGCTCTCCTTGGAAATGTATGGATGATGGTTTAATCTATCATAATGATCTATTATATGTACCAAAAGATGATCATCTCCAGGGAGAAATCATACAAGAACATCATGATACTCCCTTGTCTGGACATCCCGGACAGGAAAACACATTCAAGGCTGTCGCACGACATTTCACTTGGCCATCCCTCCGCACCGACGTCAATAAATATGTTGCGGCATGCTTACCGTGTCAACAGAAGAAAATCCATCGAGGAAAGAAACCAGGGCTATTACATCCTCATGCAATCCCCCCGTACCTGTGGCATACTGCCACGATGGATCTAATCGGCCCTTTGCCCGAGTCACAGGGTTTCAACGCTATTCTTGTGGTAATGGACAAGCTAAAGAAACAATCAGTCCTCATCCCCACTACTACTACGTTGACGTCAGAAGGATCTGCACGACTATACCGCGATCATGTCTTCAAACGATTCGGATTGCCTTGCGTCGTCATCTCGGATCTTGGGACACAGTTTGTGTCTGGTTTCACAAAAGAATTGAACCGTCTGTTGGGAATCATCGGACATCCTACGACTGCATACCACCCACAAGCAGATGGACAAACAGAACGAACAAATGCTGAAATCGAAACATACCTTCGTCTGTTCGTCAATCAACGACAAGATGATTGGGCTGAGTGGCTGGCCTTGGCGGAATTTGCCCTCGCCAATCATGAATCTTTCCGTTCTATGCGACAATGGGTTTCCATCCCTGGAAAGGGAAGGAGCCAGTCATAGAAGAAATTATCAATGAATCTGCTGCCTCTTTTGCGGACCGTATGAACCGCATACAAGAACAAGCAACTAATGCCTTGGCCGTCGCACAAGAGAAGATGAAGAAGTTCTATGATAAGAAACATCGTCCCGCCCCGGAATACAATATTGGTGACAAAGTGTGGCTGGAATCCACGAATATCGATTCTCTCCGCCCATCCAAAAAATTGGATGATAAATGTTATGGTCCTTTTTCCATCGTGAGGAAGGTTGGGAGATCATCCTATGAATTGAAACTTCCTTCTACATGGTCAAAGAAGTATCCTATCTTCAATGAAGTACTTCTGTCCCCATATGTTCCACCCGCTTTCCCGCAGCAAGTCACTACGTTACCACAACCGCCTGCAGAGATTGTTGATGGACAAGAGGAGTATGAGGTTGAAGAAGTTATCGATTCCGTCATTCGCAGGAATCGTTTATTCTATCTCGTCCATTGGTTGGGTTACCCCCGTGAAGAAGATTCATGGATACCCGCTTCAGAGACAAAGAATTGTAAAAAACTTGTCTCTGAATTCCATCGACTACATCCTCGTGCACCTACATCGGCTAATCTCCGTATCTTGATCATCCCTCGTCCCGTCAATGCTTCCCCGTTGCGCTCCCCGGCTACCGATGTAATCGTATCAGTTGAACCGAAAGTCATCGCTTCGTTCCTTTCACAGCAGGAAAATCATGACTTTCGTTCATTCGCCTTCCCGACCTCAGTTCGTCGTCTGTGGTTATTCGAACTTGGTGAGGTGAATGCAATCACCCATGTCATCACTGTCGGTACACTGTGTACACGCGGTCACCTCCGCGATCTCGCAGGTGGCCTCAGCAATCTTGCCTTCAATGATGGACGGCTATCTACATACGCATATCCGGTTGTCATGATGCATCGTATGCGCTCTCCTCTTTCTTCGGCCTTGTTGTGGGACCGCTACGACATCTTGCCTCCTCTTCGTTTCTGCGAGACTCCATCCTGTCTCCTCTCCGATCACCCCGTCAACCCCTTCCTCCGCATCTTCTGATATGCGCTCGTCCGCGACGACGGTAAACTATGATGTACAGAGTTGGGGGTTTGGAGACCCCCTTTCTGTTGTTGGCTACGCTATAACTTATCCGCCAGATCTGCGACCCCCCGACACAGTCTGCCCCAAGCAGCCTTGCTGGCCGCCATGTATGGCACATGGTCCATCCCTGATATACCCTCTATTCGTTCTGTTTAATTTCCTTTCTCTTCCCTGTTCTTGTTCGTGCGGACGCGAACCTTGTGGGGGGGGTATTGTTATGCTTTCACCCCTTTTCGCCCTGCTTACTCATGGCTCAACTCCCACGGCCACTTTCTCACGGAGAAGTGCCAAGTCCCACGATCCTATTGGCTACCATTCCTTCGGTTCTGGGTTCTCACGCTTTGACATCACCACATGTATGATCAATCACATGTCCGGTTATCGTCCAATCACATCGCGCTTACTCATCCAAGATAAGAGAGCTTAATGCCATTGGCTGGAGATAAGAAAGAGATAAGAGGGAGTTATGCTATTGGACAATAGGTTACTGCCTCCCCTCAAGATATTTCCTTTATATACTTTGATGTATGTACAGTATACTTTACGTTTAGTCTGGTTTACCACACCGGATCAATAATACCCCCCTTCTCTCTTTCATCGCTCGAAGTCAGTTGAGTTTGTTTGTTGTCGGAGCCGTCCCGTAGACGATCTGTAACAACAATCTTACAAACATCTGCGAACTTTTCTGACACCTCTCAACAATGATCGATTACTTCTGAACTTGTCACAGCACCAGGACAAAGCCATCTCATATTGGACCGATCCTGCCTTTATCGGAGGTTCATTCCCCCTATTTCATCCACCTCCTACCTCACTTTTGATCGTATTGGACGTATTTGTATAGTAGTTTCCCTTTCTTTTCTATTTTACCTTTCTTCTTCCTTTGTTTCTTTGTTTCCATATTATGTTTCACCTTTTGATCGCTTTCTCCCCATCTCCATTTAGTATCATTACTACTCCTTTCTATCGATTTTATACTGTTCCGATCTTCCGATTGAAGTAGTATAAAGAGATGTAGTTTAGATACATAGACACATAGAGACCCCCCTCCTCCTTCTCACAGAGAAACATATGACTTTCCCTCCCTCTCAATCACAGTCGTAGAGCCATAAAGCTCTTCTTAGCATGCACTCAAGTTTTAGTCTTGAGTCATTCAGTCTTCATCCTCCAATATTGATATTGTTGTCGTGACCGTGTTCGCGAAGTTGCACAGTTGATCACAACTGTCACACTGTATGTTCTTATTGTTCGGTGTAACAGCGTGTTCGGGGTGGCTTCGGTGTAAAGGTGTGTTCGGGGTGGCTTCTGAATAAAGATCCTAACCAAGGGGGTGTCAGCGTGAAAGTGACAGGGTAATCAGTGTCGTGAGTTGTAGTAAAATGGGTAGTAAGAGAATATGAATAAAGCCGCCATCTAATACGACGATAACGGTGATATGCTAAAGGAGGCTGTAAAGGGGGAGATCCCCAAACAAACTACCTATTAGGTGAATGCGAGGAGGCAAAGATGTCTACTACACGTAGAAAGGTATAGAGAGAGATGGAAACTACTATAAAGTTTCCAAATGATGCGAACGTACGTGCGACAGTTGCGATCAACTGTGCGACTTCGCGAACATGGTTGCGACGAAGATATCGATATCGGGTGACGAGGATAGACAAACTCAAGACTATAACTTGAGTTCGAAGCTAAAGGGGAGCTCTTATAGCTCTGAGACTAAGATAGAAGGGGAGGAAAGTCGTAGATTTCTCTGTCTAAAGGAGGAGGGGGTTCTCTGTGTTCTCTATGCATCTAAACTACATCTCTTTTTATACTACTTCGATCGGAGGATCGGAACGGTATAAAATGATAGAAAGGAGTAGTAATGATACTAAAAGGGGAAGGGGATAAAGGAATCAGAAGGTGAAACATAAGATGAAGAACAAAGAACAAAGGAAGATGAAAGGTAAATTGAATAAGAAAGAGAAACTAATATGAAAATACGTCCAAAATGATCGAAAGTGAGGTAGGAGGTGGATGGGATAGGGGGAATGAACCTCTGATAAAGGCGGGATCGGTCCGATACGAGATGGCTTTGTCCTAATGCTGCGACAAGTTCGGAAGTAATCGATCATTGTCGAGAGGTGTCGGAAGAGTTCGCAGACATTCGTAAGATCATAAGATATCGGGATGTGGTCGATGAAGAGGTATAGTACATCCGATTTGCGTATTCGGAGCATAGGATCGTATGATGCGTATCAACGGGTGAGAAATAGGGAAGCTGATGATACCGACGATGTTGGGTACGGCGGGTTGGGTCGGGTACGGCGAGCGGGTAATGATAAAACAAGATAAAATAGTAAGTATAAGGGCAGGAAGTCTACAGCCTACGATGATACGCTATAGGAGACTGTAAAGGGGGAGATCCCTAAACAAACTACCTATTGGGTGAATGCGAGGAGGCGAAGATGTCTACTACACGTAAAAATGGTATAGAGAGAGATGGAAACTACTATAAAGTTTCCGAACGATGCGAACGTACGTGCGACAGTTGCGATCAACTGTGCGACTTCGCGAACACGGTCGCGACGAAGATATCGATATCGGGTGACGAAGATAGACAAACTCAAGACTATAACTTGAGTTTGAAACTAAAGAAGAGCTTTATAGCTCGGAGACTAAGATCGAAGGGGATGGAAGTCGTAGATTTCTCTGTCTCTCTAGCTACAATACATGAGCTTTTTATACTATGACAATCGGAAAGTCGGAACGAAATATCGGAAAATCGGGAAGACTAGAAATAAAGGATCGAATAGGAGTGAACGTAAGAAAGGATTCTAAGATAAAGAAATATCGATAGGAGTCAGTAAGAGTGCGAAGAAAGGAATCAAGTGATGAAATTAGTACAAAGACATAAGAAAGGAAGAGATAGGGGAACGATGTATTGCGTGATATAACAGGATATATGATAGAGAAGCGAGGCGAAAAGTGAAACGAAAGGAGATGACATGGTGTCCGACGGGAACGGTATCGGTCCGATGTAGAATAGCTTTGTTTTGTGGGTGCGACAAGTTCGGAAGCGATCGATAGTGGTCGAGAGATGTCGCAAGAGATCGCAGACGTTCGTTAGATCGTGAAGTATCGGGATATGGTCGATGGGGAGGTATAGTACGTCCGATTCGCGTATTCGGAGTATAGGATCGTATGATGCGTATCAACGACAACAAGAGGTTCTAAGAAGTTCTGAAGGATTCTGAGTGAGATAAAGAGGGGGGAACTGGATTGTTATTGTTATGGTTGTTGGTCACCGTTTTATAGGACTATGAGGAGTAAGCTACTTTGGTATAGGTTACTTCGGCCGATAGTAACTACAAGGGAGGTATGAAATGGGAAGGAGAAGATGGGAGTTGCGAGGCAATGAAGGAACGGGAATGGAGAGGAAAAGATATAACGAAAAAGATGGAAAATAAAGCACCTAAGTCCAAAGAGGACAGGGGTATAAGTCCGATGTCGGTATAGGGAGTCCAAGGTGTCACGTGTGATCGTTTTGGGCGATATAAGTCATCGGTGTCGGTATAAGATCGGCCGTCGGTAGATGGTATACGTCGGGTACAGCGGGTGATGTCGGGTTATGTCGGTTTCGAGTACGAGGAAGTGGGACGAGTCGGGTTCGTGAGTATCTGTGATATATCGATGATACGTACTCAGACTGTCGTCAGACCTCTACATCGGAATAAAGATCCTAAGCCTGTGGGTGTCAGTGTGAAAGTGACTAGGGTATTCAGTGTCAGGAATAATGGTAAAATAATAATAAGGAATGTGGAAGGTAAGCTGCCATGTAAAACTACGAAAATGGATAAATAACGATGAAAACGGCATAAAGACTCTGAAAATGGATGAATTTGATAAAGGATGGACAAATAAAGGCAAAGCTGATGACAAACTATGAAAACCGATGAATAATAATGAAGCTGACGTTGTCGGGTACAGCGGGTCGGCTCAGGTACGATGAACAAATAATAGAAACTAAGGCAAAGACAACGAGGTCAATACGAAAGTCTAAGGGGCTACAAGGACAAGCATATAAAGGCATTAAAAATGGGGATTCTGATTGTAAGGAAATGGGGGCTATTTCTATTCTATTTTGTACAGTCGTCGGGGACCATTTTATAGTACATGGTTGAGTAATTCTACTTTCAGTCATGTCTACTTCGGCCGATGGGAAACTACAAAGGACAGTGGGAATGGGGATATGAAAAGGGGGGTTGCAATGCAACGAAGAAATCAATAATGGAGAGGAAAAGATATAATGAAAAAGATGTAAAATAAGGACCTATCTCCAAAGAGGACAGGGGTATACGGTTTGGGCAAGTCCGATGTCGGTATAGGAACCTGAGATGTCACATGTGATCAGTGATATTGGCATGAAAGCGGCCGTGGGTGGAGCATGTCGGATTAGGGTTACATCGGGTAAGGGTTACGTCGGGTTACGTCGGGTTATGTCAGATTCGAACGTGGGGCGTCGGGTTTGATAGAATACATGAAGAATCGACAATACACACTCAGAGGGATGTTGGACCTCTACATCGGAAACTTAAGTAGTTTCCACACCTTCCTAAACCTTCATACATGTAGTAGACATTTTCACATTCTTGCACAACACCTATTAGTAGTGTGACAGCATGTGTGGCTTCAAGAATCATGATCTCTGGATAGTCTGCATCTTGTAGGCATTTCCAGTGGTGACAAATCCACACCATTACTGATAGAGAATCAGTTGACTGCTTGAAAACCTTGAAAATTATTGAAATACCCACCACAGCTGAAGCTTTCTTCAATCCGGTTGAAGTCAGGAGAGTAGGGGGGGAGGAATGTGACAAGAAGGCCCTGAGCTTCAAGAACAGTTTGCAGAGCATCCGATTTATGGATGGTGCAATTATCAAGAATGAGGACACTGTTATCATTGGGATAGATTCACAGTCAGACATCAGAAAACTCAGAAACCCAAAAGAGAACATACCACCTCATTGACAATGAAGTCAAAAAACATCTCCCTGTCTACTGAGCCAGGGACAACACAGAGTGCCTTGTAACCATCCATTGACATGGCTGCTATGATGCTGTAGCATTCCCCTTTGCTCTGACCATTGCTTGATGACCAGCAGGTGCATCCATAGTGTCGATACTTTACTTGTCTCATCAACCCTGACAAGCTGGCAGGCAACATGATGCATTCTCATAGTGGCCATCCACTCTTCCCTATACTCCTCATTTTGTTCTGCTGCTGCCTTTCAAAGGAGCTTGTAGGTAAGACTGCAACCACAAATGTTGTCATGTAAGGCTGTCTGAGAGATTCCAGTGCCATATGCCAATGCCAGCCAGTCCTGGATCTTATCGAGAAAGATCTCCAGCCTCTCCTCAATAAGGATGGCAAGATTGTGTGTCATGTCAGTGTGGAGAAGGCAGGGCTGACCATGGACACAAGGAGAGGGGGTATAATTGACCCATACTTTGCTTCATTGGTCCTCCAGCATTGAAGGCTCTGTTCTGAGATGCCAAAGATGTCGCTGACATTGGTGGGGATGTGGTTATGGTCAAGGAGCCACATGGCTCACTCCTTGAGGTCTTTGCTGATGTGTTGGCACACCATAGTTGAAGGTGTACAGAGGTTTCTGAGTTCAGCCACACAAATTAATTAATTAATTAATTAAACACAACAAGCATTTCCAAAAACACTGTAACTCCCAGTGTGTGCCATACATTCTTTACTCAACCCTACAGCAGTCACCTCCAGTCAATTTGTAAAATAAAAAATATGTTTGCTGTAGATTGACTCTTCTGAAGCATAAGTCTGCCAAACAGGACAGCAATACAGTGGTACATGACTTCAGCAACAGTATACATGACATGCAGGTTTGTCAGTAGAAATATCACTAACAATCCATGAAGCACTGAACCAGGGTTTGGATAAAACTCAGACTTGGTCGTGGAATACACATTGCAAATACTGATCGTCTTCGCGGCCTTCACGCGTTGACAAAATGTCATGAACCTTCGATACAACCGTGAGTGAAAGTGCGGACTAGTAAAGTCGTGGATAAATACCTCGATAGGGGGATTCAAACCTAGGGCACGAGCTCGCTCCCAACGTTCCATCCGTGTCACACCAACACAGGGGCCATATTCGGCTGACCTGGATGGGAGACTCGTAAGGGGCAGAGTAACATGACAAAGATGAAGGAATGAATGAACGCACAGGTCGAAGACGCGGAGAATAAGATGTACTTTGGTCTGTCCCTCTGCGTGGACTACACAAGCAAAAAAATGATTAGGATCAAAAATTCGGATTTGCTCCTACTTGACGACGATATATGGAAATCCGGACCTCATCCACAGTGCGGACTGGGCACCATACTCCATACATGCCATATTTTGGTGGAGAAAGACAACAAGGACGGATAATAATGCTCACTAGGTTGCAAATGGCCCATTCTTCTCTTGACGGCATCATAATGATTCCGCCACCTGCCCGACCTGTCCTGAAAATCTAGACTCTCCATTTCCATCTTCTCGCTATCCCGGATATACTCCAGGCCTTCCCGAGGCTGGGATTTCAACGAAATAATATTCGTGGACTTCCTCGTTCCCCCATCTTGATCTTGAGAAAGTTGGATAGACGTTTCGAGGTCATCAGGGTTGGTATCGGTGCTCTTCCTCTTCTTGAGAACTGGAGCTGGGCTGCTTTTCTTTCCCTTTGCAGTTGCACTTGAGGCGGTTTGTTTGGAAGACGTAAACCCGAGGGTCCCTTGTTTCAAAGAGGTACTCTTGTGTGCTGGGAATCTCTTGTTTGGGGCCATGTTCAATGTTTGAACGATGAACGTTGAACCGTGACTCGACCATAATCACTCACGGTTGTCACGTGACTCCGGGCAAAATAAATATGTGTTGAAGGCCCATCGATATCAACGCTATCATGCCTGACGATGAACTTACCTCCCTCTTCGCCCGCAAATTCAAGATCCCCAGCATCAACACTGACCCTGTGCGCTGGAACAAAGAGTGGGAAAAACACCTCCCAAAACTCTCTTTCTCTGAGGATGTCTATCCGGTGTTTAGAAAGATCTGGGAGGGGGACGAGCCTGAGTGGCCACTGGCCGAGCGGGCCCAGGACATCAAAAACTGCGTTCACGGGCTCCAAGAAACGTTGGTCAAGTTATGGACCCAGATGGAAGGTGGCCATTTCGTTTTGGCATGGTTGCTCTTAGAGGAGGATGAACGCAAACGCCATTTGTTCAACGGATTTAAGAACGCGTGTAAACATGCATCATTTGGTGAAGACTTACGCGCGATGTGTCCTGAAATTACCCAGAGCCACATGTTGGAGCGGAAGGGGAAGGAGTTTATAGACTACATCAAAGAGTACACCAAGGGGATACAAGGTGTGGACCCGGGCACTGTATACACTCACCCGAGCGAGTGGTGGCAGAAGGCTGTGGATGTGGATGTGGATGTTGAGCCTAGTTCAAAGGAGGCTGAGTCCGCGTTTACGCTCCTGACAATCCAGAGGAACGAGTTTATTTGTGAGTCCAAATGCATTGATTCTCAAGCTCAGGCAATCCTCCGGTGGTAGTTTTATGTTGTTTTGTTTGACGGATGACCCTCTCCGTCTAGCCCGATTTCTCATCGATGCCACAATGTCAGTTCTGCACGATTTGTCCTATGGCAGTCCCGGCATGGATCCAGTCAAGAAAATCCTGAAAGCCGATTCAATGTTTGCCCATGGATGGGCTGAGGTGAAGTCTGGAATGCGCGACAAGCCTATCATTCGCTGCGAGAACTGCACCAAGAGCCCCGAGGAGATTGGGCCGAACGTAAAATTCATGTTGTGCAGCAGTTGTAAGGCCAAGCTCAACTTTACTGTACATTATTGCTCACAGTGAGTGTTGTTCATTCGCATTGTCATCGCCAACGTCAAATCAAATATCGCGCAGAGCGTGCCAGAAAGAAGACTGGCGCAACCACAAAAAGCACTGCGGCAAAGAGAAAGTGTCCAAGAAGCTTAAGGGCACGGTCAATGACCGCTTTTGGGCCTTCCCTGCGCTCCCAGATCACCTTCGCTCTGCTGATTTACCGGCTGGCAATGTCCCTATTACTGCTATGGGTTTTGGGACCCCCCACCCTTCGCACCCGCACTCCCCGGCCCTCCAGAGACAAGTCTCTCTAATCACGGGCGACAAAGTTGTAGACTACTTCCTCTTCGATGACACCGATCGTCCTATCCCCTTTGTGGCCTCTGACATGTGGACCAAGATGGCGTTTCGGCTGCTTCGTTCGGATGCCATGTTCAGTGCCGAACAGAAGGGGATTGAGGCCCTGGCAGAATATTTGATCAAGTACATGGGACAGAAACCAGGGTTGAGTCGACAGAGAATTCTGGATCAGTTTAACCGAGAGTATGGGGACGACACTGCGGCGAAGGTGGTAGAGTTCGAAAGAAAGGCGGTGGAGAATGGATATGAGCCTGGAACGACGTTTTTGGAGACGATGAGTTCGGGCTTGACGTCTGCTGCGCCACAGTTGATGGCTATGCGCTGAACGGGCGTTTTTCTGTTCTTCTACTTTCGTTTTTGTTTTTGTTGCTCGTTGGTCTTTGGATTTGGATTTGCTGTCTACTGTGCTCGTGATCTCCTTTTCTCTTTGCTGCGCCTCCAAGGTTCATTGTCCTGCTATTCATGTATATTGTTGCTCACACTATCCAATTGTTGACTCCTGATATTGGTGATATTTAACAAGCTAGGGTCTTGATAATAGTAGAATGAATTGATATCATTGCCCACACTGAGGTCTAAAGTTATTGATAGATGCCAGTAGAGCGACTACACCGAGTATCAGAATCAGTGAAGGTCCTGTGGCCGTCTCTACAATTGTCGATCATACCATGATCTCGTCTTGATTTACCATTTTCCTTAATAAAGCGCTGCCAGGCTTTCCGTATTATGCTTCGCTGTTGCCTGCCTTTACGTCAGGGTCTACAGTAATAATAGGTGTAGGTATGAACACACGGAATATGATATCTTATTACTGTGCTTGGCGCTTGAAACCATTGCCAAAAAAATACAAAGGAAACACATTGTGGACCATCAGACCGTTCTGAACAGGCCAGCATTGCATACACTTGCTAATGATCAAACTGTTCAATTACCTCGCCCACCCGAAGGACCATCTCATCGCAACCCCATTGTCCGACAATGCTCAATCCAATAGGCCACCCGTCCTCCGCGAGTCCAGCAGACATATTCAGCGCAGGCAGCCCCGCAAGCGACGCTGGTACCGTTAAAACATCCTGCACGTATGACTGAAGTCCAGAACCAGAGTCGGTTAGCGGGGGTGCAGTTCGGATGGCTGACGGATGAATCAGGACGTCGACGCCATCTCCGGGGATTGCAGTTGGGAGAGGGGATGAAAGCATGTTGGGAATGCGGAAGACACGGGTGAAGTCCGCCTTGACGAGTTGCCGGACTCTTTGTGCTTGAAGGAAGTAATTGTCAAATGCACTGTCGTTGGTTCGTTAATATCTGATAGTGAGACAATTGGAGAGTGGGAGACTTGCTCGGCCGTGAGAGCATAGGTCCCAAGTAGGATGCGCTTCTGGACTTCCCGCCCGAAGCCCTGTGATCGAGTATGCGAGTACGCAAGTCCAGGCTTTGCGCGGTCGTATCCATAAGGTGGGGCGACATGCATCCCTTTTGATTAGACAAAATTTAAAAAAAGAGAATGATAAATAGCTGAGGACGATACCGAAATGTGTTCCACTGTAGCGCGCCATGTTGCTGCTGGCTTCTGCGCTTGCAATAACATAGTATGCGCTGAGTGCATACGACGTTGAGGGGAGAGATACGGGGATAAGAGATGCACCACAACGTTTCAAGGACATGAGGACGCGGCGAATTGGTTTCAAGATGCCTTGATCAAGCTCAGAGGGAAAGTATTCCTGAACAAAAAATAATAATCAGACAGCGCTTATTCCAAGGCAAGGATATGCTTACTGTTGGGATGCCGATCCGCATCCCGTCGAGAACATTGTCGCCAGAGACCCTCCGTTGCATTTCCCTCCGGCAGGCGATGGAAGCTTTTTGTCTAGTTTCAAGTGTCGCAGCTGTAGGATCCTTAGGATCGTGGAAAGATATGACATCTAGCTTGAGATGAATCTCGCTTCCGTGACTAGAAAGGGTTCTCACTAACTGAACACGCGCTTCGCGACCGCAATTTTGCTGGCCATGATACCGACACAGTCGAGGCTATCTGCAAAAGAGACTACGCCCCATCTACTTGCATTTAAGATATATATATGGGGAACTTGCCTTGCAAGAACAACATTACCTGCTGATAAGACCATAAGATGGTTTCAAGCCCACAATACCACAATAAGATGCAGGCAATCGAGTTGAACCTCCGGTATCTGTGGATAGAGCGCTACTCTTGGTATTTGGATTCAGGAAAGCTTGGGTAGAAACACGTTACACTCACGCGTCGCACAATCCCGCAGCCACCGAAGCAGCGCTTCCGCCTGAACTTCCACCCGCTGAGCGTCGTTCACGGTGAGACCACGGATCTGTCGATGAAGGTGGCTGGTGGGGATTGATGACTGGTCCATGGACGGAGTGAACATTGAGTGATCTATATCGACTCGTAAATGGTGAGGGAAGATGACTTTGGTAGGTGTGCCTTACCCCATTCCGAATTCATCACAATTGGTTTTACCAACGAGCACGGCGCCTGATTTTCTAATCGCTTCGACGACAGTTGCATCAAAAGGCGACGTGAATTCTACGTGCAAGTTTTCGCATGAAAACGAAGGATTCTGGTGAACACTGGGTGTAACTGACGAAGAAGCATTGCAGAAGAACATGTGGTTGGCATCGACGCAGTGCAAATATTATCTTTTACGGCGATAGTGACATCTTTTAAAGCCCCTCCAGAAGACGGAAGATTGGAGTCGGAAACATAGGTGATAGCATTGACGCTTGGATTCTTGGACTCAATAGCGCGTCTCCATCTGTTCTCCCCGTGTGTGGTACTAAATCGAATGCTTCGAAAAACCAAGCGTGAACGGAGTGGCGGTCCAGTAATGCCCGCTCTGCGAAATTGCATGAGTTCGGCGTTGTTTGCCTGTGCTTGTCATCAGCGTTCAAAACCAACGCAACCAAATAACATTTTATCTGTGACCTTTTGAGGGACCCACGTTCAGTTTGTAGAACCCAACGAGTTCAAGTTGACCAGGATTCTACACCAATGATAGAGCAACTTCCTTATTTTTGACCCAACCTCAATTTCTTTCATATTCCGACTGCCAAATTGCTCCGATCCCTTCCATTACTTCATTGCTCATGTCCTCCCATTCCATTCGCTGCCTGTTTTCATCTTTTACTTCAAACTGAATCAAGCATATCAGCCGATGTGATGTCAAAAGGATCCCTAGCCCATTTTCCGCCATGAATGCCTTGATCGTATGGCATCGCAACACAACTATCGGACGACTGGTAGATGCGAGAAAGGACAGCCTCTCCAAAGCCCACTTTTTCAAGCCGCCACTCTCCGGACTTTCGTCCTTCAGTGCATCATGGCGCACGTACTAATACTCGTGCCGGGAGAGATTGCGGAGAATTGAACACCCAGGGACATTTACGTCCCCATGTCATCCTGGTAATTCCGAATAATCTAGGCTATACAAGGTTTTGCTCTTCCCAGTTACGTTGTCATCATTTTCATCGTCCTCATCGAAGTCGGGGCCGTCACGATGTTTATTGTTGCCGGGACGTATGCCCAGCTCTTTTTCTTCCTCTGCACTCAGGACATGGGAACATCTTCAACGTAGTCACCAATACACATGATACGATCGCCTGCCCAAGAGTTGAAAAGTGCGGAGACGGGTCCTTGACATGCTTGGCCAATTAGCCAGCGGCATTCACTGGGCAGATACAATTGAGATGTCCGAGGGCATGAAAGAAATTATCAATCGTCTAGCGGTGGGAATTTGGGAAACAGTTGCTGGACAGAGCGACCTCAAGGTCAGTAAGGTGACACCAGGCGGAGTGGACTGTACGGGGGAGATGTAGACGCCAGCGAGACGCTCTGATTCTCGGCTGGTAACGGTAAGATTTCGATTACCACACGAAGGAGATCGTTGACAAGATCAGAGGGGCTGCCGTCGGAGAGGCATTCTCCAAGCTTGCCCGGATCCAGTTGTTTACTCGGACTACTTTCCAGTACTGACCCATCGTGAGAACGAACATTGTGAAGTCGAAGGGGAACTATTGTAATAATCAACTTGAAGCAGTTCTCCGAGTCATTCGTATACAGATTAAAGAACACTTCCCGGCAAGTAACTCATGCGGAATACGAATTAAACTATATGAAGGTTACGCAAAGATCATTCCCAGCGGATCTGAGTTCGTGAGTATTTGCAAGACAAAGAATGACACCGCTTTGAGGCAGCGTTCACCCATAATGCTGATGGGCTGCTGATATACCGTGTTACAGATAGAGGGAATTTTCTCGAACGAGAAAAGTCTGATTCAACTGTACATGACATGGGCTCCCCAATTCTTCGGTTGTCGACACCTGCCGGTTACTGGAATCCGAGAACTCGAGAGCTACCATTCTAGAGCAGAGAGATGAGAAGTCGTCCGTGATAAAAGGACAGCTTCGTACGATAGCCCAACTTGAATTTGAGATTGTAGGCTCTTCTGTTCGCCTAGAATCCGGTCCAACGAGGTAAATGAAGCTTTGTCCTTATCATCACGGAACTATTGTTGATGTAACTCCTGACGACTTGACGGCATTGCCTAGAGGGTTTCGCTCGCTCGCTGATTTATTATAATGAACAAACTCATTCATACAGTGGCCCATGATGCATGATCAGATGATGCCGGGACAAGAGCACAGCTACAAGAGCACAGCTGCAGGACTTCCTAACAACGCCGAGGGAGACTGCTCCATTTGAGAGTTCCTATCCTGATCGACCGGGCTCAGCAGGGACTTTGGCTCGAAGTTTGATGGCTCTTGAAAACTGGAATCCCAATCTGACCTTGTAACTATGATGGATGATGATGGGCACTGGTCAACTCACAGCGAAGCGGCCAGATCTCTTTCTGTGAAAGTCTCCTCTTGACCATGGACTACAACAGCACATCTTTCAGAGAGTTGGTTACTGAAGTTAAGGATGTCCAGATCATGGATGTAAGTCAATACCACGATGTGTTATTTTATACTGAGCTGATTTTCCTGGTGAAGTATATTGTTGGTGCGTGCTTTGCATGTATTCTAAACATTGGATTTCAACGAGAGGCTTTCAAGTCGCTAGTATGACCTTACTAGTAGGCCTAGTTTTACTTCTCATGCCTATGACATCTGTTGATCTACTCGACAGATTTATGATTATTGCCTTACCCTGGCCGATGAGGTTTGGCAATGTGACTCCAGAACTCATTCACATCGTCCTGAAATTCAATTTTGGATTTATCGACAATAGGTCTATTTGATTTGGAGCTCAAAGCTGAACCTTGTGAAAATCCTTTATTTGCTTTCCCGGTACCCTGCATTGTTGGACGTTCCATTGACGGTATATAGTGAGTTAAACATCTTTCAGCAGAAATCGGGGTGTATGACACCTAACCGCTGCAATAGTCCGTGCCGTCCCCAACATCCCGATCAATGTGAGTATTTCGCCCTGTGATATGGTTTTGTTCCAATGTTCTAACCCCGATGCTCGATCTGTTCTAGCAATGTGAACCTCTTAACATTGCCACCAGTTGTTCGTGAATATCCTTGTGGGATCACCGTTGCCACCCAATAATATTGTAACACCTAGGGTCGGCCGTGATTGGGATCGGCGTTGCAGAATGTGAGCAAGTCGCTCCTTGCTCAGCCTTCCTCTTCCTCAAATCTCAAGTTTCATTCGTTTTCACGCCAGTGATCTTAGTAGTACGTACCGTTGCACTATGGGCCAGCAGCAAGAAAGTATTGTATGGGTTGCTTTCTCTATTCACGGTATGTACTTGGGCTATTTTTTTGCTAACCAGAATCATTCCCCTAATAACCTCTGGCAGGTTTTCTTTGTCGCATCACTCATTATTTTAGGAATTTATCTACACACATTTGCAGGTGAGCATCTTGGCAGCATGTCAAACTTTGACAAAACTGATGATCATAATCTGGAAGCGATCCCCCCTCCATATCCGTCGTTCCCTGGTTGTAGTTTTGGTGGCGGATCTCCGATCCTATTTGTCGATTTCGTATTGCTCATTGTGTTTGAGACTGGTATGATCAAGCACTCTTTCGCCTCACGGGTCGTCCTGACAAGGAGAATTGAATCTCCAAGTAATCATGGGTATGACAATATTCCGAGGGTATAGGACCTTCAGAGGCACCACGAATCCGTTAATTAGCACCCTGTACAGAGATGGAACGATGTTTTATGTCTACCTATTCGGCGAGTCGATTTGTACAGGTCCAATGGATCTCTGCTCACTACTTTTCAGCCATATCTCTTTTTAATGTCCTTGTTCTGGTTTTGGCTCCCGTTGGTTGTTGGTGTCTGTAGGCAAATCTGAAAAACTGACATTTGGACATTCAAGCCGACTTTTGGGGACCCCATCGCCACGTAATTTTCCAGTCTAACAAAGAAATACCCGTTCTCATGGGTCGTCATTCCCCACAGATTGCAAAGAGTGATGCATAGCATACTCTCGTGTCGCATTGTACTCCACATCAGACACGAGATGCACTCTGCAACGCCACTAGCAGCCATACGGCTTTGGAAACGACCTGAGGCCACTGTTGCCTTCAGGACAGTCAGTGTAGGACCAGATGTCAGTGACCTACGTGACAATGGGGGTTTGAATGTTTGACTCAGTGAGCTTCGACGAGATGATACCTTCCTGCAGAGTATTGCTAACTCTGGAACGCTGTTTGGTAGGATATGTGTTCCAGCTCTTCTTGCCTGTTAAATATCTAGGCTGTTAGCCATGAAAATCAAGTTACACACGAGCAGGGAACTATTTTGCTTACGTCTAGCCCCTAAATATTCGGTGGAACCTTGTAGGCTTATCACATATGGAAAGCATTGGCCATAGTATTCTACTTCTGGCATGACTGTAATGTTTTCGGTGGTGTGCAAGTCAAAACGTCATCACCAAAAAACAAAACCCATCTCATCAAAAGATGGGTTGAAATTTTCAGTTCATACTCGATTTCTGCTGACCACCGACAGATTTGAGTGCTGTAATAACCAAGCAATATATCACTGAATTTATTAGGAAGACAGCTGTCCTGATTCATCCGTGGGCTTCGTTAGGCCTACTTTCAATGATTCTTTAGCAGGAATCTCTCCACCAGTGCCATCCACCTCAGCGTTAGTATCTGTTTCCATCTCAGAAATCGCTCGTCTAACAAACAGTAGGATAGAAAGTCAACGGAGTCGTTGGCATTTGAAGAAAGGAAATTACCGATAGGCAGACCGACATTCCTGCCTGATTGCCGGCGTTTTCCAGCGTTGTTGCTTGGAATTTGTTGCCAATAGGTCTTCATCCAGTCCTACGATATAAATAATAATATTCAACAGTCGGACAAAACCAAAGTGTCATATCTGCTCACCTTTATTGTCGCCTAAATGCTTAAGCCTACTAGAATCAAGCCATTGCCTGCAAGGACAAGTTAAGAACTCATTAAAACGATTGATTGCTATCTCACCATGAAGATAATTTATCAAAAAATTGCACAAGTTGGAATGGACCACTTCGTCTTCTCTGTACAACTTTCCCTTGTTTCAAGACGCTTTTCGGTATAACGGGGTCATCGCTCTCAAATATGACGGCAGGCCACCAAGGATAAGTATCTACATACAAGTTTGGATGATCAGAATGGGTTGAGAAAACAGCACACGATGCAGTACACACCTGCCTTGGCCCAGACTACAGAAGGTAATAAGTGTCAAACTTGGTTGCCACAAGGTTAATATCATAACAGGACGCACCAAGGGTTCCCCCTTCGAGTGGAAAACTTACGGCACCAGGCTCTACATCAGCAATGGCGGCCGCTGATTCAGAAGTTTGCATCTTCGGCTCGATCACGACAGGGGAAGATCTCTCCACCGCCCCACCCGTGTCAGAGTCGCTCAAAGAACTCAAGTCCGAGTCTAAATCGACACTTCGATCAGGTGGTAAACGTGATGGTCCAGCTACAGGATCCTGAGTTGAGGAGGGCTCGAGAGCTGCTGCTTGTGCAAGTCGGAGTTTCTCCGCCTTTCGACGGATATTCTTCTGCCGGCGTATCAAAGGTGTATCCAACTCCTCAATGATGATGACGCTATCCCGTGTTACAGGGTCACGGCTTCCACTGACAGCCATCGTCGGTTGCTCAGCTTCATTTTGGGCAGCCAGGTTCACCTCGTCGATATTCACAGTGCCGTGGGGATTACCTATCGCGGAGTCTTCGGGTTCGTCATCCCCCGGGCGAATTGGCGACAGGGAAGCGGAGACAGATACGGGAGTCGTTCCAGGATCTGAACAACATCATCAACCGAAGTCACGAACGACGGAGGAATGGAACCGATACAACTAACCTGTGCGAATTCGCTTTCTCGGCGGTTGGAGTGCTTGCCTTTCCAATGGTGCACGTCCTCCACGCTTTTGATCTGGAGGTAGAATCCATCCCGCGTCAAACATCTTGAATGATCGTTGATTGTCTATATGATCCACCATTGGTGGTACATCTGCCCGCCCAGGTAGTAACATCGGGCCGCGCTTCCACTTGGCTCCTCTCTTACTTGAAGATCCTTCGCTCGAAGGACCAGCGACGGGCTTACCCTGGACTTCGACCTCGAACGCCGTTGCGGCGGCTACGGCACTTCTTGTCCTGGGCGCACGGAAACCAGCTGAAGTATCAAGAGCTTCCTGTAAGTCAGGCTCCTTTGCAAGCCGTTTACGCTCCTGCTCTGCCTTTCGTTCGCGCTTGATCGAGGGCTTAGTTCTCGGTGGCAGCCGAGCTGGGGGCGTGGGTGGTGGTTTAAATCGCCCGAATTCATAGTTAAATAGTGAAGTGAGAGGATCATCTTCGAGAATCAGACTGGTGTCGTCATCAAGGCCATCTTTGGAGAACAGCAATTCCAGGACACGAAGAGGAGGCTCCAAGTCGCCAACCAAAGGAAGCTGATCGAGGGTCCCCTCCGCCACTGTTTGGTCATCATTAACAGCCGCATCAGACTGCACCATGTTAGATAACGAGAGACGATCCAACTCCTTTAGGATGGAGGCAGAGCTCGTTCTTATCCTAGTGGCCGCCTTGTAGAACGGAGAGCCGGGATCATTGTAAAGAATGGCGTTGTCGAGGACAAGTTGCACGTCACGCTGTGAAGTGAGACGCTCGGCAGATTATTTGCCTGGTAAAAAAAGTAGACGGACCTTAAAAATTCCCAGGTCCCAATACTCATGAGCATCAAGCTTAGCATCAATGGTATTCCAACACATAGGATGCTTTACAATATCGAAATAATCAGGAACTTCTGTCCTAGAAACAGGGTTCTTGAAATAGTCTTGGCGGTCGAGCCTAAACTTGGCTCAGCAAAACGACAAAATATCAACGAGGTTACATACCCCATGATCTTTTCGAAGGCCAGGCGCAACGGTGGCTCGTGAGGGAAAAAGCAGTGGGAAATAATTCTTTGGACAATTTCAGCCTGCCTCAGCTTGCGGGTTTCACGCTTGCGGGTTAGTTCCACTAGATTACGGACATGCCCCAGGTCCTTGCGCAGTCGTCGTAAGTGCTGAGATATATCAGAACAACGCCCTCGAGATTAATATACTGCTACTCACCTCGAGCTTCATCGCCTTTTCTTCTTCTGAGTGATGCTTAGTGCTTGCCGACGCCGTCCACGGCTCCAAGTGCAATCGTTTCAGGAGTGGAGCCCCTCTTCGGGCCTCTCGTTTTAGGCTCCAATACTTACACATCATATGCACAAAATCCAGTTTCTTCCGAATAATCACCTTCCCAATGTACTGCATGATACGATCGACAATCAGAGAGGGTACCAGTGGCGGGCCGGGTTTATATGTCTTGGCATATGCGCGGGCTGATTTAGACAACTTGCTCCCACCGGCATCTCCGGAGTCTTCGGCCGTTAGAGCAGTGGCTCTTGCTTCGTGTTGTTCCCTCTGCGATTGCCGGTTGGGTCAGTGCTAAGCGAAAGGTATAACTGAGGTTATCAAACGCACTGGTAAGTGCTTTTCGCAATAACAAGTGAGCGACATGGGTTCGGATCCTTGAGTGCTTTTCATCGGCATCAAGAGTTTCTCCCGACGAGCACAAGTGGCATGGAATGCTAAAAAACAAGACGTTTTGGCACATTGAATGCAAGCCCCTTGGCGTATTTCGCAGATAGAACATTTCTAAATAGATAAGAGTGAGCAACGGTGCCTACACGACGCGTTTGGTCACCAACGAGTTTCCAACGCTGTTTAGAAATCTTGTCTACACCGGTTATAGGTTCCATAAAAACATCATTGGCGACACGGGTTTCAGGAACCCAGATTGCACAGAGGAGATGAACCCATTCCCCCAGTACAGTTTGTTTGAATGCACCGCCTTCATTAGGACATAATATGCACGACTTGAAAGAGGGTGAATCTATATTGCTGAACCTGAAATTAGGAAAAAATTGCCTCACAACTGGGTTTTCTGGTGAGACGGTACACTTTCTGCACAGCCATTGACCTTCTGGGATATATGGCACGCCATAGCAGTCTGAAATACACACTCGCATTTAACAATCAGCACGAAAGTTGCAACCTAACTGACCTTGATGAACAGCTAAATTGCATCCATCACAAAAGACGATCGCATTGCTATTTTCGCCCTCAGAATCATCGCAAATAGCACAAGTGGAGTCTTCTGACGGCAGAGCTAGGTCCGGTTTGGGGATATTTTTCGTCTTTGCGCCATTGAGGTCGAGAAAGTCATATCCCAAGAGAATGGTACGTACCAGATCAAACCACTCCTTCTCCAAACGATCCATTATTATCTCAAACGCTTCATAAGACACCTTGTTCAACTGTTCTTTCTTCCGCTCTGCATTAACCGCGTCTAGCCATTCCTGATCTGTACAGCGAGTCGCATGGTTGAAGAGTCAATGGGCTTAGGGGATTTGTTGACTGACCTTGTTCATCCATATCATACTCGACCTGAATTGCCAGTTCACTCTCCAGGGGTTCTAAACACCATTCAGCGTTATGTCGCAGGTCCGGAGACAGATTTGGTACCAATATGCCTGATGTAGTGTTCTGGCCTACGGAACTCGGAAAAGTCATTATCTGTGCCCAGACATAACAGTTAAGGCCAAACGGATAGAAAGTTGGAGCACGGACATCCATAAGACCTAGCCTGGTGATCGTGAACACCTGCTGGTTGAGTTGAGACGTCGTCTTGAACCTTGACAAACGAAACCTTGGGTAAAGGTGCGGTTGCTGCAGGGGAGAGAATACCGCGGGCCATTTCCTACAACCTCAAGAGGAAGCCACTGGCACGAGACAATAAAAGAGCCTGTTAAACGAATTTATAATAAAACATGTCGCTTATTCGGTAAATAACCGTGACTCTGTAAAAAACAATGTTGCATTCTCGAAGTCTCCTCTCAGTTTCAAAGCAGCTTTACGAGTGGCACGAGTCCGCAGTTATGTGCCCAACCGAAGGGGAATTAATTGCCAAGTAAATCTAAATGCCTTAGGTCATTCGTGCACACAGTAACTCATGCTAAAGAGCTTTTCGAGCAGCGATAATCCATGGAGAGGACCTTCCACGGCTTACCAGTTACAACCAGATATTTGTCCAAACGATCGTGAAGTTGGGAATGTCTGTAAAACAAAGATCGACTGAATAAAGTTATGTCAGTGAAATAAACCGGTGCTGTAAATGCTTTTTGAATCAAGCTGAGCTCCTGAAGGCAGATTTTTGTTTTCCTACTTCTAGGGAATCGTGGTTACGCAAGGATCATTCGTAACTTCTTCCATTCATGGAGATGATCGAGTTCATAGTCATTTTGCAAGACAAAGAATGACACGTCTTTGATGTGATTTGACATGACGTTCACCCATTCAGTAGGTCAATGCTGATATGGCTGCTGACAGAGAATAAAATAGATGGTGCACATCTCCGTGTTACAGATCAAGATGATAGAGACTAGAAATAAAACATTCAGCAACGCCATTCAGCAGGTGGACACAGACCTCGGCTTCAACAATAATGCAACCCAAGTTCTCGCAAGAACTCATGCTAATCATAGCGGAGACCCTGAGATAACAAATGCGTATTGCAGAGATATTTTTCAAACGAGAGAAGCCAGTTCAAGACATCCTCCGTAAGAGACTCTGCGAGATCTAGATTCTGCAGGTTACGAGGCATGGGCGGCAGAGGAAGTGTGGCCCAATGCGTTGCCATGAGTCCAACAATCCGTAGGGATGGAAAGGCACAAATAAACTGGGAAATAGACTTCATCGAGCGGCACACCGATGCTGGTTGCAAAATTGCTGGAAATTACCGTCTTTGTAGAGAGAAACAAGCAACGTGGCAAGCGATTTGGGCCGGATAAAACCTGCAGGTCACCACTCCTGTTTCTTCAAATTCCCTCCTAGCTCGAGACGACGAATGAACGAGTTGGACGAACTGCGTCCAATGGTATCTCCAGTAGTAGTAACATGGCGGCAAATAGATGACGACGAGCTGGGTAGCCAAGCTTCCGGTGCAAACCAAGCTACAGGCTGCAAGCGTCCGAGTGCAATTGGTCTATCATGGCATCCAATAATTCTGAGGAAAGTCAGCTATCAAACGGCATGCAGAGATGGTTATAAGGGTTTGCTTTCCCAGTATTCGGTCCAACGAGATAGACGTTGCTGAAGTTTTGTCCTTAGTTATAAACTTACTTGAATAGTATCGTTACGGAACGATCGAGAATTTTCCGACAAGTTGACAGTCGTATTAGTTAAGGGTTCGTGCGATTTACAAACTTCATGACTCATTGAATGTCTCACGTTTCTCAGATAATGTCGGGACCACAACCACAGCTGCAGGCTGAATAACACCACATGTAAGCCTAACATAGAGGGAGGGGTTTGGTGGATTGCTTGATTTCGAGTTCTCGACGCGGGAATCGAAGGCCGACATACGATAAACGTCCACATAAACAGTGACTCCCACCATGTTGACCATAAGGCTTGAAGCTTGATGGCTCTTGAATATTTGAATCCCTAAACTGACGGTGTAACTATGATAGATGATGAGCGCTGGTCAACCCACGGCGAACCCAACCCGCGGCGAAGTTGCCAGACAGCTTTCTGTGAAAGTCTCTTGACCATGGACAACAACAGCACATCTTTTGTAGAGTTGGTTACTCAAGCTAAGGATATCCAGATCGTCAATGTAAGTCAATATGGCACTGGTTGGTTCTGTTATGTTGAGCTGATTTCCCCGGTTGCAGTATGTTGTTGGTGCGTGCTTTGCATGTATTCTGAAACATTGGATTTTAACAAGAGGCATCCGTTTCAAGTTGCCAGTATGACCTTACTGGTAGGATTAGTTTCACTGCTCATGCCTTCTACATCCGTTGATCCACTCGGCAGATTTATGATTATTGCCTTACCCTGGCCGATGAGGTTTGGCAATGTGACTCCAGAACTCATTCACATCGTCCTGAAATTCGATTTTGGATTTATCGACAATAGGTCTATTTGATTTGGAGCTCAAAACTGAACATTGTGAAAACCCTTTATTTACTTTCTCGGTACCCAGCATTCATAGATGTTGCATTGACGGTATATCGTGAGTTAAACATCTTTCAGCAGCAATCGGACTCACATAAGCTCTGTAATAGTCCATGTCATCCCCAACATTCCGATCAATGTGAGTAATGCGCCCTGTGATATGGGTTTGTTCCAATGTTCTAACCCCGATGCTCGATCTGTTCTAGCAATGTGTACCTCTTGCCAATGCCATCAGTTGTTCGTGAATATCCTTGTGAGATGACCATTGCCAGTACCCAATAATATTGTAACACCCAGGGTCAACTGTGATTGGGATCGGCGTTGCAGAATGTAAGCAAGTCGCTCCTTGCCCAGTCAGCCTTTTTCCTTCTCAAATCTCAAGTTTCATTTTCGCTTCAGTGATCTTAGTAATACGTACCCTTGCACTATGGGCCAACAGCAAGAAAATATTGCGTGGTTTGCTGTCTCTATTCACGGTATGTACTTTGACTATTTTTGCTAACCGGAATCATTCCTAATAACCTCGGGCAGGTTTTCTTTATCGCGTCACTCGTTATTTTAGGAATCTATCTACACACATTTACATGTGAGTATCTTGGCAACATGTTAATTTTCGCGTAAACTGATGATTTTAATCTGGAAGCGATTCCCCCTCTGTATCCATCTTCCCCTGGTTGTCATTTTAGTGGCGGCCCTCCGATCTTATTTGTCGACTTCGTAATGCTCATTGTGTTTGAGACTGGTACGATCGAGCACTCTTTTGCATTATAAATCATCTGATAGGAGAATTGAATATCAAGTAATCATGGGTATGACAATATTCCGATATAGGACCTTCAGAGGCACCACGAATCGATTAATTAGCACCCTGTACAGAGATGGAACGATGTTTTATGTCTACCTATTCGGCAAGTCGAATCGTACGGGTCCAATGGATTTTTGCTCACTACTCTTTAGCCATATCTCTTTCTAACGTCCTTTTTCTGAGTTTCGGTCCGGTTGGTTGTTGGCGTCTGCAGGCAAATCTGAAAAACTGACATTTGAACATTCAGCCGGATTTTTTGGACATCATTACCACGTAATTTTCTAGTCTGACAAGAAATAACCATTCTCATGAGTCGTCATTCCTTTCAGATTCCAAAGAGTGATGCATAGCATACTCTCCTGTCGCATTGTACTCCACATCAGGCGCGAGTTACACTCCGCACCGCCACTAGCAGCCGTGCGGCTTGGACCTGAGGCCACCTTTGTGACTGTCCGTGTAGAACCGGATGTCAGTTCCGACCTACGTGGCAATGGGGGTTCAAATGTTTGACTTAGTGAGCTTCGATGAAATACCTTCCTCCAGTGTACTCCTGTGAATTGCAGCAATTGATTGTGACCCGTGACCTTAGAGAGCAATTTCGGAAATGAATCGAGTTTAAAAAATAAATTTACTCAAGTCTAGTAGACGAGACCTCCTCCACGTACCCAGTGTACCTCGCGTATCATTTTTGGATTGTTTCGCCGTATCCCTCATCGCAGGCGTATCCCTTTATCTCCTACCTGGGGTGAGCTTCAATAATAATTGTCTCGGGACACCCTTACCACAACATTACCTCACCCAGGTTAGCATCTCCTCATCGTTTACTATGCTCCTTATTCATTATCTCACCCAGATTCAAAGATTAATTTTTATTCTTTCAAATTCACCACCCTAGTACATTGATTTTCATGGAGTTCGTGGAGATTTTGCAAGACGGGCATTTATCATTTGAGATGACCTCCCAAGGGACACTCACTACCTGCATAAAGGGTTTGTGGCGATCTCATCACGCATGATCAGACAACCACAAGCAAAGCTGAATAAAACCACATGTAGGCCTAATGGAAGGGGTTTGGTCACTTTGGCGGACTGCTAACGTTACTTACATAAAGAGAGGTTGACGTTTGATGGCTCTTGAAATCCCCAAACTGACATTGTAACCATGATAGATGATGAGCCCTGGTCAACCCACGGCGAAGGCGCCAGATCTCTTTCTGTGAAGGCCTCCTCTCCTTGACCATGGACGACAACAGCACATCTTCTATAGGGTTTGTTACTCAAACTAAGGATATTCAGATCGTCAATGTGAGTCAATACGGCACTGATTTTGTTCTGTTACGCTGAGCTGATTTTCCCGGTTGCAGTATCTTGTTGGTGCGTGCTTTGCATGCATGCATTCTAGAACGTTGGATTTTGACAAGAGGGCATTTGTGTCAAGTTGCTAGCATGACCTTACTGGTAGGACGAGCTTTACTTCTCACGCCTTCTTCATCCGTTGATCTACTCGGCAGATTTATGATTACTGCCTTACCCTGGCCGATGAGGTTTGGCATTGTGACTTCAGAACTCGTTCACACCGTTCTGAACTTGGATTTTGGATGTATTGACAATAGGTCTATTTAATCTGGAGCTCAAAGCTGAGCCTCGTGAAAATCCTTTATTTACTTTCCCGGTACCCTGCATTCTTAGACGTTGCCTTGGCGGTATATCGTGAGTTAAACATCTTTCAGCAGAAATCGGAGTGTATGACACATAACCTCTGTAATAGTCAACGTCACTCCTAACATTCCAATGAATGTAAGTATTGGGCCTGCGATATGGGTTTGTTCCAATGTTTTAATTTTGATGCTCGATCTGTTACAGCAATGTGTACCTTTCAACAATGCCCTCAGTTGTTCGTGAATATCCTTCTGAGATGACCATCGCCAGCGCCGAATAACATTGTATTACCCAGGGTCAACTGTGATTGGGATCGGCGTTGCAGAATGTAAGCGAGTCACTCGTTGCTCAGTCTTTCTCCTCCCCAAATCTCAAGTTTCGTTCTTCTTCACTAACCTCAAGTTTCATTCGTTTTCGCTTCAGTAATCTTAGTAATACGTACCTTCGCACTATGGGCCGGCAGCAAGAAGGTATTGTATGGGTTGCTGTCCCTATTCACGGTATGTACTTTGGCTATTTTGGCGAACCAGAATCATCCTTTTAATAACCTCTGGCAGGCTTCCTTTATCACATCACTCATTATTTCAGGAATCTATCTCCGCACAATTGCATGTGAGTATCTTAGCAACATGTCGAACTTCGCCTAAACTAATGATCTAATCTGAAAGCGATTCCCCCTCCGTATCCGTCGTCCCCCGGTTGTAATTTTACTGGTGGCTTTCCGATCATATTTGTCGATTTCGTGGTGGTCATTGTGCTTGAGACTGGTAGGATCTAGAACTCTTCCGTATCGCAAATCATCCTGACAGAATTGAATCCCCAAGTAATTATGGGTATGACAATATTCCGAGTGTGTAGGACCTTCAAGGGCACCACGAATCCATTAATTAGCACCCTGTACAGAGATGGAATGATGTTTTATGTTTGCCTATTCGGTGGGTCAAATGGTTACAGGTCCAAAGGATTTCTGCTCACTACTTCGCAGCTATATCTCTTTTCAATGTCTTCGTTATACGCTTGGGTCCGGTTGGTCATTGACGTCTGCAGGCAAATTTGAAAAACTGATATTTGGCCATCCAGCCTGAATTTCTCTGTATCGTCACTGTGTACTTTTCTAGCCTAACCACAAAATAACCGTTCTCATGAGTCGTTATTTTCTTGCAGATTCCAGAGAGTAATGCATAGCATATTCTCGTGTCGCATCATACTTCACGTCAGGCAAACCGATCGCGAGTTGTACTCCGCACCGCTATCAGGATCTGGGGCCATTGTCTTCGCGGCGGTCGGCGTAGAAACGGATGTCAGTTCTGGCTTACGCGCGAATGACCACCAATGTACTGCGTGATACGGTCGGCAATCAGAGAGGTTACAGGTGGTGGGCCGGGTTTATATGTCTTGACATATGCGGGCGCTGATTTAGACAACTTGCTCCCACCGCCATCTCCGGACTCTTCGGTTGAGAAGTTGTAAAACAGTTATCTTGAAGATAAAGAACTTGACTGAAGAAAGTTATTTCATTGAAATAAACCCGTAGACGCTTTTCGAACCAATCTGAACTATCAGCCAACGGTAACCCCTTAAGGCAGGTTTTGTTTTCTTCATTCTAGGGTTATGCAAAGATCATTCCTAGCTGTTCCAATCATGGATCTGAGTTCATGGGCATTTTTCAAGACAAAGAATGACACCTCCTTGATGTGATTTGAGACAACCTGAGACAACATTCATCCATCAGTCGTGTTACAGATCACGATAACAGAAACCAGAAATAGGATTTGGTTCAAAGATTCAGGAACAAATGCGTTCAGGACGTGGACACAGACCTCAATTATTCCATCCAAAGTTCCACCCATGTCTCGCGAGAACTCGTGCTAATCACAGCGGAGATCCTGAGACAACAACTGCGTATGGCAGGGATCTTTTTCAAATAAAAGAAGCTAGTTCAGATATCGAGGTTCTGCGAGATCTAGATTCTGCGAGTTACAGGCATGGGCGGCAGAGGTAGCAAGCCATGAGTCCGACAGTCCGCAGGGATGGAAAGGCACAAATAGACTGGGAAGTGAGCGGCACACCGTACAAAATTGCTGTCTTGGTATGCAGCTCCAAAAGAGAGAAACCAGCTTCGCGGCAAGAAATTGGGCTGGATAAAACCTGCGGGTCTCCAAATCTCTTCCTGGATGGAAGAACTGCTTCTGAGGTTATCTCCAGCATTAGTCCATGGCGGAAAATAGATGACGACGAGCTCTGGGTAACCAAGCTTTGCAAATCAAACTGCAGGCTGCAAGCGTCGGCATGTCAGAGTGCAATTGGTCTATCATAGCATCCAAAGGTTCTGGGGAAAATCCGTGCGAATAAGGCATTAGTTTGCCAAACAGCCGGCCTCAGGCTCAAAGTTCGATTACACTATACGCGCCCTCAATTCTAAGATTGTCAGCACCTGCCAGTCACTGGAATCCTAGAACTCAGGAGCTCCGATTCTAGAGCGGAGAGATGAGAAGTCATCCATAATAGAAGAAAAGCTCCGTATGATTTGTCACGAAATGCCGGCGGAAGAACGGCGCCATTGTCGTCAGAGAAAGGTTCAGGACCAGCCGGCATTTGCACTGTCCTGTACACAGTCAGTATCGGATGGGCCTGGATTTGGGATTGCAAGCTGTTCTGTTCTCCAAGAATTCGGTCCAACGAGGTAAATGATGTTTCGTCCTCATCATTACGGAACTGAAAGAGAATTTTTTTGATGTCTGCTATAACTCCGGACAAGTTGACAGCATTACCTAGCGGGTTTGCTTGCTACGTTGAGCAAACTCATTCTCAGGACCCATGACCCATGATCAGACGGTGTCGGAACAACCAGGAGCACGGTTGCAGGGTGAATAAAACCACTTAGGCCTAATGTCGACGGATGGGTTTGGTGGACTGCTTGATTTGAGAGCTTGATGGACGGACAACTAGATGAGTGCCAATCTGTGACGGCAGGGCACCTTGTTCTCTTTGATGCAAGTTGCGCGTCAGGACACTTCTATGAAGTCCAAGTTTATGCCAACTACAACAGCCCAAGATATTTTGAGATGGCAGGTTGAAGGGGGACAAATTACGGGCAAAGGACCTTGGGATGGTCGGTACGCAGACGAACACGTGCCTGATCAGAGCACGTGGAGCCCTTTGCCGATCTGTTTTGTCAAGGTGAGGCTTAGAACAAGACGCTACTACTAGAGTCTGACGACTGTTACATACCCGAAGACGGCCGCGGGCGGTAAGTCAGATGCTTTGAAGTTTGATGGCTCTTCAATGATTCAAACTGACATTGTATAAAAACCATGATAGATGATGCGCGCTACAGCAAAGCCGCCAGATTTCTTTCTGTGAAAGTCTCCTCTCTTGACCATGGATGATAGCAGCACATATTCCATGAAGTTGGTTACTCAAGCTAAATATCGCCAGATCGTGAATGTAAGTCAATATGGCGGTTTTGAAATTATGTTGAGCTGATTTTCCCGGTTGCAGTATGCTGTTGGTGCGTCCTTTGTATGCATGCATTCTTAGAACATTGGATTTTAACAAGAAGGCATTTGTGTCAAGTTGCCAGTATGACTTTACTGGTAGGCTAGTTCTACCTCTCATGCCTTTGACATCCGTTGATCTACTCGGCAGATTTATGATTACTGCCTTACCCTAGCCGATGAGGTTTGGAATATCACTTCAGACCTCATTCACACCGTGCTGAAATTGGATTTTGGATGGATTGACAACAGGTCTATTTGATCTGGATCTCAAAGCTGAACCTCGTGAAAATCCTTTATTTTCTGTCCCGGTACCTTGCATTCTTTGACGTCGCCTTGACAGTGTATGGTGAGTTAAACATGCGAACGTCTTTAAGCAGAAATTAGAGTGTATGACACGTAACCTCTGGCAATAGTCAATGTCATCCCCAACATTCCGATTAATGTGAGTATTGTGCCCTGTGATCTGAGTTTGTTTTGATGTTCTAATTCTGATGCTCGATCTGGTCTAGCAATGTGCACCTCTTAATAATGCAGTGGGTTGTTCGTAAATATCCTTGCAAGGTGACCATCGCCAGTGCCCAATAATATTGTAACACCCAGGGTCAATTGTGATTGGCATCAGCATTGCAGAGGGTGAGTAAGTCACTCGCTCAGCCTTCCTCGTCAAATCTCAAGTTTCATTTGTTTTCACTTCAGTGATCTTAGTATTGCGTACCTTTGCACTATGGGCCAGCAGCAAGAAAGTATTGTATGGGTTGCTGTCTCTATTTACGGTATGTACTTGGGCTATTTTTGCTAACCAGAATCCTTCTTTTAATAATCTCTGGCAGATTTTCTTTATCGCATCACTGGTTATTTCAGGAATCTTTCTACACACATTCACATGTGAGTATCTTGGCAACATGTCATAGTTTGACAAAACTGATGATCATAATCTGGAAGCGATTCCCCCTCCGTATCCGTCGTCCCCTGGTTGTAATTTTACTGGCGGCTCTCCAATATTATTTGTCAATGTCGTGATGCTCATTGTGTTTGAGACTGGTATGATCGAACACTCGTTCCATCACACATCATCCTGACGGGCGAATTGAATCCCCAAGTAATCATAGGTATGACAATATTCCGAGGGTATAGGACCTTCAAGGGCACCACGAATCCGTTAATTAGCACCCTGTACAGAGACGGAACGATGTTTTATGTCTACCTATTCGGCAAGTTGAATGGTATAGGTCCACAAGATTTCTGCTCACTACTTTTCAGCCATATCTCTTGCTAATGTCCTTTTTCTGAGTTTGGGTCCGGTTCGTTGTTGGCATCTGCAGGCAATCTGGAAAACTGACATTTTGAACATTCAGCCGGATTTTCTGGGCTTTATCACCACGTAATTTTCTAGTCTGACAAAGAAACAACCGTTCATGATTCCTTGCAGATTCCAAAGAGTGATGCATAGCATACTCTCGTGTCGCATTGTACTCCACATCAGGCGTGAGTTGCACTCCGCACCGCCGCTAGCAGCCGTGCGGCTTGGGAAACGACCTGAGGCCACTGCTGAATTCGCGACGGTCCGTGTAGAACCAGATGCCAGTTCTGACCTACGTGGCAATGGGGGCTTGAATGTTTGACTTAGTGAGCTTCGAGATGATACCTCCTGCAGAGTATTGCTAACCCTGGAACACAGGATATGTGTTCCACCGAGTCGAGCTTTTCCTGCAGTTAAGCCAAGTTATACATGAGCAGGGTCCCTCTTTTACTCCTGTGCCCACCAAAAAATTGCCAGAACCTGCTTGATATTCTGAGTGTTCGCTCCTCGTGAATTAGATGACATGCTTTAGTGACCGTACTACAAGCACTTACATGACCTGCATATTGGCTTAACTGCTAGTTCCCTTCGATTTCGTCGTCTTGGGTTGACTCGCTTCAAGTTTACGGTGCCATCGTCTGAGTCTCAATGAGTATCTATCCCCTTTGTGACGTATTGATAAACAATGTCACCATGATTAGCAAGTTCTTTCGGCAAGTTCTCAGGCTCCCCTTTCTGCTTGATTAGAGTGCCTTGGCATCGAGAACGCTTTTCACGACTACGCCCTGCCTCTCAAATATCAAATGTCCTTAGACTCCTTACTGGCCCCAAATACTAGTTCGAAGCCTCGGCCTTCGCTAAGGGACAATGACAATGTTAAGCGAATCGTGCATTCTCAGGAGGGAGTGAAGCGCAGTACCACTGTCACGATGAAACGAGGAATTTGGTGATCGGGTATAGGTGCCTTGATGTGTGGGTTTGTGGCTCTTGAAGCCAAACTGACATTATAACGATGATAGATGATGAGCGCTGGTCAACCCTCGGCGAAGCCGCCAGATCTCTTTTTGTTCTTCTTGCCCATGGACGACAACAGCACATCTTCTGTGGCTCAAGCTAAGGATATCCAGATTGACAATGTAAGTCAACGTGGCACTTATTTGCGATGCTGAGCTGATTTTCCCGGTTGCAGTATGTTGTTGGTGCGTGCTTTGTATGTATTCTAGAACATTGGATTGTGACGAGGGCATTTGTGTCAAGTTGCTAGTATGACCTTACTGGTAGGACGAGCTTTACTTCTCACGTCTTCTTCATCCGTTGATCTACTCGGCAGATTTATGATTACTGCCTTACCCTGGCCGATGAGGTTTGGCATTGTGACTTCAGAACTCGTTCACACCGTTCTGAACTTGGATTTTGGATGTATTGACAATAGGTCTATTTAATCTGGAGCTCAAAGCTGAGCCTCGTGAAAATCCTTTATTTACTTTCCCGGTACCCTGCATTCTTAGACGTTGCCTTGGCGGTATATCGTGAGTTAAACATCTTTCAGCAGAAATCGGAGTGTATGACACATAACCTCTGTAATAGTCAACGTCACTCCTAACATTCCAATGAATGTAAGTATTGGGCCTGCAATATGGGTTTGTTCCAATGTTTTAATTTTGATGCTCGATCTGTTACAGCAATGTGTACCTTTCAACAATGCCCTCAGTTGTTCGTGAATATCCTTCTGAGATGACCATCGCCAGCGCCGAATAACATTGTATTACCCAGGGTCAACTGTGATTGGGATCGGCGTTGCAGAATGTAAGCGAGTCACTCGTTGCTCAGTCTTTCTCCTCCCTAAATCTCAAGTTTCGTTCTTCTTCACTAACCTCAAGTTTCATTCGTTTTCGCTTCAGTAATCTTAGTAATACGTACCTTCGCACTATGGGCCGGCAGCAAGAAGGTATTGTATGGGTTGCTGTCCCTATTCACGGTATGTACTTTGGCTATTTTGGCGAACCAGAATCATCCTTTTAATAACCTCTGGCAGGCTTCCTTTATCACATCACTCATTATTTCAGGAATCTATCTCCGCACAATTGCATGTGAGTATCTTAGCAACATGTCGAACTTCGCCTAAACTAATGATCTAATCTGAAAGCGATTCCCCCTCCGTATCCGTCGTCCCCCGGTTGTAATTTTACTGGTGGCTTTCCGATCATATTTGTCGATTTCGTAGTGCTCATTGTGCTTGAGACTGGTAGGATCTAGAACCCTTCCGTATCGCAAATCATCCTGACAGAATTGAATCCCCAAGTAATTATGGGTATGACAATATTCCGAGTGTGTAGGACCTTCAAGGGCACCACGAATCCATTAATTAGCACCCTGTACAGAGATGGAATGATGTTTTATGTTTGCCTATTCGGTGGGTCAAATGGTTACAGGTCCAAAGGATTTCTGCTCACTACTTCGCAGCTATATCTCTTTTCAATGTCTGCGTTATACGCTTGGGTCCGGTTGGTCATTGACGTCTGCAGGCAAATTCGAAAAACTGATATTTGGCCATCCAGCCAGAATTTCTGGGCATCGTCACTGTGTACTTTTCTAGCCTAACCACAAAATAACCGTTCTCATGATATTTTCTTGCAGATTCCAGAGAGTAATGCATAGCATATTCTCGTGTCGCATCATACTCCACGTCAGGCAAACCGATCGCGAGTTGTACTCCGCACCGCTATCAGGATCTAGGGCCATTGTCTTCGCGGCGGTCGGCGTAGAAACGGATGTCAGTTCTGGCTTACGCGGTAATGAGGGTTCGAATGTCTGAATGAGCTTCAATGGATGTCTTGCAGAGTATTGCTAACTCGGAAATGCTCTTTTGTAGGATGTGTTCTTCATTCCAGTTTGAAAGTCTGCCCGTAGAAATCAAGTATCATACGAACGGGGGGAATGATTTCTTTTACTTAGTCTCGACCTATGAAATCTGCGGTGAAAAGTAAGATATGAAAAGTTGGCTGTCACGTAACATGCGCCATAGATCAGGACTAGTACTGCCGCTTCCGGTGGTATGCCAAGCAAAAGAGGCACCCAGCGAACTAAATCATGGGACCTTCGCCTGTGCATACACCTGTTTTCGGTGTTGCTGCATTGCTTCTAAAACTTGAAGCTTCCATGGTCACCGTTATACGAGTCGTTGAGAAAAAGGCGACACAACCCAATCCATGGGTTGATTGTGATTGGTGAGTACTTTTTTCACATATTGATATAGGAGTTGTCCGAAGGAGTTTTAATGCAGATAACAGTTTTCGGGCATTTGACTGACGCCCTAAGGGTTCTGCTTGCATGTTTGGGAACTTTGTGCCACGCCTTTTCTTCCCCCCTCTCATCTGTACTTTGGAGAAGCGAATAACAATGTCTGCCATAGTAGTCCTCCGATTGATCACGTTCAGTGAGCACCGTCCTTATTGATGTGCTATTAGTCTTTATGAGTTGGTTGATCGTCTTACCAGTCACCTGCATCGTATGTTCGTTGACTGTCCTCGGAGTTGCTGCCCATATGGCATGGTTCGAAGATGACATAATAAACCTGGCCAACAACTACTACGGCTTCTCCGTTTTCACTGTAGATCCGTTTATCCCCTTGGCCCTCACCGTCAGCGTCCTCACAATTCTCGTGATGTGAGTTCTTCATTAATCCAAATTTCAGTTTACCTGATCTTGAAATGATGCTAGTCTTATTCTTGGCTCCGTACGAACAGGACCATTCAGGCCTACGATCGTAATCGAGTTCTCTATCTTATGTATGTTCATTGTTGAGTGTAGTGCAAAGATTGATTAACTATTTCAAAGCTGCCCTATGGATATTATGGCTCGCTACTGCATCGCTAACCGTGAAGAATAGCATTAACAACTGTGCATACTTCTTTGAAGGTAAAGCCCCCGAGTTCTGACAGCTATCGAAAACCGTGCTCATGGCCGAATTCCAGGCCCTATTCTGGTGTTCTGCTATGAAATCAATGTTGTCTCGGGCTTCTCATTCCTCGCCTGGATCGCTCGTCAGTACATGCGATGATTTCTTTAACCCTCCAATTGATTTCTCTTTCCTCCCAAAGTTATCAGTTATGCCATTGCTTTACTTGTGCTCACGCTGATTGCGTCCTCCCGCGGACATAGTGTCTGGACCGTCCCCATCGACAATGCTAACTTCTTCGCCCCAAATGTCGCCCTTCCCTCCAGTGGGGGCATTACTCCGAAAAACGAGAACCAGTCACATGCTTATTATCCTCCCAATCTTTCCCCCCCTCCGCAGAGTTACATGACGCCGCAGCCGATGTACACGCCCTCTCTGTCATATGCAAGCGAGCCCCACTACCCGAGCCACCAAGCTGTTTTACTATCACAGCAAAGCCCTCCCCCGCTGCCAAATAATGTCGCTTAGGCATCATCTGATAGCATTTTTCTTTGCCTATGTTTCTTTGTGCTCTTTGTATGGGACTTATAACAAGAACTCCTATGGGCTTTCTTCATGTTTTCGCCTCTTGCTTCTTTCTCGTCCCAGTGTATTATTTCGATTCCATGTTCTGCTTGTTGTATTTGGTACATTTCAAAATTTAGGCTACTCTACAACACCCTGCGTGATCACCTTTTCCCTCTTCAGGATAACTTTTCCCATTCTGTTTTTTGCCGCTGTGCTATTCCAACG
Source organism: Hygrocybe coccinea (assembly GCA_963555575.2). Lineage (NCBI taxonomy): Eukaryota > Fungi > Basidiomycota > Agaricomycetes > Agaricales > Hygrophoraceae > Hygrocybe > Hygrocybe coccinea. The sequence continues at coordinate 4,141,645 of OY741993.2, read as the reverse complement.
CGCACAAAATATGCAAGAAGCTATTGAATGGGACTTGAACTCGTACCGATATTCGGTCGAAAGCGCTGTGCAAAAGGGCACAGCGCCGAGAACGGCAACTAACACAGCAGAGCTCTCCCTGCCGTGTTCGTGGATTCTCCCTTCATGGGCGTCGATCTTGCAGCGAGGGTCTCGAAAACGATTTTTGTTGTACAGGGCGTTGGGGAAGGTAAAGAGCGGCAGGCGAAGCCTCGTTTTCGGCACCCACCTACATTGCTGCTACGCTGTTGTCATTGGCATATTCGTTACCCGTACGCTTGGCTGAGGAAGTGGAGATGGCGGTACTTTTGCGGGGTAGCGTGTTGGATTAGTTGCTGGAGTAGTGCAGGACGGATGGTGTCGACGAACTTTAGTAGACGGAGACCATGAGTGTTAGATATTATAATGGGTGGAAAGAGAAAAAAGGCTCACTTTTTGCAAGCGGAAGGAAGTGTCTAACGCAGCTCAAGTCTCATGGACGCAGCGTGTTGCCCCCGAACTGTTATTAGAAAAACGAGAATGACGGGAGTCGGAAGACACATTGCCAAAATGATCTAATGAATGTGCCGTTCAGTGGATGAAAGCTCCCTGCATATCAGCTAACATCTCGATATCCCGCCGGCGGCGATGTAATCTTCCTGCTTGACAACGAACCATCAAGCCAGATTCTCACTTGCTCGTTTAAACTTCCTCTAGTTCGGAGAGCTCCTCGTAGTCTTCATCATCGTCATCCGGTTCATCATCGTCCCCGCTGCCCTTCATAGCCCTTGAAATGGATGTGAAGTAGTGTAACTCGAGGAAAGAGGGATGAGGTGGAGGGCAGAACACATCTTGGCGATCCCATGGGACCTTCACTTCGACGCCCTGGAGTTTGGCAGTGGCAGGATGGAAAGAAAATATTGTGTCTGCTCAAAAGAAAGTTAGAGGTCATCTAAGGAAGGGAAGGTGTCCTGACATCAGGGTTAATTGCAAAGCGGAAATTGTCGTATTTTTGGCTCCAGTCAATGATCCTTTCACTGATTCCACACTAACACAACAAGGTCCCATTTTCCAGGGGGTTAATTCGCCTAAGATCCTTCTTTGTCCATGTGCACAGACTCGCAAACTGATTGTCGGCTAGCAGGATCAGTGAAAGGATCAGCCGAAAATCCTCTAGTGTCCCACTTGATAATAATAGGATGAGTTACCAATTATAGAGACAGTGGCTTACTAGCTTATAGTAAGCGAAGTCGATGATATGTGATCCCTTGAAACGATTGGAGTTCTTCGCGGCATTCGTAGATTGCCTGGATCCCAGCTGCCAACAGACAGCGCATCCTTTGTCCCTATAAACGAGTCTCATCTTGAAGCTCTGGCCATCGTCCAAGGGATCCTGCTACGAGTTAGAAACTGATAGAGGGGGAAGGCGGAACCTTACCCTGGTCGATCTTTCACTTGCTGTAGACCCCCCTCCATTGCGTTTTGCTCTCTTGGCCGCAGGTTTCGAAGGTGAATCAGTTCTTTCAAACTGGAAATCGAAAAACTTAATAATCGGCTTGATCATCCCACCGTGACTGCAGGCTCTGGAGAGAAGTCAGTATTAGGAGACATTTATAGATCAGGGAAACTTGCTGATAAGGTCGTTCCCGGCTGCAATATTCCCCGGAGACAATCGTTCAACTGGAGGACCAGCCGATGGACGACGCTCGTCGTCGAGCTTTTGCAGTTGGTAATCATCGGCGTTTACAGCTTCAATAAGGATGTGGAAAAAGTCGGCCATCGACTTTTGACCCTTCAATGACGAGCTGCCTTTACGGGAATGTAAATATCACGGCGGTGGTAAGTGTGTCAAATTGGGCGGACGTACGAAAATTCGTGCCTATCATAGTTGGCCCTTCCCTAAGTTCCCTTGAGTAAGACAAAGTATAAAGCGATGCTGGGGAACTTAGTACCGTGACTAGCACGTGCAGTCCGACCAAAATTTCCTCTTCGATGTCCCGTCGACCCAAACGACAGCGAATCAATTCCCCCTCCCAAAACACTATCTCTTCCGTGATTAGTCCGGCTGTAGCTCCTACAACCACAGCATCGCCAAGTCTTCCGTTGGTCACTACCCGTCACTTTACAGCGCGTAAGTTTGGTGACGCACCTATTTCGAACGCGTCCAAGGCGGGGATAAAGCATGAGTGAGTTTGAACTTTTTATATGTGGGTTTGCACTGCACGATCCCATTAGGTTCATGACTGATGTTCAAGGTACTGGTTGAGCCATAATGCAATTTTCACTGTTTACCTTTGTGCTTATTACTTTTTTGAAAGACGCAACATTCGACGTGAGTTATTGTTCTCATTTGTTAAATAATATTTGTATTAGTGAAGTGACACTTCTCGCAATGTAGCTTGCTCTTAGTGGCAGAGACATACTTGTCCAGGCAAAAACTGGAACGGGTATGATCCTATTTCCTTTTTTTCTGTACCTTTGGCATGCGTGCGATTTCGTTAATGCACCTATCATTATCTCGGTTGCCTTCCCCTATCCAAAGTTTGCAACCGGCTGACATTGTGCCCAAATTTGCCTGATAGGTAAAACGATGGCCTTCCTTCTTCCCACAGTCGAGCGGCTGCACAAACTACCCAACCCTCCTAGTGCCAAGGCCATATCGGTCCTTATTCTATCTCCAACGAGAGAATTAGCGTGCCAGGTATTTTCTCCATAACTCATGTCCCCATTTCTTCAATTCTTTTGTCCAGATTGAAGACGAAGCGAAGGCTCTCCTTCAACACCACAATTTGAAGGTCCAGCACGCAATTGGCGGTACCAAGTCCGTCATCCACTGCTGTTATACGCCACCATCGGCTTATTCTTTTCACCTATTGTTTTCGTAAAGCATCAACACTGAGCAAAATCGCATTCACAATGAGCGCTGTGACATTCTCGTCGCGACTCCTGGTAGACTCATCGACTTGTTGGAGAATTACCACATCTTGCCCAAGTTTAGTAACCTTAAAACACTCATTTTTGATGAGGCAGATCGGTTACTGGATGCAGGCTTCCGGCGCGATCTACAGAAGATTGTGGAGATGTTACCCAATCCGTCTAGTGTACCCAGGCAGGTAATGCTTTTTTCAGCTACAATAAGCGCAGAGGTCAAACAGGTGAGTCTCCATTTTTTTTAAATCTCATTCGAACTGCTTTCATTTCCACCTTTAGGTAGCCGCACTAGCTCTTCGTGCGGATCACAAATTCATCTCGACCCTATTAGAAGAGGAGGTGAATACACATGAGCATGGTCAGAACGTCAATTGTCTTCAATTCAATCTCCTAACGTTTCACAGTCGAGCAATCATATCTCATTGTACCCTTTGTCGACTTGCTCCCGACCGCTCTTGCCATTCTTCGCGAAGACCAGTCTACTCACCGTTTCAAATCAAAATGCATGGTCTTTTTCCCTACGGCCCGGTCTACTGCTATTGCGGCAGAAGCTCTTAGGCGTATTCACGGTCTTCCTACTGTACTCGAAATCCACAGCCGAATGAGCCAACCAGCTAGGACGAGAGCTTCAAATTCTTTCAAGGATGCTGAAAGTGCTATTTTGCTTAGTTCGGATGTTGCTGCCCGCGGGATGGATTTCCCGGGGTTAGTTATCGACTTTGGATTTTATTGTGTTTTTGCTCAATGTCTAGCGCCAGGGTTACTTTGGTCTTGCAGGTTGGATTACCTGCGAATGGCGAACAATATATCCATAGACTCGGTCGAACTGCACGCGCTGGCGCATCAGGGCGTGGCATCGTCATACTCTCACCACCAGAGCAATTTTTCCTTCGTTTACGTGGCATCCGTGACCTTCCCATCAAATTGCACAAAGGAATGTCTACCTCTCTTGCTACTCACAAAGCGGATATCATTGCAGCACTCGACAAAGTCGGGAATGAACCCAAAGTGACCGCATACCAGGCGTGGATGGGATATTACAAGGGTTTTTTGAAGGATATGCGGTGGTCACCGACGGAATTGGTTGAGCAGGCGAACGAATATGCATTCGGGGCATTGCGATACAAGGCGGAAGATGGAATGCCGCCACCGATTTTAGCGAAAACCGTTGGAAAGATGGGACTTAGAGGCACGAAGGGGTTGAATGTTGTGAGTTGCTTGCCAGGCAAGGCAGGAAAGATGCCACCGGGCGTTTCTGGGTGAGGTGGTGGTGGAGTTGTTGACCATAAGAGCCACCACTGTTCGAAAAGGATTGCGTTCTATTTCCGAGAATTTTTATTGAACAGGAGGAGTGTTTACTTTTTGTTTCACTCTTACTCTTTCACCGCCATGTCCCGCATTATTGAACTCAACTGTTGGGTCTTGGGCGATGACACCAAACGTATCTTTTCCATCGAGATTGCAGAGTCAAAATCTGTACACTCTCTCAAGAACGCGATCAAGGTTGAGAAGCAGCCCCTATTTGATCACATTCCCGCCAACAATTTCAATCTCTGGAAGGTGAGAACCATACCTAAACTTGATTCCGTTCTTGCCCAGAACTTGTCTCTCTGGAAGGTTTCCATTCTAGTCAATGACAGTCTCCTTGAGAATGTTCGCAAATTGGACTTCACCAGCCAAGAATTATCCGCTATGGACGAGTTATCGGGGGTATTCCCAGATCCCCCAGAGAGAGAGCACCTGCACATTGTCGTACGGCTGCCACGTGTTGGCGAGCATCCAGCTGGAGTGAAGCGCGTTCGTAAGTAGATTGTTTCCAGATCCCACTCTCTTGTCACCGTGGATATTGCAGGTACTGCTGACATTACTCCTGACATCCTTCTGCGTTGGTCTAAAAAACCCAAACTTCGCCTTCCTTCGATCTCCGAGCTTCCCGGAACCCTCAACGCGCCCCTACCAGAGGCCGAAAAGATCCCTTTAAATCACATCCAGTTTGACAACCTCATCTCGGGCTTGACGGAGAGGAGAGATTTCTGCAGCAAAGACGATGTGGAGAAGATATTCCGTGTCAGTGATGTGGAAAGCAGCGAAGCACTTCACTTGCTTTTCTATAACGCTGTTGTACAGCCCTCGCCGCCTGAGGATGGATCCGAAGCATCTTTCCATTCATTCTGGGATGACAACATTCGAAAGATCTTGGAGCTGCTTATACCCTCTGGGAAGAGTATTCGGGATTCCAATAATGGAACCAATACTGAAAAACTAAGACCGGATTATGGCTTTTTACTGGACAAGATTTGTCCTTTCCGAGGGGAAGAACAAGCCACAACTAACAGTGAGGATCCTAAAGCCGAGTTATCCGACAAGCTCACTTGGGTCTATAGCCCTGCACCATTTGTGTTTGGTGAGCATAATTACTCGAGCAATACGTTTTCTTCCTACCGTCACTATCTCGCCCAGCCTATTATGCTGTTGGCCCTAACGTGACGCTCGCTGCAATCTGTGCACCGACGACACCATCTCAAAAGCCATTTGTACAAGACCTCACATCAGCCAACTTGCGATTCAAGCATGCCCGCATTGCGAACCTGCTTCGATTGATCAATCTTACTCCTTTGATCGACCCACTACTTAAGCTCATTGGATACCGTGACACCCCGGAGTTCACTGTAATCAAAGGGTATGCCCTTTCAATAGTGCTATTATCTCCAGTGCAGTGCTTGAGCTGGTAATGCAGGGACGACAAGTCCGTGGAAATCGGGATAAAAGCAGTCAAAAAGATCTACCATAGCAAACGTGGTGAAGAACAGGTTGGATACATTCAGAACGTCTATCGCCAATTGAAAGAGAAACGCGTGCCTCATGTGGATACTCTTACTCACGTAGCTGGTTCAACGATATATGTCGAGCCAAAAGGAATCGCCGTCAGACCGAGCAACGAGAAGGAACTGCTAGAGGCCATCATTTGCCTTCTACAAACACTACAGGCATGTACCATAATTTTGAATGGTGGGCTGCAACATCACATCACACAATAGGTTCTCCACCAACCGCCATCATTGTTTCATAGAGACATCCGATGGCCCAATGTTCTTCGGCGGGCTGACAATCCTTGTCTCTGGTTTCTCGTTGATTGGGATGATGCTGTTGGCCCCAATAATATGGCAGCAAATCACTTGTGTAAGAAGGAACACTCTCCCCGTGTTTTTGTAGATAATCACGGAGGCGAGGTGGACATTTGGGGCGTTGGAAGGCTCATTGTAGAGTCTGCTAGGTCTGCCTCCAATATCTCACCTGAGCTAGTGAGTCTTGGCAGGTGGATGCAGGATGCCAAGCCAAGCCCACAGGATGCACTGAATGCTTTTGAAGAATATAAGGCTTTGTAGTTCATCAGCAAAACCTGATCCGCGAGCCAGCGCTATGTAGCTTAGTCATAGCAGCCATAGCACTCATAGCATACTAGTGAGGTCCCCAATTTGTAGCGCTACGTAGCGTCACCTGGGCTCTACGTATCATCACATAGCTTCGCAGGCTACCTATAGAGTACTATGTAGGAGTGTATAGTTTGCTGTCCACCTGCAATTATATTATATATATATTCCTTATTTATTACTTAGGATCGCCATTTTGTTATGTTAAAAAAGAATGTATTGATTCGAAAACTTGTATACATCTGGATGTGCTAATGGTTTCTCTCCCGCTCTCCCATCCCACACTGTCACCGCACCCCACCACACTCGCTGCCACCACTGCTGTAACCGGCTGGTATTGCCGCCACTGGTGCTTTGAGGTGCTGGTGCTATGGTCATCTTTATATACAAATAATTAACCATCTTCGGCGGGATTCTGAAGCAAACAGTTGACATACGTTGTATTTCTTCATCAATGCTAACAGACTATCCCCAGATTCGAATGCATACAGTGGATGCTCCTCCGCAGTCGAGGTGGCTTGTGACATTGTCGAATTCTGAAGATTTCCCAAATCGAAAGCATTTTCCGAAAGACTGTGAGATTGATGGAGGCGGGCACCGTGCACAGACATTTCGTCGACGCCTTTGTAAAAGAGATTCTCGTCCACTGTAATTAAGAGTTGTGGAAATTAAAACGATGAGGACCGCGGTGGAAAGGTACTCGCCCTTCGTTTTCTCATTAACCACGAATCCGCCTCCAACACTGAAACGACTCTAGCATCAATGCTGTCATATTCACGAACAGCACATCGCGGCACAGACCTAAAATACTCATTAGTGGCCAACAAACCACCATCTACTCCAAATGCGCTGAACTGCATTCCATTCGGATGCGTCTTAAGCACCTGGTCCCAGCGCCATAGCATGTCCTGATCCATATCATAGTGAATGCGGTAGTGTTGGGGAAGTTCGGTCTCAGACCGATTCAAACCCGGTTTAGACCGAACCGAAACCGCTGGTCTCGGTTTTGGTTTGGAGATTTCCAGCAGAGACCGAACCATTCAGTCTCCGGTTTGGGGATTTGGCTGCAGTTCAAACTCGGTTCAAACTCAGTTTGAACCGAAACCGATTAACATCGGCTGGCAAGCTCACCCCCCTTCCACAACCTCTCAAAAAGCCCAATCAAGGATCAAGTGCCAAACCATTTACTATTCTTTCCTTATTGTTGAACATGACATGGCGTTACCAACACCCCACAACCAACACCATGACCACGACCATGATCACCACACAGTCAACACCGGTCCAAGCCACCCAACGTCGCATACACAACACATCTGACCCGTCAGGCACCACCACCACCACCATGCATCACCACCACCACCATCACGTGCCCATCAAAAATGGCCAACGTGGTCAACCTGCCACGCATGTACAACACATGTGACCCGTCAGGACACCCATGGAGAGGCCCACATGTGGCTCAATGCCAGCACAGGGTGTGCCAGCACCCCAGCACCCCAATCCCACCTCGCAAGCAGGCTGGCCATGTCAATTGATGTGCGCAGCACTGTTGTAAGGTCAGAATGGTGCAGGGGGACTGGCCACTAGCAGTTTGCGGTTCAGACCGGGTTTGGACTGAAACCGAACTGATGCAAATGGTTTGCATCGGTTTCGGTCCGGTTTGGAGATTTTGGGGTGGAAACCGGACCATTCGGTTTCTGGTTTGGGCAAAAAGGCTTCAAACCGGACCAAACCGAACTTCCCCAACACTAGAATGCGGTGCTTGCCGCCAAGAAGAAGAGATTTGGCTTCAAGTATGGAAGTATACCGGTGCTGAATGTACGATGCAGGCGCGCTGGCGGGTGCCAGCGCTGCTCACGCTGGCACTGGTGAGAGAGGGGACGGAGCAAGAGGGAAAGTGAGGGAGGAGGAAGAGGGAGACACTTACCAATGGGTGTGGGCACACCAAACTACACACTGGAGTGAGGAAAGGGAGAGGAGTGGGAGCTGGTTTGCGAGGGCTGTGGTCAGGAAACGGGGGTAGTCAGCAAACAGCTTAAGTGAGAGACTCACCTCGGCGATGTCATCATTTGGCGGCGATCCGAGCCTCGTTCACAACAGAATCGAGGTGTGGGGGTGAGAGTTGGCAGCGGTGGGGGTGGAGTGAAGCGAGAGATATTGAGGAAGGCGGGAGTGTGGATGAAAATGAACCGTGGACAAACAGCTGCAAAGTGAGGACTTGGAGAAATTTGCTCAAGTTCACTCAGATGTATCTATTGGGTTAGTGGGGCCATGTAGAATAGAACTATATAGCGAAGAGGCTATTCTACATAGTGCTATGGAGTGCTATGTAGGGTGCCTTGTTGCTATGAGTGCTATGGTTGTGCTATAACCGTTATGGAAATTCCAATTTGCTATAACCTAAAATCAGGTTTTGCTGATGTTTGGTGTTATGTAGTTTTTTTCCCCCTGAATTCTGTCCTAGCATTTTTTCCCCCATCTCTTTCTGATTTGAGCTAAATGCAATGTTGGGGTTGGATGAAATTGTGGGACATTCTAATAGCTCAGTTACTGGATTCTAATGTCCTGCCCTATCATTGTCTTCCATTTCCACAATATCGTATGCAGACTCAATACCTGCATCTTTGGGTAACCAGGGGAAGAAGGCATGCAAGGCCAAAACAGATTTGCAAACAAAGAGCTTCAAAGAATTTGACGATGTCCAGGAGTTCATACATCGAAATGTAACAATATTGCAGAGTTGGCTGGCTGATTGGCATGGCAGTGACATAGGCTTAACAACTGGTATTCCATTCATTACATTACATCACCATTTCCCTTTCAATCCACCATGACCACCAGGAGAATGCATCAAATTTTGCCTGTTGAGAATGTGTTGCTTTTGGCTAGTTGCTTTAGACCTACTCCAAGGGCCTGTCACTTTGTGAATGGTGTCCCGTGTTTGTTTCAATCCACAATGCCAATTGGTCAAGGTATCTGCTGCTTTGCCTGAGCCTAAGAGATGTGTACCTTCACCCAAAGATGCATTGCTCTGTCCAAGCGAGGATAACATTGGATGGAGACATGGGTGTTCAACAGATGCCCTGCAAGTGTCTCAAATGTGTCATCCTCCTTGCCACATTTGCTTGCAAGGTACCAGAGCTAGTGATGGTACAGTTCGGTTCTGAACCTGAGTTTGAACCTGACAAAACCTTAGGTTTGGTTCCGGGTTCAGTCAAGGAAGGAACCTGGTTTGAACTGGTTTGAACCTGAACCTAATCTTTCACATATTAGTCTAATTTCTGCTGAGTAGAGACTTAGTTTTGGTCCAACTATTTACTGACTTGAAATTTCAGCACTATTAATAACAACAGAATCTAGAGTTTATACTGTTGCAATTAGTGCTTCTGTAACAGGAATATCTGCAAACTTAAATATATTTTGAAATGGAAAGTTGAAATTCAGCCCAGGATGCCATGTTGTCTGATTCAGTTATACTGATTGCAGGGTCTTTCCTTCCTGTTAAAATACTGCAAAACATTTGCAATGACCATCTGAACAGTTGTTCAGGATATTTCATGCTTACTGTGCTTCAGACACATAGTGGGGGGGAGGAGGGAGAGAGAGGGCAGGGAGGGAAGAGAGAGTGGGAGTGGAGGAGCAGGGAGATATAGAAGGAATGGGGAGAGGACAAGGAGAGAGTCAGGAGAGAGTGTGTGGAGGAGATGGGGAGGTGAAATAGAGAGAACAGGGAGGGAGTGGAGAACTGACCATTGTGTTCCTCCTTGCTCATCCTCCTCCTCTTTGTCATCATTGTCATTGTCCTCTTCTTCCATGGTGTTCTCATCATGGCCATCTTCTCACCTCTGAAAACCCCTTTTCAGTCATTAGTTTTGGCAGAATGATTGAAAGGCAAAAGGGACTTACAGGAAGTGTGGGTGAAAGAGAGAGGTTAGACAAGAAGAGAATGCAATACAGTTTGTTGATTGTTGATCAACATCAATCACCTGACTGACTGCAATGTGGGAGGTATAGCAGCTAGAGGTGGGGAGGGGTGTCAGAGATTGGCAGTGATGATCAACCAATGAGAGTTTTTTAACAGTGCACTGACTATGAAAAATCACATATACAACAACCACTGCATCAAAAATCAAGAGAAAAATACTGAGACATTCAGCACTCACTGCCACTCATACTTGCACTCAATTTTTGCAGATATTACTTGGAGGTTCCACGACATTGGTAGGTTAGTGCATCTGATGGTCTCTGTTAACCATACTCATGACTAAACTTCAAGTTAACCTATTACCAGTACTGGTACTACAAATATTTGCTTGGTGAGTTTCTCCACTCTCATGTTCTACCTCTCAATTCATTGTGGCTCATGGCACCCATTTCAGGGCCATTTGCACCCTCATCCGACCACACCCCCACTCGCTTTTTTCTGAGAACACAACCAGTGGAAGCAAGGATGATGAGGCAATGAAGACAATGAGGACAAAGAGGATGACACTGATGGTGACAGAAACAACAAGGAGGGAAAGGACAACCACAAAAACACAGACAACAATGAGGAGGGGAACAGTGGGAATGACAGGAACACAATGGGATCCATCCACTCTCCCTTTCCCCACTCACTCACTCACCTCTACCTGCTCACTCTCCCTGTCCCCACCCTTGCCTCAGTCCCACACACTCCCTCCTCCCCACCCTCTCTCTCCCTCCTCCCATTTGCTCTCTTTTCCCTCCCTGCACTTCTCCCAAAACCTCTACTACACCTCCCCCACCAGCACTCTCCCTCTCTCCATCCCCTCTCCTCTGCATTTCCACTCCCCACTGTCCCATTCTCTCTCCATTCCTTCTCCCTGCTCTCACTTCCTCCTCGCCATTTCTTCTTCCCTCCACACTGTCTCCCCCCACTCTCTGTCCTCCCTCCACTCTGTCTCCTACAGTATGTACACCAACACCCTCTGCCCACCAAGCCGACCACCCCTGACTCAAGTAGTATAAAAAGGATGCCCAACATGGTAGTGAGTAGATATATATCCAGACATATCCAGACATATCCAGACATATCCAGACATCTAGAGACACAGACCCAACCTTTAGTCAGTAGTTCAGACATCCTGACCCCCTCCTATACCCATATTACCAGCTCCCGATTCCTATACATTCCATTCTCTCCACCACAAACTGTATCTTTACATTCCACACTGATCCTGCCCATTAGTAGAGCTGCATGACACTGTTTGACACAACCCACTGCGCAACCCGACATCAGACTACGTCGGACCATTTAGACACCATCGGACTACCTAGTATAGCTCGGATTACACTGGATTATGTCAGACTTCTTTAGATCATGTCGGATTACCTTAGATTCACTTCAGATTAGACTGGATTTGAGCAGAAACCACATTCTTTCTCCTTGCTGACCTTCAGGTTTTCTCTCTACACTTCACTAGGCCAACTGACTGCACCCCTGTCACTACTACACTGACACCCTTTATCTAGTATCCCTTTCAGAGCTAGACCTGAACTACACATTACAACGTCAAGCACCTCACTGATCCAAAGAAATGTCCACATGCTCTGGCTGATGTACATAAATAGGCCTGGATCTTCTTGGCTGGAAAAGGTGGTGATCATGGCTTCTTTGGGATTTCCACACCAGGTACTTCTGCAGAGACAGCTATATCTCTGGACTCTCCCAGTCCTGCCAATAATAATGGAATTGCTGTGAAGAAACGAAAAGGAAATCCATCCACTCTTGATGGTTTTGTTGACCAACTCTCTCACTCTAACACAGCAACAGCATGCAAATATCAAACTCGTAAACTCTCAAGTTCTGTTGATTTTCATGACATATTAATTGATATGCTATATAGTTTTATTGTCCATGCCAACTTAGCATTCTTGGTTGCAGAGAATCCATATTTTCATAAGTTCACTGATGAAATCCACCCATCATACAAAGCCCCTTCTTGCTATGTTATATCTCACTCAATCATGAACAGCGAAGCAGCAAGAGTCCAGATGGAGGAGATTGCCCACTTAAAGCCAAGAAAGAGGTTAACATTGTTGATTGATGGTTGGGAAGACAGACTCTGAAGAAGTTTATATGGTTCTGTTGCCTCTGAAGTTAATCATTATCCTGTTGTGCTCAGTGTTGAAGATGTAACTGGATATCGAGACTCTGCAGACAAGATTTTCAAGACATCACAGAAAGCCCTGAAGTCTATGGAATTGGAGGATGGCCATAACTTTATTTCATGCACAACCGATAATCCAACTGTCATGCAGTCATATAGGAGGAAGTTTCAAGACAAATTCTTTTGGGTACTTGTACATGAATATTGGAATTGACTTTGCCAAAGTTGGGCTCATGAAAATTACAGACTTTTGCATGCTTCCTTCATGGTTTGAACACAATCATTGGTGAAATTGTCGCTTACCCAGCAATGAAGAAAGTCATAACAAAAGTGACTCAGATTATAAGTTTCTTCAACAATTCACACTACTGGGGGGGGGGCCAGCTCAATTCCAAGGCCAAGAAACAGAACATTCACCAGAAAATGAAGCAGAACAGTGAATCTTGCTGGTATGCTTTAATATTGCAGTCATTGAGTGTCCAATCATACTGGTATGTCCATTGCACAAGGAAGACAACTGTGACCAAAAAAAAGGATTAAATAACAGAAATCCGCTTTCACTCATCTATTTCCAACCAGATGCACAAAATAAAATGGACTATCCCCTGTTGCTTCAGATGTCATCAATATCATCCTCCATGACATTACAGTATGGTCAGGTCTTAATCAACTTATCAGGACCACCAAGCCAATTGTGGATGCCATTGGAAATCTTGAAGCTCAAGAAAATCCCTTGGCCAATTGTATGCTTGAGCTTATTCATTGCACCCAAGCTATGATTCACCTACAACCTGACTCTGATGAAGACAAAATGTGGACTTTCAGATGCATGCCAAATCTGTCTTCAATCAATGTTTTCATGCTATGAATACAAACATCCATTCTCTCGCACTATTCCATCATCCTCTATGTTGAAAACTGGCAATTTTGCAAGCTGCCAATGGTTGCTCATTTGAGTTCATGGTTAAGATGGCAGTTGGTGTGGCACAACAATGGAGGTGGAGTGAGGGAAAGGCAAAGTTACTAGTTGAGGATTTGAAGCAGTACCACCACTGCAAGGGTCCTTTTGTGGGCAGTCAAGCTCAGGGACTGGATTGGTGGGAGTCTCTTCCTGTCAATGCAGAATCCCACCCTCTAAAAATTCTTGCAGTCATTCTGTTTTCAATCATTCCTCATTCAGCTGATGTTGAAAGGCTCTTTTCCGACTTAGGTGGTACTCAGTCAATCAAATGATGCAATCTAACAGTCAATACCATTGAAACACTCAGGAAGTTGCATGCAAACCACTCCCACCACCTTTATCAGCAGGCTAGAGCTGCTGGGAAGCCTATTCATCATCACCATGGTCATATGCACAGCTGCTGAGGACCTGGAATCAACACTGACCTTGCGAAAGACCTTGAAGGGAATTTTGCTTGGGTTCCACCTCTTTACATGGAAGCCAAGCATGCTGATGACTACCTAGAAGGTCCAGAGACAATATCACTGGAAGAACTCAACAAGGCCTTCAAAGAACTTGAAACTTCCACAGTGCAGGAGGATGTTGTTGATTCAAATCAGCAGGAAGTTCTTGAAGGTGAGATGTACAACTTTGATGAATTGGAGCATGTAGACCGTGGACTCATACCTGTTGCTGTTGAACTGGAAGTTAATGTTATTGGGAATAATTTGGAGGTGGGGACATGGGATGTCAACCAGCTGATGTCATCTGGGGGTGTTTCATCATTCTAGTGTGCTGATATTTGAGTTCTGCGATAATACCCAATAGTACACACTTGTATACTATCAATACCAGTTTCTCCAAGTTTTGCCACCCTTGGCAATTGCCATTTTGCCATATCTGCCAGCAAATCTACCCTCTAAGAGTTCTGCCCCCTGTGCTACCATGGAGGTGCAAAGAAATGAGAGGGTTTGGACTAATATGGTAATTACTAATTGGGAAAGGCTCCCGAGAGGTAGGAGGCCTAGCCTCGTGACCAGGCTCTCTTCTAAACCGGTAAACCTCGATAGAGAGCCTGGGAGATCTGAGCTTGAATTACCATAATCCACACCTACCGCATTAGGTCAGACTCAAAAAGGAAATTCATCACATGTGGCGAAAATATCATAGGTGTCGATTATGATCGAATATCCTTCACATCGAAATAATACATCTTTTTATCCTGTACCATGAAATGTCCCCACGCAAATGACCCCTTCATCTCTGTTAATCCAAACGCACCTAAGAAGAAACGGAACAAGACAAGACAAGACACAAAGCTGTTGAACTTGGACAAAAGTTGGACTTTGGAACAGCTAACGCGAACACACCCGGGCCAAGTTCTGCAGGGCAAACTCAAGAATCCTCACAGCCTGGAATGTTTCTTATGAGTCCCTGGACACCTGCTCCGGTCTTCCGAGCCTGGAATCTGTCAAGTCAAGGGTTCCTTGGAGAGAACTCAAGGCCTGGGCTAACCACTCACCCGAGTCCGTCGTCAGTGCAATCGTCAATCCTGGAGACACCAAGGGACTCTCTAGACGACTATTCGCTATACACCATGCCTGAAGATTTCCTGGTTAATGATGGTATGTCCCCAATCCAAAAGGACAACAAACCCGGCCCCTTGCTTCTGGAGTTGTCTTCGAGCACAAAAGAAAATAAGCCGACATTACTAGCATCCAGAATGCGTACATACAAGACAATCCGAAGTACCGCTTTACCACGAAACTCTTGGAAGGAATGCAAGCAGGGAATCTTGACGATGCTTGATAGCGCTCACCAGACACCTCTGGATTTCCTTCTAGATTTACTTGACCCGGAACAAGACATATATGAAAGCTATCGGCTGCAATGGTTCTCTCAGAGCTCTTCAAAGACTACCCTTCTTCTCGATAGGATCTTTGCGCACCCGAAAGGCCATGACTGGATCTTGAACTGGATGCGCCCTCATGCCGTCGACTCAATCTGCTCCATCGTTTATGCCGAGATGGACCAAGTTGCGAAGGAGCTCTCCCTTACAGGTGTGAAGAATGTCACTCCGGAGCTGATTCTAGACTGGAAACTCGACACGACTCTTGGGCCAGCAATCCTGTTATGTCCAACACTACAGCGCGTTCTACAAGCTGCTGCTCAGACGGAAGAAGCAAAATCAAAGAACAAAATCAAAGACCTGGAAACTGTGAGTCTCAATTGATTTATATCCCCTTTTGTTGCTCAAACATGCCAGGTCTGCAATATCATTGTTGCTCAGCTAGCCTACCAATGCTCAAATAGATCCATCAAGTTTCAAGCTGTCTTCGGCCTTTTCCTCTGGAGTACAGGATCCTCAAAGAAAACGATCAACGCCCTGTTCCGCTGCGGTTTGACCATATCTTATAACAGTATCAGGACCCTTCTATCACACCTCAGCCAGCGATGCATCTCTTTTGCGAAGCAAGCTGCCACCCTTCCGCATATGTTCTGTTACGATAATATCAACATCAGCACCTCAAACTTTGTTGAACAACGCGGATCGTTAATGCCTGCCAAGGTCAGATCTGGAACCTTTGGGATTCTCTATATGCTTCAGAATGCCAGACCAAAGGATCTGGTAATCATCGGTCGTTACAAAACCTTCAAGGGGTTGTCAAATATGGACCTCAGTCTCAGCTTGGAGCAAATCAAGACCCTCGATCATCAGTTTCTGTCATTATCACCCAGATTCTCTGCCGGTACTGCAAGTCATTTGAAAAGTATGCAGGTGACCCAAATCTTCAGCCCATTCCTCGACGACCGATGCCTCCTGGAGAAAAAACAAACCAATACCTGCTTCGTACAACAACTATTGATGAGTCATCGATAGCAGGAAATCTTGCAGTCCACGATGACGCTTACCGAGTGCAGCTTGGCCTGGATACGAAGACACTCAGTCAAAACGCAATTCCGAGTGTGAATGACCAATCAACAAATGCTCGTATCCGTGGAGGGCAAGTCTCGCGAATCAATGACATCAATCCCTGGTCCTGGCGGGACATCTTTCAGCTTGCGTTTGGTCTTTTTCACCTTTGCTTAAACTTGGTGTGGGCACTCCTGCATGTCCACCGTGGTTCGCTTCATCAAACTGGCAGTTTAACATACTTTTTTGCTCTCATGGAGAAGGCACGGCTTGGTGGCGAGCATCCGGACTACCACACATTGCTGGCTGCTCTGACACAGATTCTCCATGGAATGATCCTCAATGGCTGGCTAGAAGAACTTGGTGACTTCGACAACTTCGCAAAAACAAACCCAAGTGCACAAGATCTTCTGCGTTGCGCACAGAACGTCTTAACGAAGTGTTCTACACCAATGGAAACCTGGCGAAAAGGTGCAAAAGCCAAAGACCCACTCAAGCCCCCCTACCCAAATGCACCAGATCCTCTCAAGGACCTTGCCCACCAAAACATTCTCTTGCTCTCTCGAGACCTTCTCTATGTCATGGAACTCACACAGGCAATCTCTCAGGGCAACTTTGGTCAGGTCGAGGATCTTCTTCCCTCACTGGCGAAGATCTTTTGTGGCACAGGCTCAAATAATTACTGTACTGAGATCTTACACTTTCTAGCTAGTCTCAAGTACATTTGGACACCAAAATTCGCGTGAGCTCATATTAAATTAAATTAAATTTGCACTGATTATTATCAGTGACATTATGCGAGACAACATGCTTGTGAACATCTCAGGACTGCCCTGACACTTCATGGCAGTCGATCTTAACATTGAACACTTAATTGGTTACCTCAAGGTGCGTCAGCAGTGTTCTTACACACTGGAGTTTGGTGAAGGGTGTTCCACAGCTTTTTTTCGTCGCAAAAGGTGTTCGCGCAAACTGGGACAGGTTGGGTGACATTTCCAGCACTGTCCTTCAGCTCCAGCACGTCAAGAAATAAGTAACATCAGTGCTCGGTGGAGTGTATGAAGGAAAAACACATACAACCCCTGACACTTCGCATCTCGTTTGGAGAGTCGCCAACAAGGTTCATGAACTTGGCCTCAACAACTACCAATCAGGACGAAATGGGAATGAACAACAGAAGGTTGTGCCCGACCTCATTGAGTCAGGGGAACGAAAACTCGTGTCGTCAAGCCTGGCAACATTCAACAAGAAGCTTGCGTGCATGATGGAAGGGAACTTAGACGAGGCTGCAGCATTGACAGAGGATGATGAATTACCGGCAGTAGCTATGAGTTTGGACACGGATGATATGTAATTATGAATCAAACAAGTGAATTTCACCCACTACCTGTGCACCCCATTCACTAGTCCAGTCTTCACGGGCATCCAACAATGTCCTGAGGTTGTCAATTGTACGGAGCTTCGTCTTGACAGTTTTTGAGATCAATTCTATTTCGGCATCAGTAAGTATCCACGAGATCTGACGGACAGCTCGATATTGATCAGCACGGTGTGAACGTGAATGCCATGCATATAAAAGTGCCTTCAGCGGTTTGTGCTCTTTCACTGGCCGATATTTTGGTCTTGTGGTGGATGCGTGGAAGACTTGCTCGACGAACGTGAAGTTCTGTGCCATTAAAAACGTTCCTGGGAAGAATTGAGTGAGATCGAAGCTGGTGTCAGAGTGGTTATGGCAACAAAAGCGATTCGTAGATAACATCACTGTGGATAAGCAATATGAGCTTGTCAACAGTGAACCTGGTCAGCACATACCTGTAGTTGTCTTATACTGAGGTAACTTGCAAAGAAGGCATGTATGCAGTTCCCCGACTGGATACATTGGTACATCGCTGCTCCGGTCTGTTCTGGTTTTTTTGACAGCTTGGTGATCGCTTGTAGGGGTTGATCTGGGTCGCTAAGGTCCACCGACAACTTTGACAGGTCTGTTGTCAAGGCCCATGGTTCGTACATAATGAGGAAAAGGGCATTGATGGATGAGGTGCGTCTGCCCCTCTGTAGAAGGTTCGGGATATCTCTACAGACTCCGTATTGAATGACGCATGCAATATCTGGTATGTCAAGACCCTGAGAACAAGAAACGTGAGTGAAAACACTTTGAGAAATCAACACTTACCGTTGAAGCACCTGACGTTGCGCACAGTATCCTCGTTGTCCCACCAGGCATGGCAAAGTCATTGAAGGTCTGTTCTAGGTATTCGTCTGACATAGTACTGTGGTAGTGCTTGGCAATCCACTTGTGACGCATGGATTCAGGGCAGAGATTGTTGAGAAATTTGGTGGCATTGGCAGCCTCTTGGTGGTCGTCGTGGAAGATGAGGGTTTTGGGGATTAAATTAATTTTGAACGGTTGATTGTGGGTATCAGGAATCAAGAACTGGAGGTTATGAAAGTTGCTGAGTGATCCGGAGATAGTGTGCGTTGCATAGGTGATGTTC
Source organism: Hygrocybe coccinea (assembly GCA_963555575.2). Lineage (NCBI taxonomy): Eukaryota > Fungi > Basidiomycota > Agaricomycetes > Agaricales > Hygrophoraceae > Hygrocybe > Hygrocybe coccinea. The sequence goes on along the minus strand of OY741993.2, from coordinate 4,122,803 downwards.
GGGCGGTTTGATGTGAGAGTGATGGTGACGAAACTTGATGGGAACAACAATTTATCTGCAACGCACTTGATGATGTGGCTGGGAAATGTTCCGGAGAGTGCTTGAAATGGAGTGTCTTTCGCGAGAACCAAGTGAAGTTGGCCCAGTGATCCCCAAGCTGGGCGGAAAGCAGGAAGGCCATACAGGGAGATTCCGGCAGTGTAGATAGTGTGTGCCTCGTCCACATGAACTCGCTTGACAAGTTTGGCAAAATGCCGATTCCGTAGTGCTTGCACAAGGCGAGGAAAGTGTCCTTCGAAGCTTTGTAGTTGCTCTGGTTGTATGACGAGGATTGTGTATTGCCCAGCTTGTACAGCCTGAAAATGAGTCAGAGACGTGATAGAAACATGAGAAATGAACTCTCCTGCCAAAATTCGGGCGCGTTTGTCATGTCCTCGTTAATTGAAGCCGCAGTCAGTCCATATGCTTGAAATTCTGCAACCTGAGGCAACCATGCTTCAATAAACTTGATGGAATACTTACCTGCAAGACCTGTAACCTCTTCAGGGGAGAAACGACCAAGGAAACCGAGCTGGGGTCCAGCAGAGCAGGGAGAACCATGCAGAGCGTCTTGCCAGAGCCAGTTCTGGCGTTGATAAGGCTGTCCTGACCAGCCAAGAGGGCCAGAGTAGCCTGTAGTTGAAAAACGCGAGGTAATTTTGTGCCCTTTGAGGCCACATAGAGCAAGAGACAGCATTTGTAGACCGTTTCTGTTTCCGAAGCACTCAGATCCGAAAAGAACTCTTGCCCTGGTAATTTATCAGATGATAGCTCTTGATATTTTGCAGTCAAGTCGTTGCCAGAGAGGTTCCTGATCATTTCAAGTTCCATTGCGGGCAACGGGGGATCTGCAGCAGCCATTCTCTGAACCGTTGGTCAAGCACAAGGACTAGATAAGATAGCGATAAGAGAAATGTGATAAATTTCCTTATTGAGCATGACCTAATATAGCAACTCCCGGAAACAAGGGAATTCAAGCTCAGATCTACCGGTCTCTCTAGCAAGAGTTCCCAAATAGGGCTCGCCGAGAGACGGTCACTGGTCTATAGGAGGCCCTTGACCTAACCCTTCGAGGCCGTGGGAACATCCCCAAAGTGCTGCCTGCTTTTTCACCTCATCCGTCTCCTGTGTGAGTCCTACCTGTCTCCATAGTATATACAAGCTCATTGCCACCACCTTGTCCTTATTTGCTGAGTGAAGTGAAGTGAAGTACCACTTGCTTCGAGTCTAAGTAAGTATCTGTGTCCCTGTATTAATTAACTTGTGCTAGAGGGCCGTTGCTTTGCATGGCATATCCGAGTCCTTTCCTGTAGTTATCCATAGCCAAATTTGAAATAAATAATAGTGCATTGACTTGCCAATTGCAAGTCATCATTGAACTGTTGTTTATACCAGAACATATATTAAAATACATGGCTGTCTGGACTTCCATACAGTCAAAACAACATCTTCCATAACACCTTCATATTCTGTAGACCTTCCAGTAACCATTCCATCATGAAACCAAACATGGCCTGTCAAGGTGATGATGTGTGATGTGAAGTGATTGCTTCCATGGTATATAACACCTCTGAGACGGTACTGTTTTGGTTCTACATGCCCTTCAACAGTCACTGCCAGGCAATGATCTACAGCAGTAGCGGAAGCAGACACAGCAAATGCAAATAATTGAGGAGCATGTGCAAAACTGAATGTTTGAATCAAGTAGTCATTGCAGACAGTGCATTTTGAAGCAAGTGAAATTACAAATAGATCAATTTCATCTTGGATAGATTCGAAATCAATTCTTCCAATGTCCATATGACAATTATGTGTTGCTGCCCACTGCCTAACTATGGGATGACGTTGTGGACAGGAAATACGAGAAGAAAGGATAGGGATATCTGTTTCCAGCAAAGTAGTTAATAACATGCTAACACTAGTAATCACACCCCAAGGGAAGTTACCAGGTGAATGCCAATGTAGGCGGCGCCTGAGAAGGTCACATACTTCTTCTAAAGAATATTCACCATTGCAATGCTTTGAAAATCCATCTGCTAATACACCAAGAAATTGAGAATTAAGTGTTTTGAAAGAATTGGACCATGCATTCTTATCATCCAGCCAGAGGGCAAAAAATATAGATATTACAGTGTCATATGTACAGCTGTTGTTGCTCCAGAGTGTACCACTAGGTATACTCATAAATGATGTCTGAGAAGCTTCAACAGTGTGACAAGTCTTTCTTTTCTTTTTCTGAGGTGCTACTCTAGAACCATCAATTTTTCTCTTAACTGCAGTTGTTTCACCAGACTTTGGAGCAGAGATCCCATTAGCAGATACAAACTGAGTATCAAGTGGAACACTTTTCTGAAGTCCCTTCTTTTTATCAAGTATCTGCCATGGAATGTCATTTCCATCTGATGCAATCATAAACTTATCAGTCTTACCCCAACAAATTGCTTTGTGTACTTTTGCAGGAACATAATATTCCCCTTTCCATTGTCTAAAGGACTCAATCAATGTATTTCTACAATCTCCAATTATGGAATTTGGTAATTTTCTTTCATATCTTAGATATACTATCTCATCTAAAAGTTCTAGTTCACGAAATTCTTGATGCAGTGCACCCAAAGCACCTCCAGTAATCTTCCTTGCATCAAATCCTTGCAGAATCACAGTTCCAGATGCTGAAGCACTTCGTGACAAGGCAGTGTAATATGATTGACGGGACCTGCTGTTGTTAAGATCTACTGCATTAAATGGCCTAGTTTTACCTTGTGAAGAGTAATCAGTCATGGAAAAATTAGGAAGTACCTCCACTTGATTGCGAGAAACAGTCAAGGATGAATCATCTGGCAGAGCACAATCTATGATAACAGTTGTTCTTGTAATTGGAACTACATTTTCAGGGAGGCCATCAAAGTGCACAGTTTGTGGTGGATTAAGTAGCTTAACAAACAAAGTGTCTAATACCCTCTGATTTTGTAAACCTATTCCTGACTGCCAACAATACACAGTACCTTCTTGTCCTCTGGTAATACATAGCTCAGTTGCACTATTGTTACAAATCATTATGGGCATCCCAATGCATAAAGAAAGTTTTCCAGGTATACATTTTGAGTTAGAGCTATGTGGTTGATTCCATAAAATAGCACAAACATTATCTGACAAAGTATTTAAATTTTTGCTTGAATGATACAAATTTTTCCCTTTTTTTCTATCCTGTGAAGTCAATGTGTCATCAGCAAAGAAATCAACCAGTGGCTGACCTGTCTCTTCAGAAAACCTCAAAGACCCCAGTCGATTGATCTCATCCTTGTGGACATTTAATGCTGTAATTATTGACACTTGTCTAAAATCTTTTTGACTCACTGATAAACGACCAGGAATATTGCTTGATATTCGTGACCGTAGAAAGACAATGTCTTCAGGAGTACAGGCTTTAAAACGCATATTTGTAAGTGCCTGCCGTAGTTGTGCATCTTCTTTGGTTGTCTCATATTTTCTTGAAGTATTACAACAGTTGTGATCTGGTGCCAAAGTGCTTTTCCAATAGCAGCTTCCTGATCAAGATAGCTTGTGGCATTACTTCCAACTGATCTACTATACAAAGAAGCATTTTCATGTCCTAGAGTGGGAGGCAGTTGAGCAAAATCACCTGCAAAAATCATGTTTACACCACCCCAAGGAGATTCCATATTGTTGAAAATTTTAGCCATTCTGGCACTGATTCTATACATATCTCAGCAAGACAGCATTGATACCTCATCAAAAAATATATAATCAACACCTTGTAATCTAGACTTCAATTTAGAGATTTGATTGGTTGATACATTCCCTTCAGTTTTATCATTCAAACCAAACATGTGGCGATAAGTAGAACCTGCTAATAGAGCAGCTGCAGTTCCAGTTGGTGCAACAACAACAAATCGGTGTGATTCCTTATTTATCTTAAAAAATTCTACCAATGCCTTTAGAACTTGTGTTTTTCCTGTGCCACCCATGCCACCAATATGCATTTTTAATTGTTCAAATATTGAAATTGATGCTCAAGGATGCATCATCCATCCATCTAACTATGACAGTGTGATATGAGGAAGTTATGCGGTGGGAGAGCACACCATATCTAAGTTTATTGAAGTATTTGTAGCCAATGACCAAATAAAACCAAACTCGGCATTTGCCGCAAAAATAGAAATGTAGGCCGAAAAGCCTCCGGGTCCTCATTACAGCAGATTTCATAATTATGCGGAATCCAAGTTTCAAGTTTTTCTTTGTTTATATCTGGGACCCCGAAACCGCCACAGTAGGTAGAACTATGTATCACGAATATATAAAATTATAGGGTATACTCTAGTAAGGGCTTTTGGATCAGTAATGGAAGGGATCATCTTGATCGTCATTCTCCTCAACAACCGTGAATCCAGGAGGAATATGGACCATCTCACTACGAGCTTCACAGTAGTAAAACATCTCGTACTCTTGAGTGTGTGCCCCATCCCCCTTGACCAAAGGGGGACCATGAAATGTCATAGCACCCCCATCAGCATACCTTTTTTCGTAGCGAACCTTCTTGTGGGGTGGGACGGCCTCCGCAGGTTCATTGTCCACCTCGCTCCGCTTTCTTTTAGCATCTGCCCCATTCCACCACTTCACGCAGCCTGTCTTGAGGCGTATAATGTTACCCTGGTTGATCCCTAAGTCAGCAAGAGCTTCGTCACTAACGAGGTGGAGAATGTCTGGTCCAAAGCCCTTCATTTGAAGACGGAACTCGAAATCACATGCCCTTTCAACACCCAGGGACTTTTCAGCATGGATCAGAAAGCGGTGAAGTTTTGAAGGGGTATTGACAGGTGGTGAAGTTGTGATGAGTGCCTCATCGGTAGTGGCATGACGAGGTGTGCCAGGTGTCGGCATTGGTCCATGATTTCCAAGGAGTGCCAGGACCATTGAAGATACGTGTGCAATATCACTATTACCCCCAGACCTGGATGTTGAGTTTTGGGCAGGGCGAGCTGGCCACAAGACAGCTTGTCGCTTTGCAGGATCAAAAGCCTCCACATTGGGTGGCAGCATTATGGTCGCTTGGCCCTCATACTAAACCTCTTTAGCATTTATCGGATTGTAGTTCAACAGGACTTATGCAGGCTCGGGACCACTCCTTCATCATGAGGGGGGTGAGTGGAATGACAGTTCCGTCACTGGCAATGAAGGTATGTCCAGCATCATGATCATTCCCATACTTCTTCTCCAGCAAGCGTCGGAATCGAGCAAGCTCTCATTCAAGTTCTGTAAGTCCATTTGCATCATGCTATCGTGTTTATAAGGCGTCCGAGTCTGACATGTCATATTGGAAGGCTACCCACATCATCTACTTGTGCCTCGTCATCATCGTCACTGTCCATACAGCCATGACTGCACCAAGCCTTTTGGATGTCAAACATATCAGCGTAAACAATGATCTTCCTGACGATTTTGTCATTGATGTTGGTTGCAAGTTCCTTATAGTCTTCGAGGTTGTCGACGTCAAGGGCATCACCTTTTCTGTTGAGAAGTAAGTTTCCAGTCTATCAGGAGTGGAGGAAATGACAACAGACTTCGCAGGTGGACATAATACCTTGAAGGGGTAATGCTTCCGCTCCTTCACACTATACTTGTCTTCACCATGCTTCGCGAGAAGAGCATTTAGAAAAGCAAGGTAGTTCTCTGATGTCAGGGAAAAAGAGTAAGCAAGCTCCTTTGTCTTTGACTCCTTCTTATCCTTAGGCTTTGCTTTAGAACCTGCCAGAGGTGCGACAGGAGTATGATAGGTGAATTGTGCAGAAACTGTCACTTGGTGAAGAGGAGGCTCTGGAGCGGGCATTCTTTCCTAAGGTACAGCAGCAGGTGGCAAGAATTTTCATACACAGGGGCAGCGAATATATATACATGGCCGGCGATTTGCGTACTGTACATTAGTGGACTAGACTACATAACCAGAGGCTTTGAAATAATACCTTGCCTTCTCCGGTGTGATGTTATGGCAAGCGCTGTAGAGGTCCACATGTGTGTGGACACCGATTCTCATACTTTCCTTTACATTCCCTATTCTCCTACTATCATTTATATTCCTCCTCCCCTTCCCTTCATATCCCCTCTCTTTACACTCCTTTCCTTTCATATTTCACCATTATTCAGTACAGTCCCTTTATAGATACTATACAGTAGCTATATAGTGTTCCCTGTACATAGATATAAACAAGTGAGTTTTGGGTTCTGACCCCACAGACAAGGACTTGCACACCCCGATTCGCGCCTACAACGGCTGCAATCACTACAGCGCGGTCGATTGCGCAAAGTGTACCATCCCGGTCATGCCGGCGCAGGTATGACTTGATTGAAGAGAAAGCTTGCTCGATTGGGTTGAAGTCGGGGGAGTAAGGGGGGAGGAAGACTAGTTTGCATTCTGGGCAATTGATTAGCGATGTTGAAGAAAGACAGCCACAAGAAACTTACGAGCCTCATCTTCTACTAGCTGCCGAATCTCTTCGCTGTGGTGGATGCGACAGTTATCAACAACGATAACACTACGCGGCCCCGGATAGGGATTTGTAAGAGGAAGCTAGTGATGCATTCAGCTAAATACAAAGAACCATTAGCGTTGAATACTTACCACCAGTTCCTGCAAGAATTGTAAGAAACGGCTTGCAGTGACAGAGCCTTCAATAATATCATGGGCAACGATACCATCCAATGTCAGTGCTGGCAAGATTGAGAAGCATTTCCCCCGAACGAAACAACACCGCTGGATACACCTTTTCCCTATCAACGACCAACCCTTCAACCGTGCTGAGGTGCGATCATTTTTGGTGGCTTCGTCAATAAACACGAACATGTGAGGATCTGGGACATCACTTGCTATCTTGTTCATAAATGCAGAGCGGAGGATGTCATTGCGCTCGAAGGCACACGCAGACACGCACTTGTTTGAGAAGCGAAGACGTTGGAGGGAACGCCAGAGAGTGGGTATGGAAACATGAATGCCACGATGAATCACAAGGCTGTCCCGGAGTTCATCTAGGTAGGCACAGTTCCTATGGCTAAGGAAGGCCCGGATGAACGAAAGATCGGCGGATGTAAGAGTGTGACGGCGGCCAGCATGATGGGTAGCTACTCCAAAATTGTGGTCATGGTGGTACCGGAGGGTTTTGTAGACAAGGCTCTTCTTGACATTGAGGAGAATGCAGATCTCTTTGACAGTGAAGTGATGGCTATAACGCAAGGGGGGAATCCGAGCTTTCAAGTCTCGGGATACACTGTGGGGCGGGTGACAAGTTTACGGGGTCTTCTTGAAAACAACAGCCAAATAGATACAACATCAAATTTTTTGAAAATCACGATTCCGGCGCTGTAAGACCGAACCCTAAATATACATTTAGGACTCGGAATACACTAGGTTGACCACTATTTGTCTGGCTGTCAGGTGACGGCAAGGTCTATCTATATACTTCTTATGCACTTACGGAATATGTTCTTTCTTCCTTTTCCGAGTCCTCCCCGGTTTGAATCCGTATCTGCGGAATATCTCAATGCCATCATGGTCTTCATCCGCCAAGTCTCCAACGGGTGGTGAGAATCACGCCTTAATGTCACCCGTTCCGGAATCGAAGGTACTCGTCGTGAGTGAACCTCTCCAATACCAACAAGATATCATGCCAACGTTAAGCACAGACTGCCGTGGTTGTTTTTTACCTTATTGCCGCCATATCAGTACGTACCTGGTTCCGATATTACTTCCCAGAGGACTCAACTTCGTCATTCTGTAGATGGTCGTAGCGTGTGTACCCTTGTTTCAGAATCACTGACATCCCAGTGAACGCAGCGTTTAAAGGAACAAATGGGTGCTCAATAGTACCGAGGTTCCCCTCTTTTTCCTCTTCGCACAAGTTACCGTGGCGGTTGTTTTATTCCTGGTTTCAGACATGTTGGGACTGCTTCCGGACAGATTATCCTTCGATATCGACGTTTGTCGGAAACTTGTCCCACTGGTCGCCCTGTCCGTCGTGGGGATCATGTGAGCTGCATCCTTGTCCAAGAGCCCCCTTCGTTTACGGCTCCTATTGTCCAGTTCTGGCAACTACACCCTCAAATACGTAGATACTTCATTCTACCAAGTCGCACGTGGCCTGGTCCTTCCATTTACCGTCGCCTCATCCTATTTCCTGCTGCGAGCGCCTCCGTCTATCCGCATCCTCATTGCCTGCTCCATCGTCACCTTGGGCTTCTTCGTTGGCATATTCCTTGATGGGATGCCTCTCTCTGTGGTCGGTATCTGGTTTGGAATTGTAAACTCCGCAATCACGGCTCTGCACTCCGTTATGACGAAGAAGAGCTTAAATATCGTCAAGAACAGCGTACTGGCTCTTTCCTGGTACACTAACCTCATGATTGCGATCGCTCTTGCCCCGATATCGTTACTGGCTGGGGAGCTGCCGGCAGTTATGAGGTTGCTGGGAGGCAGGAATATCGCTTCGCAAGCAGTCGGCAGTATAAGTCCATTGCATACTTTCTTATGGGGATCTGCCATCACGGTGAGGGCTATCCTCAAGTGGAGTTGATTGTTATTAATACCTAATGTTCTCTCTTGCGCTCAGGGTGTATTGGGATTCTCGATGAATATTTCCAGTCTCCTCTCCATCAAGGTAACTTCCCCAATTACGCACATGGTTTCCTCCGCCGTACGAGGTGTCGTCACATCTCTCCTTGGAGTGTGGCTGTTCCACGAGATTGTCTCCTCGTACGTTGATTCTATCTGGTCTTGTTCGGGTTTACATATCTATTTTCCGTCTCAGAGGCCGCATCTCGTCCATATCAATCATTCTTGGTGGTTCAATATTCTACACGTGGGTTAAACATGTGGAGTCTCTGCCAAATGGACACAGCTTCAACAATATGAACGTGTTGAGGAGGTGGTCAACGTTCCGCCATGAGAGGAAATATAGCATCGAGGAAGCACAGTACGTATCATCTCGTCTTATTCAAGGAAACTATTGACTGATTGCCTTCAAGCACTTCTCTCATTCCATATCTGGGGAGTATCAAGCTTAACGGTATTGCTACAGTCTCCAAAGCGACAAGGTAAAGTAAAGTCTATCAAAATCCCAAAACATAAAAAATCCTAAAGCCTAAAGTGTCATATATAAATAGTAACTCATAAATCAGGCATCGTCACTGTTTTGCAAAAATGTCTCTGGAAATCTCCAATGACTTGATCTCGGCCGTCAGCATTTTTCTCTAGAGGAACAGCGGGATCAGCATGGGGGTGGGAGGGTGCAACGCAAGCGATCAACAAGAACCTTTTCCTCGTTCGTCAGCCGAACATTAGCAGGTACACTTTCCTCGTAGTCCGAACGTGATTCCATCTTCTTGATCTTGCCGAGGTTCGACCTCGCAAAATCGAGCAACTGGGTATATTTATCTATTTTAGCGTTCCAATCCACCTCGCCCTGCAGAAAGAACAATAATAATAATAATAGCATCGTGCATGGAGCAAAGAAAAGATGACGAGCGAAACTCACCTGGAGAGGAATGTGCACCGTAAGGGTATGCGTGACAACAGCAGAACTACAATCCGCAGGAATATCCTTCGTGTCTCGTATGATTTTGACAATCTTGCAACCTTTGATCAGAGCTATGATAGTCGGAACTTGTGATTCGAAAAGAGCTGCCTCGTAGTCCGATTGGGCATGGAAATATACTGTATTTAAGATTTAAGTAGTCAGGATCAGAGACAGGCCATTTGTCTTTTGGCTAACGTACGTTGAATATTTCTTGTCACGTTAAATGACGCAGCTAATGACCGGGCAACCTTGATTGCTGAAAACACAAGTTCAAACTCTCGATAGGCCTCTTCAGATGCGAATGCCGAATCCTAGATAAAACGGTCAGAGAAATTTTAACAAGCCGCTGCCAAAATCGCTTACAAACACCGGGAAAGATGAAACCATGATGGAGGGCGTTGAATCGTTCGGTCGACGGGGTAGGCGTTGCCACAGCTCTTCTGTCACGAATGGCATGAAGGGGTGCAGGAGCCGCAGGCCATAGTCAAGACACGTGTACAATGTTTCTTCTGCAGATTTGCGCGTCGTGGCAGAAGCAGCCTCGTCTGTAATCTGTTTCATCGCTTCCTGTAACACAACATGTCCTTCATACTCCCACACAATTGCATTTAAGAAAAATCACGACTTACGATGTACACATTGCACAAATCGTACACCCAGAAGCTATACACGGACGTTGTAGCCGCCATGAAATTGCGCTCCGCTAATCGTTTATTGACATTGTCCGCCGCGATGTTGAGCTTGTGAAGAATCCACCGTTCAACCAGACTCTCTCGTCCAGTTGGCTGCAATAACGGGGAGAGGGGTGAGTGGCAGTTAACCAGTGGGAAGGAACAATTCTCACGTACTTTCGAGGCTGGCTCTGGTATAAAATTCTTTGACAGTTTCGACGAGGCGAATTTCATTGCATTGAAGATCTTGTTACAAAACTTGCGATACCCCTTGATCCGCCGGACATCCAAATTGATATCGTGACCTGCAAGGAATGTGGAGGGTCAAAAAGAGGGAATGACCACGAAAACAAACACGCACCCTTTCCAATGTAAGAACACAATGCAAACCGCAATGCATCGGTTCCACATTGCGGGATACCGTTAGGGAAGTCCTTCTCCTGCCAAGCCCTCGCTTTGGCAATCTGCGCCTCGTCCCATTGGCCTTTGTACAATTTTTCATGAAGAGCCTCCAGAGGAAGACCATGGATGATATCGAGGGGATCTAACCCGTTCCCCAACGACTTGCCCATCTTTCGCCCGTAAGAGTCACGCACCATGCCGTGGCAGAAGACTTCCTTGAATGGCATGACCCCCGTTAGATAGATTCCCAAGAAGACCATCGGTGCCACCCAGGAAAAGAGTGTATCGCAACCAGTGTTGAGAATGGACAAGGGATAGAAGTGTTGCAGGTCAGTGGTCTTGCAAAGAGTAAGTCATCATTAAAACATGCTGGATATGAAAAACCGTTAATAGGCGCACATTGTCTGGCCAACCCATGATCGAAAATGGCCACAGTGCGGAAGAAAACCACGTATCCAAGATGTCTTCGTCTTGCTGGAGAGTAAACGCGCTGCCCCCAGCAATAATCTTCGCGCGCTCCATGGCCTGTTCTATGGACCGTCCTACTACCCAATTCTTGCCGTCGCTCATCTGTGAAGAGTCGTTTTTAGAACACGATATGCGACAAGATACGCTGCCGTCGACAAGAAAAATATATGCTCACATTTTGCACTTGACCCTCAATGCGGACAAAGTACGCTGGACACCGGTGTCCCCACCACAGCTGTCGGGAAATACACCAGTCCGGCATCTTTTGAAGCCAGTTATACCAGTCAGCTTCGGCCTGACTAGGAGAGATCGACAATTCGCCCGCTCGCGTACGCTGTGGAGAAGCAATGCAAGATTACACAAACGAAAACTAAAGATGAAAAAAAAAAAAAGAAGCCAACCTTGATAGCTGCATCCGCTAGAGGTCTGCAATTCACCCACCATTGCGGTTTCAACAGGGTTTCGACGATGTCGCCAGATTTCCTTCCGCCACAGTTAGTATAAATCAACCAGGATATCTCGATCATGCCTAACACACCTGCAAATCGGAATGTGCATCGGATGGTCTTGGGTTCTAATATAGAGGCCCGCATCCTTCAATGCCCGTACGACAGCCATTCTTGCATGAAATCGTTTCATACCCTTCAAGGAATCACTCTTTAGCCCTCAAACAACATTTACCGTTATTTGCACCCGAATCATACCTTAAACTTCTCTCCAGTTGCTTCGTTGAGGGTGCCATCGTCATTCAAGATGTTGACGAACTGAAGGTTATGCCGTAGGCCAACTTCATAGTCATGGGAATTGTGGGCGGGAGAGATTTTGACAGCCCCAGTGCCACACTCCATGTCGACGATAGCGTCATCTGTGATAATTGGGATGCGCCGTCGAAGGAACGGGTGGGTTGCAAACTTGCCGTGAAGATGCTATCACGTAGTCACGGTTTGGCATGAATAAGAAACCAGTAAAGCATTCCCATGAAACATACCTGGTATCGGGAATCATTAGGTCTAACGGCAATCGCAGTATCCCCCAACATAGTCTCTGGGTGAGTAGTCGCCACAGTGATAGTTTCATCTGCACCGCTATCAGTATTCCATCACCAAAAACAGACCAACGCAGGCGCACCTGAATTCTCGATCCTATAGGCAAACAACGTGATAACACCGAATTCGAATTTCTCCATTGGGGCATAGCCGGGGACAGCAATCATTGTACGGCCGTTTAGTTGTATTTGCTCCACCTATCATGTGAATGCTTTCCATTTACTGGACCCTCGAATTGTTACCTTGAGATCGACGTACCTCGAGATCAGACAATGTTGTGTTCAGCTTTACACACCAGTTCACAAGCCGGTTAGCACGATAAATGACACCATCTTCGTGTAATTTGCAAAACGTCTCGATCACGGCTTTCGAGAGTTTCTGTTATTAACGACTCAGCAATGATATATATTGATTGCGAAGGTCGATTACCTCGTCCATCGTGAAAGCTGTCCGGTTCCAGTCACAACTGCCACCCAGACGGCGCAGCTGTCTGGTGATCCGCTCTTGATGACTAAATGGAGATGTTCATGCAAATTTCCAGAAAGAGTAAATCGATAAGCTCACTCCTTTTTCCAGCCCTGTATGGCTTGAAGAAACACTTCTCGCCCAAGATTATGTCGGGATCGACCTGTCATCATGTATATGTGCTTTTCAACCACGGCCTCCGTTGATATGCCCCCATGATCAAATCCCGGAATAAATAGAGTAGTCTTGCCCAGCATCCGGTTCCTATGCTAGAAAATTAGGATGGGTTTGAGACTCAAGAAGGGTACAGCCACATGCCATCGACTAAGGACGTCTTCGATTGCCATAGTGAGCGCATGGCCAATGTGCAAGCCACCGTTGAGAGTGGGAGGTGGCAATGATACCACAAATAGCCCGTTAGGTTTGGGCTTGCCGTCCGCAGTAAACTGGGGAGCGAAGAAGCCTTGAGATTCCCACCAGTCATACCAAGCCGACTCCACCATCATTGGGTTATAAGAGCCGGTCATTGGCTGGGAGAGAGCTAAAAAGGCTATTAGACCCAACCCCGCAGATGAATGATCAATGACAAGACCTTTCTTCTCTGCCTTGGGCCTGGAGTTGACGAGAGCAAGCTCGAGCATGTTAGGGCTGAAGGCAGCGGTGATGATACCGTTTATGAATCTGTGGTCACCGAAAGCGTTGAGTTTGTGTTTCCTCTCGCATTGCTCTGCGAGGGTGTCCTGGTCTGTTAGGGTGACTAGCCGTTGCTGTACTTGGTCTGCTAGCATGTTAGCCTCCGTTGTCGTCCTGCCGATTCTGTGGGCTGTTCCACAGGCTCCGAGTCTTCTCTTCTAAAAGAGAAGCGCCAAAGGAGGTGGGCGAGACGGCGGCGTCCCGATGCCGACGAGGAACATTCCTGGTTGATGTGGGATGTCAGACTGTTTCGTCTCTCACACGGGTCTTAGTCTGAGACCCAGGCTCTTGATCGCGGACCTCTCTGATCATGGGAAATAGACATGAACGGATAATTCAGTCGAGTGCCTGATCCAATTTCGGTATCAAACCTTACCATTTCAATTAGTTATATTCCTAAACTGGGCATACAAGTTACGTTGTTGAACCATAAACGCGGAGCTGCATAAACGCGGAGCTGGGAATATGACAAATCCGTCAATAACAAGTACGTACCATTATAATGCTTTAAATTTGTTCCTTACCAGTCCTTACGGCACTTTACAATCTTGGAATGCCAAGCCAATGCCAAGCCAATGCTCAAGCAGAAAGTAACCACACGAAGAGGCGGCTTAAGGCCAAACTTGGACCATATGGAAGCCGGAGACCAGTGGAGATGTGGGATGTATATGGTTTGGGTGACTCAAACTATTCACATTGGAAAATCATGCAACTGACAAGCCAAACAAACAGCGGCATTTGCCGTAATAGTATATATCACGTGCATCACCGCACAGTGACTTTTGCGGCTTTATCAGCTGTCGCTCAAGGCGGAGGCGGAGACCCCCTTATGTGGTAAATCGCTTTATTGCGAATCTCGGGAACATATCACGATCCTTGTAGTTATTCAGATCCCTGTAGTGATTTGCAGTTTCGCTTGACATATATTTTTAACATATTGACCCCCAGCTCGACAATGCAAACAACAACGTAATCACCTTGCTTGCAAGGCGATAACGGCTAAGTATTGAGGATAATTTACACCATGCCATTAGAGAGCATGCGATTAAGTGATGCGCTGGTCCTGACCAGGGCGTGACGATCGGATAATCGCGCTTTCTATCGGAGAGAGAGCCCTCGACTACCTTTCCGAGGGAGGAGTGCTCCCTCTCCTTGTAAGAGCTACAGCAGCTACGAGGCGCAAAGTAGCTTCACGAACTAGAACTTTTCAAATGCGAGCTAGCCAACAGCGCTTCTGCGAACTTTCGGAAAGTTTCTTTTGGTACCCGCCCACGCTGTTATTATTATTATAAGAAAAAGAAATTCGAGCATCGAAGACGAAGATAAGGGTTTGGGGGTACCAACCTTTAGCACGTAAATGACGACTTCTTGGGGCCATTGCTCCACAGGCGTATTCGCCTTCTCTACGGGCTCTTTAAGGATCAATCGTAATACATGGCCTTCCTTGTCGAACAAACACCGCACAAGAGGGTGCAGCCGCACATTCATCGACACTTGCCAAAGCGGCTCGCGCCGAAAAACTGCAGACACCATTCGGTGAGTGTTTCTTTTTTTGGTTTTCGCTTTCAGCCCACAGTTCAACTTACGCAAACGCTGGCCTTCCGAGTCTTTGCTGGAAAGAAGCTTGATATGCCCAATCATGCCGTCCGTGAACTCCTTGGAACCACGTTTTACATACAGTTTGACACCCTTCACTTCTGATTCGAGATTTTCATCCTCTTCGCCGGTGATATCTGAACGAACATATGGCTAGAAGTCAGCAAAACCAACCTCGTGAGGAGCGGAAAGGAGGACAGACTCACGGGTGTACGTTGTACGCGCATGAAACTCCGCGGCAAGCGGATTTTCGGAACCTGTGTTTTTACCTGCGGGATTATCCTGCCAGATAGGATTTTCCTTGAGGGCAGGCGGGAGGGCACCGTTTCCGATCGCGCAAAACGAAGAGTCGGCACTTGCGAAAGACTCAAAGCCGCCTGCGGCGTTGGATTTGCATTCGATGGTCTTGAGAAGAAAGAACTGATGTTAGGCCCGCTCGCCCGTTTTCAGTGGGAGAGTATCGGGACATACGACTTTGGTGCAGGGAGTTCCCGTGTGGGAAGGCAGCTGGGGCAGCTGTTGCGGGTTATTAATGAGTGTTGGTGGAGATTATGTTGAGAGGTGTCTGGTCTTACGGGTGACGATATTTGTAACAACACGGTGGAAGTCACAGCAGGACTTCCGGCACTACTGATAGGTAATTGGTTCTCGCTACCAGCGTAATCCAACCTCACTTCGTCAGAAATGTCGTGAGATGTCTAAACAATGCCTATCAGCGATTTGATACTTGAAAGACTGGGTTTCAGTACAGACAGAGACGGCATTCCGTTTAACCGATGCTGGTGACGATTCCAGCAACAATGTTTCATCTGCGGGCGGGGTCCGGACCGTCTTGAGATATGCCGAACAAATGAGCAGTCATTTATATAACTTTGAGGTATGAGGTACATGTAAGGTCACTCACAATGCTGTCCGTGTCAGAGGTCGGAGTCTTGCTTCGCTTGTTTGGGTAGATTGACGATAAATTCTGGACGGAAGGGTTAGTGCAACGAAGCATAGAATACCAAATAAATTGGCACTTACATGAGGATATCCAGATTCTTCTGAGCGATCATCGTCTTCAGAATATTTCCTCTTCCGAGTAATTGGTTCGTGGACCTTTGAAGCCTAGGAAACCAAGTCAGATACCCATATTCAGAATGCTTGAAGGTGAAGAATGTCTCTCGGACCTTTTCATCCAAGGCTGGGAGATCTGTGCTGGGAGGACTCCGGGATACGGGGGTGCTTTCTGAGCTGCTAAGATTTCTTGGTTGTTTCGTGGAACTTGGAAGCGAATGTACATCAGCATCACGGCCAAGAACGAAGAAATGCAGTGTTGAACGCTTACTTGCGACGAGGTCTCGATGTCATATTCCGTGTCCAGGCGTACCCTACAGAGGCGGCTAATGTTGCAAAGCCATAAAAAGCAAACTGAAATCCATCAAGGGGAAACATGTCGCAGCTGAGAATAAATTGGCTGTCTAGTTTGAGAGATGTAGGGTGGGTGACAGTCTTCGGTTACGGACTGAACAGGTCGACGAGGGGGGAAACAGGCAAGGTGAAAATGAAACCGGCGGTGCAGCAAGCACCTTAAATTCATGATCGCGTAGCCTGGCATGATACACGATGCCGTCCTCCCGGCCGCCACGAGTTTCGCGTAGCAGGTACGAGTCACTGTCAGACACGTGTTCACGATAACCCCAGATTCTTCCGAATAAGTCTGGAGGGCGCTGGCAGCGCAGAACAGTCCTATCATACATGTTTTATGAACCCATAAGATTCTGAATGAGGGCACATCATAATGGCATCAGGCACCACTACTAGAAACACCCGGGTGCGTGGGTGACGAAGGTGACTAAGTGTACGACAACGTCAACATGGAGCTGTGAACGTTCACCCCAGACTACTCTCCTATAGCTGGCAAGGACCAATGTGAACAGCGGGAGGTGGCCTTCGGTGGAGATGAAAGTAACAATCGCTAGCTTTATTTTTCAAGTTTACACCACCGACGATGAAAACGCAACGCATTGAGATTTCGCAAAGTGACTTTATCTTATGATGGTAGAAAAGCACACCGCCCACCGGCGAGGGACCCCTCAATAGGGCGATCTGCGGTTCGCTCAGCAGTAACGGAGATGATGGGAACGCAACTGGACGTGGATAAAAGTCTTGGGTTAGCTGGACGTTCCGCAACGATTGGTGTCTTCGACTTTGGTTCAACTTGATAAGCGTTCAAAAATTTCAAGTGCACTTCTCATCTTTGCTTCGTTTGTGAAGGATTCATGCATGGATTATGTGCCTGAACAAAACATCTTCAATCAAGCTCATCCAATGACCGCCTGCAGCAACACGTCAGGATAACCAAGGCATAGAGATTCATGGTTCCTTACTTTTTTTTGAGCTTTTTCTTCTTCTCTTCGAAGTCCGCAATGGCCTGAGCTGTAGCGGCCATTGCCTTCTTTTGTGGGATCAAAAAATTACGGGCATATCCATCTTTCACTTTCACAAGATCCCCCAGATTACCCAAGTTCGTGACCTTCTCGAGCAAAATCACGTCCATCCGCTTGACGAGTTGGTTGCTAGAATTCAACACCTCATTCGAACGCGCACTAGAAGAAAGAGTGGTTGTAGCCGGTCAGCTTCACTAAGTCCTCCACCAAGATCAAAATGGGTGTGCGAACCGCACGGGAATAGCCATAGTAGGGCTAAGAAGGGTCACACTCGAAGCCAGAGCGATGAAAATAGTGGTGAACTGCATGACGTGGAAATGAGGAATAACACTCGAGATGACCAGCACCAAGAGGAACTTGAAAGAGCGCAGCTGCTGTTGCTAACGAATTTCTGTGATATATATATTGCACTAGTTGGTATCCCGTGCTTCGCCACGGTGGTTAGTTTATTTTCTAGTGATTTTATTTTGTTTAATTGAATTTTATGGTCAAATATTATGATTTTCATGCATGGTACTTGTGCCTATTTCTAGTTGGTACTGCATGCTTTGCCACAGTGGTTAGATGTTTCTAGTGATTTTATTTCTTGTGATTTTATTTTATTTAATTTAATTTTATGATCAAATATGCATGGTAATTTTATCAAGAAACCTATCCCATTTTACTCACCTTGTGCCTGTTGCAATGCTTTCTGTGCCACTGATGTTTGTTCGCTTCACTCACAAACACCTGTAGCACCTGTTCTACAGTGGCTACTTATAGCAGAGCTACTTTTGGTGCCATTGATGTTTTCTCTCCTCACAAACATCCATAGCAGCTACTCTGAGCAATATTACATGCTTTTTGTTTCTTTTGCTCACAAACACCCACATGGCAGCCATCCTGCAGTGACTACTCATAGCAGAATTACAGCACCTGCTCCACAATTTACAGTCATCATTATTGGCCAAGATCAATAGTTGATACATGTGAATGAGTATTTAAATCGGAGACTTCACTGATTCTAATTATTATTTATAAATTACTTCTATTGTACTGGGTGGTATAAGGTGGAAGTGGGTCAGCCAGTGGAAGCCAAAAGAGTAGAGTCTACCCAGAATATAACTGCTTAGAGGGGGGTGGCAATCTGAAATGTGGGGGCAGAGGGTTTGAGGCAAGGTGGGGTCAGCATGAGGGCAAAGTGGTTAAACAGAGGCGCGATAGCATGCTCCTTCGACCCCAGTGGGTCCTATCTGTGTGTGAGTGGCGGGGTTTTGCGATGTGAGGTCCAGGGGTAGAGATCTGGGAAGGGGGGGGTGTGAGGAGAGGTGGGGCCAGTGCAGGCCAACGGGGTCGAGCGAACGCGCCATTTTGTGCTTGTCCGACCCAAATAGGTCCTATCCATTTGTGTGTGGCGGGGTTTGGCGGTCCGAGGTCCTGGGATAGAGATCTGGTTAGGGGGGTAGGAGGAGAGAGGGGGTCAGTGCAGGCAAACGGGGTCGAGCGAGCGCACCATGTTGTTCCCAATCGACCCCAATTGGTCATAGCTGACTGTGTGTGGCGGGATTTTGCGATGCGAGGTTGGGGGATAGAGATCTGGGAGGGGGGGTATGAGGAGAGGTGGGGCCAGCGCGGGCCAACGGGGTTGAACGAACTCACAGTTTTGCGCCCATCCGACTCCATTGGGTCCTACTCGACTGTGTGTGGCAAGGATTTACTTTCCGAGGTCCGGGGGTAGAGATCTGGGAGAGGGGGGTATGAGGAGAGGTGGGGTCAGCGTGGGCCAACGGGGTCAAGCGAACATACAATGTCATGCTCCTCTGACCCCATTTGGTGCCGTCTAACTGTGTGCGGTGGGGATTGGCCGTCCGACATCCGGGGGTAGAGATCTAGTGAGGGGGTATGGGGAGAGAGGGGGGTCAGTGTGGGCCAACGGGGTCAATCGAACGCGCCATTTTGCATTCATCCAACCCCAATGGGTGCCATCCAACTGTGTGTGGTGGGGATTGGTTGTCCGAGGCCCGGGGGTAGAGATCTGGTAGGGGGGGTATGGGGAAAGGTGGGGTCAGCGCGAGGCAACGGGGTCGAACGCACGCACAATGTTGCGCTCCACTGACCCCAATGGGTCCCTCCTGTGTCTGTACAGCGGGGATTGGCCGTCCGGAGTCTGGGGGTAGAGATCTGGTAGGGGGGGTATGGGGAAAGGTGGGGTCAGTGCAGGCAAACGGGGCCGCGCGAACTCACCATTTTGGGCTGATCCGATCCCGATGGGTCCCTTTCGTCGTCTGTGGTGGGGATTTGCAGTCCAGGGTCCGGGGATGAAGATCTGGTATGGGGAGGTAAGGGCTCTGTTTCGCCTCGCAAGCCAAAACGGCTCGGCTTCGCCTCGCGGGGCAAGGGGCTCGGCTACGCCTCGCGTGGCATAACGTGGCTGCGCACGCAAGCATCCTAAGCGAACACGCGAGCAAAACGCGAGCATAAGCGAAATTCCCACGCCACTGACCCCCCACTGTCCCCTTCCTTTCAGATACGATGCCGAACTTGCCGAACTCAGCTCATCACATGACCTTTGCCACGTTAACCCATAATTTACATTTTATACGTGTCCGAGTCTTTCGTTTGGTCTTGAATATTTACAGCCATGTTCTTACCCCAGCTTCTCGCGCTTGCCCTTGCACCGACCTTGGCTTCCGCTGCTATCTTTCCTTCAGGAAACGTTGTCAAAACCCTGGACGCCAAGGGATTCCGGAAGGTCATGAAAGAGAGCGTGAGTCTATTCGACGGGTCCTCCTTCGTTTTATCCTGGGAAGATTGCTAAAAGTGATCATCCATCAGAGGACGAGCCTTGTTGCGTTTGTCGCGCCATGGTGTGGTGTAAAGTTACTACTTCCTCAGCCCGACGGGCATTTCTATTTATCATTGGATTTCGCAGCATTGCCAACGGATGGCTCCGGAATATAGCAAGGCTGCCAAAAGTCTAAACCCTTTAGTTCCATTTTATGCAGTCGATTGTGACGAAAATAAAAGTCTATGCGCCGAGCAGGTAGTTATTTCTTCTTCTTCTCGCTCTTGGATGGCACTCAGCTGTATATTCTCTCAGGGTGTTGAAGGTTTCCCAACCGTCAAGGTTCAGAATGTCAATTACAGTCGGGTGCGCATGTTCTCATCGATTTTGCTTAGCTATTCCCCCGAGGCGGCAAAAAAAGTCCTGTGCTGTACACCGGGGAGCGAACTTCGAGTGCCTTCGTCGACTACGCAACACGGCGTATTCCTAACAAGGTCGAGAAACTTTCCGAGTTGAACAATATCCTCACTTGGGTCCACGATGTCCGTAATCTTACATTTCTCAAGCCTCCAGCGGTTGCTGATGTTTCTCTCTGGATTAACAGGAAGTAGATCAACATCGCGTCCTGCTCCTCACAAAAGAGAAAAAAATTCCTACGTTGTGGAAGGTCCTTGATAATAAATACGAAAAACTCAAATTTGGTATTCATAAAGACGGAAACGGGGTGACTGCTGCAATGTTAGGAGTGGGCGAGATCAGCACTGGGTCAAAGATCCTCGTATATCCAGCCGGTTCCACCTCGCCAGCTCGCTATGAAGGTTTGCGCATTGTTTTTCTTCACCGTACAGGGTTGATCACCCAATACATCACCGTATAGGTACCACCAAACATGATGCCCTGTCGCAGTTCTTGGACTCGGTCCTCGACGGCACAGCAGTGTTCAATTTCATTGGCCACTCAGCCGAAACGGAACAAACAGACCCAGTAGTCGAGCAAACGGGCTCCAACAAGGAGCCCGCCGTTCCAGTTGATGACAAGCAAGCCAGCTTCTCCGATTTCACCGACGCCATTCGTGACGTGCCTCGATACGAGGCCCACATGGCTGACTTTGAGACCCAAGGCTCGCTTGCGCCGGACACAGAAACTACAAAATCAGAATGTGGACAGGTAATATCGGAGACTGTTGCAGAAACAACCATTTCAGAACCTGCGGTGACTGAGGCGGCCCCAACGCCGGAACCTGTGCTGGAAACCGAAAAGGAGGCGGATCACGTTGTGCCAGTTACGGAGAGCGTGGGCACAGAGATATTGACCAATTCCGAGAACGTTGTTGATGCCCACCACTCATCGGAACAGGTTGCATCAAAGTCGGCAACCGAGAGCACAGTCTCGGCCTCTTCTGCGGCATCTATAATCACCCCGTCGTCCGAAGCCGCGTCCCAGACCACGAGCCATGTGCAGGAAAATATAAATTCGGGAACGGTGCAACCAACCTCTTTAACAACATCCGCCGAACACGAGAACATTGTAGCTCCTTCTCGATCAGATGAGACCGTATCGGAGACAAAGAGCGAGGTGGAACGTCCGACGGATGAATTATAGTTCTTTGTATTCAGCGTTCATCTCGACCATATATATATATATATATATATACTGTACCAATCCGGTCAATTCGCCAGGCCATGTGACGCGTGACATGAAAGGTGAATCTGCCAATTCGCCACAAACGGTCATGACGCGTGACAGGGGTAATTTTCACCTCCTAAGTACTTAGATAGACGCAATATATCCAAATTTCTTTCTCTGAGGATGCTTGAGCTCAATATTCCACCTGAAATTCTCCAGCGCACCCTCCCGAATCAAAAATTGTCCATCAATGCCTTTGTTGCCTTAAGATCCCACCACTAAATAGTACACCTCCCGAGCATCAAGCTTCACACATTGCCATTGCGGCCAAACCACCCAATACCCATACAGAAGATATCTATACCATTCTTTCAGCTCCAGTTCCGTTACTCTCTGTGGTCAAAGACCTCTTCGACTGCCTCAGGTCAAGTTCCACGATGATCTCGATTCCAAGATCTGTAGCCCACAATCTAGATTCAGCCGGGATGAAATATCTTCCCCTCTGGATCATCATGTACTGGAATGAGATCCATCGCCTGCACAAGGACCACCAATGCTGGATTTTAGCTAATTGGACCCTACAAAATGTTACGGATCGTCTACGGGACGGCTCCGACAACAAACTAACTCAGACTAACTTCGAGCGATGAGAGGGAGAAGGGGGGTAATATTGATCCGGTATGGTAAACCAGACTAAACGTAAAGTATATTGTACATATAGCGATGATATATAAAGGAAAGAACTTGAGGGGAGGCAGTACTCTATTGTCCAATAGCATAACTCCCTCTAATCTCCAGCCAATGGCATTAAGCCCTCTTATCTTGGATGAGTAAGCGCGATACGATTGGACGATAATCAAGCATGTGATTTGATCATACATGTGGTGATGTCAAAGCGTGAGAGCTTGGACCCGAAAGGACGGTAGTCAATGGGAGTGTGAGACTTGGCACTTTGTTGTGGGAAAGGGGTCGTGGGAATCAGGTCGATGAGTAAGCAAGGCGAAAACGTAACAATACCCCCCCCACAAGGTTCGCGTCCACGCGAACGAGAACAGAGAGAGGAAGGGGATTAAAAGGAAAGGATAAAGGGTATATCAGGGACAGACCATGTGCCATACATGGCGGCCAGCAAGGCTACTTGGGGCAGACTGTGTCGGGGGGTCGCAGATCTGGCGGATAAATTATATCATAGCCAACAACAGAAAGGAGGTCTCCAAACCCCCAACTCTGTACATCATAGTTTAACGTCATTGCGGACGAGCGATCATCAGAAGATGCGGAGGAAAGGGTTGACAGGGTGATTGGAGAGGAGACGGGGTGGTACCTCACAGAAGCGAAGAGGGGGTAAAATGTCGTACCAGTTCCACAACAAAGCCGAAGGAAGGGGAGTATGCATGCGATGCAACATGACAACTGGATACGCGTACGTAGATAGTCGTCCATCATTGAAGGTGAGATTGCTGAGGCCACCAGCAACATCACAGAGATGACCACGGGTACTCGGTGTACCGATGGTGATGACATGGGTGATGGCGTTTACTCCGCCAAGCTCGAACAACCACAGTTGACGGATTGAAGTTGGGAAGGCGAATGAGCGGAAGTCGTGATTTTCCTGACGTGAAAGGAATGAAGCGATGATCCTGGGTTCAACGGATACAATGACATCGGTGGCCGGGGAGCGCAATGGAGAGGCATCGACGGGACGAGGGATGATTGAGATGCGAAGATTAGCCAATGTGGGTGCACGAGGATGTAATCGATGGAATTCAGAAACAAGTTTTTTACAATTCTTTGTTTCTGAAGCGGGTATCCATGAGTCCTCTTCATGGGGGTAACCCAACCAATGGACAAGATAGAACAAACGGTTCCGTTGGACAACAGAATCGATGATTTCTTCAATTTCATATTCTTCTTGTCCGTCAACAATTTCTGCAGGTGGTTGCGGTAACGTGACGGCTTGCTGGGGGAAGGCAGGTGGGACGTATGGGGATAGAAGAATCTCATTGAAGATGGGATACTTCTTTGACCACGTCAAAGGAAGTTGTAACTCGTACGATGATCGTCCAATCTTCTTTACAATGGGGAAAGGACCATAACGTTTGTCATCCAACTTCTTGGATGGGCGTAGAGAATCGATGTTTGTGGATTCTAACCACACCTTGTCGCCGACTTTATATTCCAGAGTGGGACGATGTTTTCTATCATAGAACTTCTTCATCTTTTCCCGTGCAACAGTCAAAGCGTTGGACGCCTGTTCCTGTATACAATTCATTCGATCTGCGAAAGAGGCAGCGGATTCGTTGATGATTTCTTCCTTGACTGGTTCTTTCCCTTTCCATGGATGAAAACCTAATGTTGCATAAAACGGGGACATGCTGGTGGATGAGGATTCATGATTGGCAAGGGCAAACTCTGCTAGGGCCAACCATTCAGCCCAGTCATCTTGTCGTTGGTTGATGAACAAACGAAGATATGTTTCAATTTCGGCGTTGGTTCGTTCTGTCTGTCCATCTGCTTGTGGGTGATACGTGGTTTTAGGGTGTCCAATGACCCCCAATAAATGATTTAATTCTTTTGTGAAACCGGATACAAATTGTGTCCCGAGATCAGAAATGATGACACGGGGTAAACCAAATCGTTTAAAGACGTGATCGTGGTATAAACGTGCAGATCCTTCCAAAGTCAACGTAGTAGTAGTGGGGATGAGGATCGACTGTTTCTTTAATTTGTCCATCACTACCAGAATGGCATTGAAACCTTGTGATTTGGGTAAAGGGCCAATCAGATCCATCGTGGTGGTATGCCATGGATATGGAGGAATCACATGGGGATGTAATAATCCCAGTTTCTTCCCACGATGAACTTTCTTCTGTTGGCAGAGTAGACATGCTGCGACATACTTGTTGACGTCGGCACAGAGAGAAGGCCAAGTGAAATGTCGTGTGATAGCTCTGAATGTATTTTCTTGTCCGGGATGTCCAGATAAGGGAGTATCATGATGTTCCTGTATGATTTCTCCTTGGAGATGATCATCCTTTGGGACATATAACAAATCGTTATAATAGATCAAACCATTGTCCATGCATTTCCAGGGGGAATCAAAGTCTTTTAAACCTTCGCTGACCTGTTCATCCAGTTGAAGCCCATGTTTGATGAATTGTTCCTGCCATTGGGGATTCATCGTGGTAGTATCAAGGAAAGCCATGAATAAGGAGTTGGGGAGTGCAACAATGTTCTTATTGTCGTCGAGACCTCGGTCATGGTCAACATGCCATGAAAGCAAGTCTGCCTTACGGTTCAGGGTCCCAGGACGGTGATGAAGCTGGAAATTATAGTCCTGGAGGAAAGAGATCCATTGGGCTTGTCGTTGAGTCAAGTTCTGCAGTTGCCAGAAATAGGTTAAGTTTTGATGATCGGTATAGACATCGATGATCTCTGGTGTACCAAGAAGGAAATGTCGCCATTGTTCAAAACATCGGATCATTGCAAGTAATTCCTTATCGTGAACATCATAATTTCTTTCCACAGGGGACATGCTATTTGATAGGAAGGCCACTGGGTGCCACGTACCATCATCTTGTTGTTGTGACAGGATAGCACCAGTAGCGAAATCTGAGGCGTCACATTCGATCTTGAACTTTCCATGATTGTTGGGGATAACAAGAATGGGGTCCGTCGTAATGATTCGTTTTAACTCTTCGAATGCATTTTGTTGTTCTGTATTCCATTCCCAATATTTTTTGCCAGTCAAAGAATTTAATGGTAAGGCAACTTGTGCGAAGTTACGGACGAATCGTTGATAGAAATTAAGAAATCCTAGAAATGATTGCAATTCCTTTTTGTTCTTCAGAACAGGCCAATCGGTAATCGTGTCTGTTTTGGTGGGGTCCATGCGTACTTTCCCGTGTTCAACGATGAGACCAAGGTACTCCACACGTTGTGCATCGAAGGTACATTTTCCAATTTTCAGGAATAGTTTGTTGTCTTGGAATTTCTGCAATATTTGACGTGTTCGTTCCTGATGTTCCTCTAGATTTTTTGAAAAGATAATGACATCATCCATATATATGTGTAGCCATCCCGCTCATATTTCATATTGGAATATATGATTCATCATCCTTTGAAATGTCGGAGGAGAATTCCGTAAACTGAAGAACATTACGGTAGGTTCGAACAACCCCTTGGGTGTTAGAAATGCGGCTTTATATTGATCACCTTCTTTGATCCGAATGTTATTGAAGCCCCAACGAACATCCAACTTTGTAAAGTATTCTGCACCATCGAGTTGATTTATGATGTCGTCAATCAATGGCAACGGATAATTGTCCAGGACCGTATGTTCATTTAGTTTCCGATAATCTTGCACGCCACGTAATTCAGTCGTGTCTTTCTTATGTACATAGAAGAATGGCAAGGCGTAAGGTGATTTCGATGGTCTGATCTTACCAGCCTTGAGGTTCTCGTCGAGGAACTCGTCAAGCTTCTCGCATTCAGGGGGAGATAATGGGTATAATTTACAATTTAAATGATCTGGTGCATCTGGCTTCAAATTGATTGCATGGTCCCAAGGTCGAGGAGGTGGCATTGAGTCGGTAGCTTTGGGGTCAAAGACATCGGCATAGTCCTTGTAAACATCAGGTAATTGGTCGACAATCAATTGTTCCGGTTCGTCGATTTTGTTGACCATCTTAGCGCGAGCTAACTCTGTCAATTTTGTCTGGAAGGCACGATACCAAGCCGGTTTGTCATAGATTGCAGTTTTGAACATTACACCTTCGATTTTACCAGGGGAGTAACTGCAGACAGAAAGACATCGAGTAAAGTCAACCGTCTGGGTCAACCAGTCAATCTCAGGATTATGTTTTTTCAACCAATCAAAACCGAGATAGATGTCGATCTTTGCCAAGGGGATTACCGTAAGATGTATCCGTTCCATATGTTCACCGAGCCATAAGTTCATCTCCACATAATCTGTGATCAAGCCATCCTTCGACATCGTACCATCCCCATTGTAACTGGGGAATGGTTTCTCGTATTTCTGCGTCGTAAGATGGTATTGCTGTATGAAACCGGAATTAATGGCAGAGACAGTACAACCGGAATCCAATAGACAGGTAACAGAGAATTTCCATTGGTCATCAATCATGGTTAATTGACCTTTGACACTGATTGACATCATCATGGTACTGTTGTCCGATGACGCAACCAACTGATCAATTCGCTGATTGACTTCTTTGAGTTTCCGTTCCACAGATCGTTTGTCAGCCTTCGTGATGAGGGGTTCCATTTGTTGCATCTTGTGGATTTTAACCGCGGTAGGTTTCATTACTGGTTCCATCTTCCTTTCGGTGGGCTGTTAATATGTCTGAGGGAGTTCCATGACCAAATATTCAATAGCCTTGTTGATAGGCATTCGTCGTAGCTTTACGACTAACTCTGGACTGATCTTCATGGTGTGTTGTCCATGAATATCCCAGTCATTCATGAGATCGAGGGCGCCATACATATCAGTATTCATGATGGCGACCATTGTTTCTTCAGCATTGAATTCACTTTCGATGACTGGTTTGGATGACGCAACTGTGACAGGTACTGGTTTTCTTTCTACTGGCGTCTCAGTATACTCGAACTGTACATCTGGTACCTGTTGTCGTTTTGGTAGCTTTGATTGAGGCCACCGTTCTGTTTGTTTCTTCTTTATTTCCTTCTGCATGTCTGTTCTCATTGTCTGGAGTTCAAGCAAAATACAGTTGAATTCGATGACAGTCGGTGTATTTACAATTACAGGGGAGGCGGTAGACAAATGAGACATAGTCGAAGAGTCCATGCGTTTCTTCGACTGTTTTAAAAATCCTTCTTCATGAGGGCGAGTTCGTCCTCAAGTTGTGCGCAGCGAGTTTCAAGTATCTGGATGATATCTTGACCGCTCGACGCAGGTTCGGTATTCATGGAGCGGACGTGTTGCTCCTGTTCTGTATTCAATATGCGTACACGTTGTACGCGGGATGGGCAGTTACGCGAGAGATGTCCAGGTTGTTTGCAGTTGAAGCAAAGTCCGGCCTTCATCAACTCCGTTCGTTCAGCAGACATCGGCTGCTTCAGTTTCTCAGCCGCAACAGCGGCTCGGTTGACGTCCATGGCGTCGGGATCTTTCGGTTTTGCAGGCGCTATGGCAACTGCAGCAGGAGTGTAAGTCGTCCTTGACTTCTCACCCTTCTTCGTCGGGTTACTTCCACCCGTAAGTCGTTCAATCTCATTGCGCCGTTGCCATTGACGATCCAACAAGATGGTCTTTGCCTTCCACTCAGCTATGGTGGTTGGCATCGTCTCCAGACCAAAGATTCGGTCAACGAGAGGTTTATTCAGATGATTTTTGAGGAGCGGTATCAACTGCTCCTGTTGCACGATCGGGTCCCATCCAGCGCGTTTGTATAGAATCTCGAATTGTAGCCAAAACTCATCGGCTGTCAATTTCCCTTGACGGAGCGCGTTAAGCTTGATTGCGGCGTCCCGTTTATCGTCTGGTTTGTCGAATTGTGTGTACATCAACGCCGTGAAGGCGTTCCATGTACCCCAATCCATTTGCGGGGGGTTCGGTGCTCCTACTCGGTATGTGGCCATCCGAGCAGTGAAATCATTCGCGACAGTGTCGCAGTAGTCATTGGCCCATTCGGATGCAACACCCTTATCCATCAACGACAAGACGAGGAATATTTTCCTCTCATGTCGGGTCTTGACGGGAACAGGGACTTCGACAGTCCCATATTCGTCAAAGTATTTTGAGTTTGCGGCTATAAAGACGGTGACGGCGCGGCTGAAAGAACGAAATTCTTCCTTGTCGCCATTGTATTTCGAGGGGAGGGGTATGAGGGATTTGAGGGCAGACATGGCTTAATGTTTGCGTCTGGATGAACGGTTCTTTTGTCAGAGGTAGTGGTCGTAGGCGGGGCTGGTGGTCCAATTGGAGATGTATTTTCTCTGGCATGACCTGAGACGTTTGATCAATCGTTGTAACCCTTGATCGTTATTCAATGCTCGTGTGTTACAGAGATGTGTGACCCGATGATCGAGGTGTGTTAATGGGTCAGGAAGCCAATGGATTGGACCACTGTAATCAGATCATAAGACTCAAGGAAAATGCATGGGGGGAATGGGGAGAGTTTCACGATAGTCTTCGTATGATCGTTTCAGACCCAAATGTACAGGGGTCTTCCAATCAAGAGGGAAATGGTCTGCGAATGGGATGTATTCTTTGGCCCAAACGACTGTACGATAGTACGGATAGACCAGGGGTAAATCGGTCACCAAGAAGGATTTTCCAGGGACGCCGATGATGTCAGGGAATCCTTGTTCTTTGAGATGTCTGCCTGCTTCCCACCTCCAGTAGATGAGGCGATGTTGGAAGGGGGCGTTGTGGGGATGGAGGAGACGGCGAACAGTCGAGATATCCAGGACTGGAGATGTGTTACTGACTTCCGTGTAACACGGATATGGTGATGGATGAAACGAAAAAGCTTTTTTGTTTTCGTACATTTGATCTCGGTATCGTTATGCACGGACAGACCATCTCGGATCTGTTGTGCAGGAGGGATGGGGAGCTTATGTCTCCGACGTTGCCACTCTGAACTTTCGTTGAGACCTGTCAAGATGTCAACGGGGTCTCATCCGAGCACTGGTTCAGCTCCAATGATGGAATCAAAGAATTCTTCGCGGGGATTGGGTGGATTTGTCGATTGATAGTATGGCCAGACTTTGGGCAGATCACGTGATATGACATGGACAGGTTCAGTGATCATTTCGATGGGTATGGTCTCAATCAATTCTTCAGACCGTATGGAAGGTGTTGGTGAAGGTGTAGGAGGAGCGGAGGGGTTTGGGGGACGAAGTCGAGTTCCTCGTCGATATAACAAGAGAGCGAAAGATAGGAGGGATAAAGGTTATTGGGTAAGTGATATTGGGAATTCTCGTAGTCCTCTCGATTATAGAAATAATCCGTTTTGACTAGTGGGTTCGGGTTCGGGGGCTTGCGCGAGCTTTGTCTATGGTACAACCAATGGACAAACGCAGGAATCGTGGACAAGCTTCTTCATGACGTGAGTCGGTTTGTCAGGGGAGAGTGGAACGTTTAGTCTTTTGTTACAGATCGTCTACGGGACGGCTCCGACAACAAACTAACTCAGACTAACTTCGAGCGATGAGAGGGAGAAGGGGGGTAATATTGATCCAGTATGGTAAACCAGACTAAACGTAAAGTATATTGTACATACAGCAATGATATATAAAGGAAAGAACTTGAGGGGAGGCAGTACTCTATTGTCCAATAGCATAACTCCCTCTAATCTCCAGCCAATGGCATTAAGCCCTCTTATCTTGGATGAGTAAGCGCGATACGATTGGACGATAACCAAGCATGTGATTTGATCATACATGTGGTGATGTCAAAGTGTGAGAGCTTGGACCCGAAAGGACGGTAGCCAATGGGAGCGTGAGACTTGGCACTTTGTCGTGGGAAAGGGGTCGTGGGAATCAGGTCGATGAGTAAGCAAGGCAAAAACGTAACACAAAACCTTCATAAGCAGGGAGCCAGCACCCGGGAGCTTGTGGACAGGGTCTACACCACGTTCAGCTGGTTACCATGGTTTGGATCAGTCCATGGCTTCCGTGAGACTTGTGATATGATTTACTTACATCAATATGCCACCTCGAACTGGCTGATGGCAGCTCACGAGAATCAGATGCTGGACCTGCTACAGCACAACATCAATAAACACCACATAGCACCCAATAAAATCACCATTCAGGATGCAGACTTCGTTGATGCAATCCTCCGTGCCTTTAATCACCGGCACCACCAGCGCCGGCAAGGGAAAAACACCCACCTGAGGGCTTTCCGTGTCATTGGAGAATCACTGGCCTCTGGAGTTCTAACTCAGTTGGGGACTATTGCGAATACCCAAAAGACTCACTGGATTGCCATGGTGTTGGACTTCCTTCGTGGTGTCATTTGGTATGGTGATTCCCTACGTTGGAAGCTCGATACAGACATCGAAGCGGCCCTTGGCTGGTGGTTAGAAGAGTACACATCAGTGACATTCACATACAAGAAAATGCTGGTCACTTACCAAAGTGACAGCTTCTCGTGCGGTCTTTTCACAGGGAATGCCCTCTCTCATTATTTCCTGCCCATCCAACACCCACTAATAGCTCCTTCGGATGTCGCCATAGCCAGGCTCCAGGTCTTGTTACGCGTCTGTGAACAACACCAGATGGAGGTCAGTTTTCATCAAACGGCACTGGATTAATTAACATTTGTGACACAGGGTGGCCATTCATGCAATGTTGCATATGAATACAACATCCAGTTACCTATCCTGAACACCTTGTCTTCGGATGAGGAATCGGACTCAGAAGTGGTGTCAGTCCAGACAGACCCTGACTTAGCTGGGTCCACTGAACATCCGCGCAACACAAATGACAAGTCATCCTCGTCCCAATACTCCTCCAATGACGAGAGCATGCCAGCCTCCCAAGATTTTCTCCCTGCCGATCTACCCCAGGATTCAATGCGATCTGAAATCAGATTGTCAGCACAGTCACGTATAGTGCAGGTCAGGGGTATCAGGTACCCTTAAGGGTTAAGAGTACGGGTACTGTGCGGGTAAAGTCCAAGTCCAGGGTCTAGATACCCGCAGTACACGGGTACTGCCTGTATTTTTTTGGAAGATAAAAACACCAAAAACCTCATTTTTTGGTGTTTTTTCACTGTTTCTTGCATATACCATGGGACTGGAAGCTCTTACAATTCCCTAAAAAATGCAGGGATGCTCTCTAGTGTGTTCTAAACAGTTCTCCAGTTTACATCAAGACGATCCGATCAGTATTTAATCCTGTAGAAATCGAATACTACCTCAAAAACACGTTTTTTGCATGTTTTTTGCGGGATTTGCACAAAACTTGCATGGAACCCGTACCCGTGGCCTCAAATCCGTACCCGTGGCGGGTACGGGTATGAGTCCAGGCCCCATAACCTGCGGGTATACCCGTGACCTGCACTAGTCACGTATCAAGATTGAATCCTCTGTGCGAACAGCACTTGGAGCCAAGAACACCCCGCTGTTAAAGTTCTTCAAGCCCTGCACACCCAAAGAATATGACGCGAATCTCGCAAGGGAACAGGAGGTCATCCATGACAGGGAGGGCGACAAGACACTCGCGTGGGTTGCCAAAGAACAGCAGTTGCTAGAGAAGCGAATGAAAGCCAAGCTGCGACAACGCAAACACCGCCACAAACAGAATGAGCAGGAAATAATTGCTGGAATTTGGAGCCCTGGTGGAACCAAGCGCAAACTTGTTCCAGCCGAGCTAGTAGATCCTGGCTTGTCGAAGAGACGCCGTATGGAACTGGCTGAGGAAACTCGCCCAGCACGACTATTGGAAAGAAAAATCAAGGGAAAAAAACGGAAACCTCAGGGTCGCAAAGCAAAACACATGCCAGATCAGGCCAAGTATCACAATTGGTTTAGCCCAGTGTGCTGGAGGATGATCGAAGAAGCTGCTAAAGCTGCAGGGTGGAAAATGAGTGCGACGCAGATAGTCAAAATTGCCAAGGCACGGTATCCGATTATTTTTGAGGGTCTGGCACGGGAGACCGTCAGAGAGTGGATCGATCGATCGGGTCCGCAACCACAGTGGTCAGACTCAACATTGCTCAAGATCAAGGCTGGGAATATGACGGGCCACCCGAATGGAGGACCTGGCGGGATACTGGTGAGCTGCATCTTGGTGGTTAACAGACAAATTAACTCACAGAATCCAGTCCAACTACCCAGTTGTTGTCATGAAAATAAAAGAGCATTTGTCTGAGCTCCACAACAACGAGGTTGCGGTGTCAGTAATCACAGCTCGAGGTGTCATGATCGCAACAATCATCCGAGAGGAACCTGCTATCTTGCAGCATCAATTTCATGATAGATCAACTTTCCACGCTTCTGACACCTTTGTGAGAAGGTGGTTGCACGAGACCATGGGTTGGAGCCGTCGTAAGGCCACTCATGCTGCCCACAAACTTCCTGATGACTGGGAAGATCAATGTGATAAATCAGCTCTCAGGAAAGCCTACCTTTTGAAAGAATATGATATTCCAGCAGAGTTGTATGCAAACTCAGACCAGACCCAATGGTTATATGCTGCAGGTGACAAGTTGACGTATGTGAAAACCAGCGCAAAGCAAGTCTCAGTTATAGGTGGAGATGAGAAAAGGGCCTTTACTGTAATGGTTACAGTAACGAGTGCCGGCACCCTTCTTCCGTTCCAAGCTGTCTATCAAGGAAAGACGGATCGATCGTGCCCAGATTCGAAGGCCCCATGCTATGATGCTGCAATCACTGCAGGCTTTCAATTCGAGTTTTCTGGAACCAAGACATATTGGGCCAATCAGCGAACCATGAAAAATTTTGTCAATGGAATTCTCGC
The DNA here is from genome assembly GCA_963555575.2 of Hygrocybe coccinea. Taxonomy (NCBI): domain Eukaryota; kingdom Fungi; phylum Basidiomycota; class Agaricomycetes; order Agaricales; family Hygrophoraceae; genus Hygrocybe; species Hygrocybe coccinea. Next base: position 4,089,551 of record OY741993.2, on the reverse strand, counting down.
ACCTTACTTCGATGAGACCAAAGCTAGATTGGGCTATCCAGAAGAGCAGCGATTGTTATGGACGATTGATGTATGGGCTGTGCATCGGTCAGAAGAATTCTTGGACTGGATGCATGAAACGCACCCAACAATCCTCATTGACTTCGTGCCGGGAGGCTGTACCGGTATGGTACAGCCTTGTGATGTCGGAATACAACGACCCTTCAAGCACATTACAAATCAGTGTTTTTTAGAAGATGTTGTGGAAAACACACTCACGCAAATTGATGCCGGCAAAGGAGTCACCTTTGATGACAGGCTGCCGACACTCCGGAATGCGAGTGTGAGGTGGTTATGGAAAGCATTTGAGACCTTGAATAAGCCAGAGATCGTGGTGAAGGTAAGAAACCAGAACTTTAGCAGCAGAACCTACAAAGACTTACCAATGCTGTGAAACAGGCATTTGAGCTCTGTGTCATCAAGGACTGCAATATGTCCCACGGATCACTGAGATCGCGTGAAATGCAAAAAAGATTGAGGGACTTACATATGAAAAATGATCCCTTTTGGATTGAATTGAATCAGGTGAATGCCCATCATATCTGGCCAGTGATGGGGGCCTTGGTCGTTGAAGACTTGATCCCGGAACCCAAATAAGAAGAGGAATTGGATGACAGCAATGTTAGCCTCAGAGACGTTGTGGCTACTACTCACCAAAGGCCCCTGCACACCCGACATTGTCAATGCATTGGCACACGTGAGAATGGTGGCTTGATGGTGACAGCGGAAGCAGAAGACATGGATGTGTTACCAATATCCGCCGAAAGAGTGGGGGAGGATTCGGAGGAAGGTGAAAAGGAGGAGAGTGAAAATGAGGTGGAGGTGGGCAGAGGGAAGCGCAAGAAAGTCGCAAACAGGCTGTACCGTTTCTCAGACTTCACACGGCACTGGGACAACGAGGCATCCGATTAATTCTTGTCAAAATATGTTCAGTTAATGCTTAAATATAAGGACAAATTCTGGATGAGTCAATTATTCCTAAGCAACTATGTAATAGAACCAAAATAATATTTTTCTATAAGGATCTAGACATGTAAGCCTACTAAATGCAATTTCTCTAGAATTTTACAACCAACAGAAGTTGAGTGAAAACTGATTCATTGAAATTATCTTACTTAGCTACCACTATATAAGGCAAGGGGTGCATGGGAAGTTGGGCGCACCCTGGGGAGCTGAATAGAATAATTCATATATATATTGGAATTACAGTGAATCGCGGGACAGTCGGAAAAATATGATTGAGCCGTAGCCGAAATAGCTCCGCCATGGTGTATACCAAAAGGAGGGCGAGCAACCCGCGAATGAATAGTGCTGTACCTTCCGGAATATCTACCGTGACCATCGAGTTGAAGCTAAAGACGGTGAACTTCCGAACTCCACCCTATTACAAGGAATGAGAGATCTGGGACCGGCGGGTCCGCGGCACAAGTGGTTGGAGAAACTGGTGCATCTGGAGCTTGCAGATTTGGTGATTCACATGCCCTACCTTGACCAGGGGTTCCCGAACATGAAGAAGGTTCCCACTGTGCGTTCGAAGACCCCCCACTATACGGGAAAGATGCCGAGCCAGCCTCCATGTCTTGATTGTACGTTTGATCAAAACAGAAACAATTCTTTTGCAATTTATTGACCTGCTCGAAGGTGGTGCCCGACATAAAGAAATCTTTTCCTTTGCTCGCGCCAAAGAAGGCGAGGATCTGTGGCCTACCCTCATTAAACCTGTCATCAAAAGGTGGGGCGACTTTGTCAGGATGATGGATCGAGAAGGGAGCCGCTAGTTTCATATATGGATATTTTGCTTTTCGTCGTGCTTTGTCATTGTCTCACCCAGGAAACAGCTATGAAAATATAGCTTCGGGAATGGTGCAACCAACCCATGAGACCATATCAGAGACAAAGAGCGAGGTGGAACGTCTGATGGATGAATTATAGTTCCCTCTATTCAGCACTCATCGACATCTCGACCATATAGTAGTAACCAATCCGTGCTTCCATCAACGACAATGGTGTGAGACATTGACATACAACTGTAGATGTAAGCATACATAATAATGGCAGTGAATACTGTCGTTGACTCCTTTCTCTCGCAACTACGAGTCAAATGGAATGGTCTTGGTGACGATGCCCTGGCCTTCCGAGATCCAGAATATCTACTTTCGGCGATGAATACTAGGCAAATTATAGGTGATAATTTTGACATAGTACATTCATGAAGCTTCAAAGCTTCACGACTTGTCCATAGACTTTATGCTGATTGCAGTACGTTGCTAAATTGCTATGCATCCGGAGCGCAAGACCAGCTTCCGAGTCATTTATAATTACGCCAATCATTGATCAGTATACTGAACAAAGGTCACGTTAGCGACAGTCAGTGTGGGAAACATGTCCAGCCACCAAATCGGTTGTCGGTGTTGCCATACTTTACAGTGACTACAACGGCGCAACCCACTGGTAACTTGAAGAGGACTTAAACAGAATGCGTAGGTCACTAACGGAGCATTGCCACTTTATGGAGCTATTACTAGATTCTGCTGTGTTGAGGTCATGAGTCTCGGCAAATCAGGATGCTACAATATTACTCATTTAAGGACATGTACTGACACACAATCACGTCTTCAGGCTGTCCAGTGTCAACATTTGCATCCTGGAACTTTAATTATGTATGGTGAAGTCGGACTGCCATAAGCCTTGACTGGCACAGGCGAAATCCTGGCCCTGGAAACCACCCTGGGTCCTTATGTATTTAACCGAAGTCATAAATCGTTATGGTCAAACAACCCACAGGCTTCTCTCGCAATGACTCTGCAACTTTCCCCAACCGAAACACCTACTGCTGAATGCAATGCTACTATTCAAGTTATGAATAAAGACGGAGCGCTATCGATTTAGTTGTCTGCTAGAATGCCATCCCCCGGAACCAATTACACATATTCTGTGTGTTCTTCGGAGGACGGAAAACTTTCGGTTACGACTTCTCCAGAGACTGTACTACGTCTCGATACTGAACATTCAAGCACCGAATCTCGACCTCTATCGCCTATAAACTTGCCATCCAAGCCCACCCCTTGTCCCAGAGAAACAGAACAAATCTCTCCACAATGACAAGATACTTCATCCCGCGTCATTCTTCCACTACCTCATCTCAGTGCTGGACATCCACCCACTGAGTCTCCCGGAGAAACGGAAGAAATCTCTCCGCAACGACAAGATACTTCATCCTGCATCATTCTTCTACTACCTCGTCTCAGTGCTGGACATCCACGCACCAAGTCTCCTGGAGAAACAGAAGAAATCTCTCCGCAATGACAAGAGACTCCACCCGCGTCATCCTGCCACTACCTGCTAAATCTCCACGCACACAATCTGATAATCGAGCTCTAACGCCTGAGCCCACCCCTGGAATAACACCAACAATCCCACCACAACAGCAGGGCTCGATCTCTTCACCTACCTCACCTACCAACCAGAATGATCCCAGGTCAAGCGCAGTGAGGTGCAGTGGCCAGACGGAAAGGAGATCCCACAGCAAACCCAGTCGGCGATGCCTCAATAAAGTTATTCCAGGTCCGGTGTTGTCACATGTCGACATCAGTGGCAAAACCCAGGTATTTTGCAGCACGCATACCAAGAAGCTGCTAAGAAATAGGTTATTTCGTATTGGATGTAATGACACTGAAGTCAGGTTCTCAAGTATGTGGAAGTAACTGCTATTCATTAATTGGCGCACTATCTGATGCGCTGTCCAAAGAATGGATAATGGGCTATTTGGATCCAGAAACACAAGTTGCTCTGATGCTAGAGATGACACAACCGTCAATTGCTCAGAAGAATGATGAGCCTGGTTACATTTACACCTGTCAGATAGAAGGCAAAATTCCAATATTTCTGCACTTTCTGACCAGCCATGTCTAACTGCTCCTTAATAGATCCAACATCTCCAGATAATTTCACTATTAAAGTTGGATGTTCGATCAATGTCATTGGGCGCACCGATCATGATCAATGGGTTAAGCAGTGTTGTTAAAAGAAACCAGATGTTCGTGGTTGGTGCCTCGAACAGTCAAAGCTAGAGATGGTAAACTTCCTAACACTTCCCTATTACAAGGGTTGAGACTGGCGGGTCCACCGCACAAGTGGTTGGAGAGATTGGTGCATCTGGAGCTTGCAGATTTGGCGATTCACATGCCCTACCTTGACCAGGAGTTCCCAAACATGAAGAAGGATCCCACTGCGCATTCAAAGACTCGCTATACGAGAAAGATGCCGAGCCAGCCTCCATGTCTTACTTGTATGTTTGATCAAGACAGAAAATTATTTTACAATTTATTGACGTGCTCGAAGGTGGTGCCCAGCATAAAGACATTTTCTCATTTGCTTGCGCTGAAGCAGGTGAGGATTTGTGGCCTACCCTCATTCAACCCATCATCAAAAGGTGGGGTGACTTTGTCAGGATGATGGATCGAGAAGAGAGCCGCTAGTTTCATATATATATGGATATTTTGTATCACTATCATTTTTTGTCGCAGTCAGCAACTTATCGCGTTGCCATTGTCTCACCCAGGAAACAGCCATGTTGATTTGTACCTATTCATTGAACTCTACATACCAGTACTCAACTGCACGGTTTTTTCAGGGAGGCTTCCAGCAAGTTGTCTCTGGCTAGGACTGGCTGGGACATCCAGGCCATCCAGAATCACACCCCGGTGCACCAAAGTTTTGAGGCTAATTTACACCATTTTTTAATGCCATATAAACCTATTCAGGTCCCAAAATACTGCAAGGTGCTTGACTAGACCATTATATGCTCCCTTTGAGGGTTTGACTGACCAAAAGTCAATTGTGTTCTCGTTCGTGTTGAGTTGGGCTCAATGTGCCTCAAGATAACATGATTTGTACACAGATAGAACCATTATCAAGGATGGCCCATATTATCCGTCCTGAAAATAATACATAATCAAGCAGTGACTGAAGAGTGCCAAGCCATCCTGACATTGTGGAAAAAGGCTGCAGCAAGAGTTTGATCAACTTGCACTAATACACCACTGTACATATTTGTATGGTGGCACACGACCTTGTCACTGGCAGAACGTAATGAGCAAATTAACAAAGATCGAGACCCAGGGCCAGGTAAATTTTAAGCTCACATAATTACATGATATATTATTGAGATTTTCTAACTTAATTTTGTCCAGTGAAAACCCTCATACATGACGAAGTATATGCTTACTTGTGGATCTCCCGTATCACAGGGTGCACAGTAGCATACTATGTAACAAAGTATGTTGAATGTATTGGGAAAGTATACTGAATATTGTTATCATATTGTTGCACACAGTATTCAAAGAGTATTCAAAATGATGATTCAATATTTTGAAACAAAGTATCTTACCAGTATCAAAGAGCAATTTTATGGTACTGCTTCAATAATTTTAATAAATGTCTTGTTATTGAAGCAGTACTCTAAAATTGTCATTCAGTACTGGTAATGTACTTTGTTTCAAAATATTGAATCATCATTTTGAATTCTCTTTGCATACTGTATGCAACAATATGATAATAATATTTAGTATACTTTCCCAATACACTCAACATACTTTGTTACATAGTATGCTACTGTGCACCCTGTGTATTGTAACATGCATATGTCATCGGAGCTTGTCACGCAGATTTATGGCCACGTCCTGCAGCTCCTGTGGGATCGTTGGACCCTTGAATCTCGTCAGCTTCGCAAACACCCCAGCCTCTTTAATCTTCTTCTTTGCATCCCTGCTGTATGAGCAAATAATTGCTAACGTGCCCACAACGTCATATTGAATTCGGAAGGACAAGCTGGTGTCCGCCAAATACCTAGCGAGTAGGTGCACGGCATTCGAATTGTAAACAGCTTTCTGACCAGTATCGGTGGCAGCTATCTCTCTTATTGCCCGGACTGCCGCTTCCTTAAGTTGAGAGGACTCGCAATCGAGAACTGACACGAGCGGTGGTATCGCACCGGCATTTGCGGCAACTTCTTTGGCTTGATCGTTCTGGGCAATATTTGCGAGTGCGCAAGCTGCCGAAACTTGGATCTCGGGGAACGGATCAGATAGCAGCCTGATGAGGTGTCGGATTACCGGAGTATTGAGAGCGGCAGCCGCTGTGCGATCAAAATATAGAACCACTGCAAGTATCACTACAACGTGCAGCCTTAGAATGCCAGGATCAGAGAGAAGATCAACTAGCTGCCGTAAAACCTCTGCGTTAACAGCGGTGGCGACGTAGTCACGTCCATGTGTGGTCTGCGCGATGCGTGCAAGATGTTCTGCGGCACTGATACGAGAATCCTCTTGCCTGCCGTCCCTGGCGGCAACAAGTTGCTGGATGAGCTGGGGCACGTCTCTAGTGGTTACCGCGCGTCTCAACATCGGTGGTGGGTTTATATCATAAGATGCTTGTCTGGAATAGTTAATGGTATGTTCCCGGGGGATGGGGTTGGCCGGTTGGGGTGGGGGTACCAAATTGACTTGATACGCAAAGTTTGATGGAGAAGAGATAATGGTGGTCGAATTAACTAGATTGTTAGGACTGGCAAGATCTGATGGAGACGTGACCGAATTAGCCGAAGTGTCAGGACCAGCAAGGTTTGATGGAGAAGAGATCATGCTGGTCGGATTGATTGGATGGTCAAGACGGGTGAGGTTTGACAAAGGGATCACAGTCGGAGGTGTCGGAAGAGGCCGCCTCTCGATGGCAGGAACCACAGTAGTGTCGATGGCTAAGCCAGCTGGCTAGGTCATATCATATATGGCAGCCATTTGACTGGAACTCACCTCGTGGACGGCGGCTTGTCAATCTCATCAATACCCTGATCGCATTACAGACTACCAGAAAGTTTTGGTCATTTTGACCCGAAAATTTGCAAAGACCTGTATGGTCTGCGTTCAGCCCAAACTGTTCTTCTCCCGGCAAATTCATTAGAACAGAGGATCTCTCCACAACCTTTGCATGTGTGAATGAAATTTCCGAGCGGAAAGTTTAGTATGTGAAGACTTGCCAAATTTCGGCCAGTTGTAACCATCTCGTAAAAGCTCCAAATTTTAATATGTTGGCAAATGTTCGGGAAGCTGCGACAACTTTGATCGAGAGCGTCGGAGTCTCTTATTAAGGACCTGAAGAGCTCTGTTGGGGGTTTAACAACCAATGTCTTCTCAGCGATTCGAGCAATAATGGCCGCCATGTTTGCTAGGGCCGATCCCTGATGCGGTGTCCCCAGAAAAACTATTCCGACGGTCTCATTCAAGATGGCGCGGTACTGTGCGTTAATTTGTGCTGCTATTAGGGCCTGGACACGCTATCGGTGTGTCATCGAAACTTCGAACATAGACCAGGCGCACCGACTTCACGATAAGGCCGCCCAAAGAATGGCAGACCCATATAATCTTGTGATGTTCGTAGCTGTCTCTAATGCTGTAGACTCTGTTGAGAAGTTGAGTCGAATAATCATAGATCGAGGCTTTGACGGAAAAGATCTTTCCCGAGTTGTATCCAAAGGTCCAAACACGCGCATTTGTGCCAAGCTGGTTGTCAGCTATGTAATCTGGAAGTAAATCTTGAAACCATATTTTCTTTGTACCCGGATGCATCCATGACCGCGATGGACCACCTCCCAGACCGTGAATAAAAACGATGCTGCGGGATAATGGGTCATTTGTAAGCACCATGAAGATTCTTCTTACTCGCATGTATAGCTCGGCGAGGGCTGCGTTTGCACCAAGTACAAGCCAGGATCATCTTGGCCACAGAACTGGGCATATGGGTTCTACGCTGGATGAGCTCAGTTCTGACTACAAATCCTGAAGAACGCACCATCTTGGCGAGGGTGTTGCCAGCGGTAACTCTTCGAAGCTCAAGCTGCTGTGTTCGCTATCCTCGATAACTTGAAGCTTATCGATAGCTACTAGTCCGTAATCACCGACCTTCAGTCAAACAGTAGACACGTCCATCAGTGTCCATCCAAACATGGTGAAAACTTTCCGACCTGCGAACAGAGTTAGGATTTGTTCTGGATCTTGGTGTGGTTTGCCACCCAGCCTATAAAGTCCCTCTACGACGGTGCTGTAGCCTCAAGTCGGCTTATCGATTTCACATTGCAAAATGAGAGCTTTCGCCGTTGCACGTTTGGCAGTCCTAAGTAAGTCGTCTCGTGTTTTCTTCCTGTTTTCTCTAGCTAACCATTCCTTTGCGCAGGCACCCTTACGGTCTCCGCCTTTATTAGCTTGATCCTTGCAGTTGTTCTTCAGATTAACCCAAGCGTTGACATGACTTTTACAACACTGGGCTCGAACTCGGATTTCGGTTCTGGAATTTCTGCTGTCTCATCCCTAGGTTCTACGTTTGCCATTGCCACATCAGCACTTACTCTGTTTATCACTTTGCCGGGGTAAGTAGTATCCTTTTTTCCCGCAACTTCTGCTCCCCTCAGCCCCGAGCAGTTTCTGCTTCCGTTTGTTCGCGATGACCCAGTGGAAGAGATTCCTCTCTTTGGTATCGTCTCATGCGCCGTTAATGTCTCACTAGGTTTGGATGGAACTCTGTTGGACCGCTCTGTTGACGATAGGGTGGTTCGGTCAATCTTATCCTCTATTTTCGCGTTGTTCATCCTCCAATCACCACCTTGTCGTAAATTAACAGCATCGTCATTAATGCTCACAATATTCTCCATGACGACAGCTCTTGATTTGGCCGGAACGACTGCGTCCTCTGTGGTGCAATTCAGCTGCTCCGGTGCGGTTAGTACCTATGATCAATAACAGTAAACTAATCCTTCATAACAGGCGGCTGTGGGGCCGCTCGAGCCTTGAAAGCTTTTGCTTGGATCAATTGCGTCATTTGTACGTACTTACGACTCCCCGAAGTGGTTCACTTTCAGCCTATTGCAGAACCAATGGCAGTGACTATCTATTTTATTGCGCTTTCCGGCTGTTCCCAAGTCAACAACAACAAGGGTGGACGAGGCTGGTCGATGGGGGTTGATGACATTATATCTCCTCACGTTGAGGTCCCGCCGGGCCGTGCACAATTAGATCTTGAAAAGGATGTTCCTCCGGTGCCAGATGATGTGGTGTGATATTATGGCATACATCTTTTGTTGCTGATATTGTATGCGCCTTGTTCATCTTGTCAAATACATATGGTTCTCGTGATGAATTGTCCAAAAGATTTGAACCTATCTGAGCACTTTCCACGTTGACAAGCTCAAAAGTATTATAACACAAAGGTACCATGTTTCACAAGTCAGGTGTGATTCAGAGAGTATCCTAAACCAAGCGGCAAAGGTATCTATCTAGGTTGTTGCTTTTCGCCTCGACAGAGGCTTACTATGCTTGCGTTTCTTGCCCTTCACGAATGCATTCGCGCTTTTGAGATCCCGTCCGAGCAAGTCCTCCTTTCTAACTTGATAAATTCGGACCTGTCGCCAAGACCATCCATGCATCAGCAAGACGAGTGTGCTACTGGAAAGACCGAATACCCACAATCCAGTTTTCTGAAGTGAATGCCTCCTCTAAATAAATGACAGATGACGTTTAGTTATAGAACACAGTCGTCTGATGTATAAGCACTTACCGATGTAGTCCAAGGTGGGTCCGACAGTAGGCAATGGTTGATTCCGGACGCGGTCCATTGCCTGGGAGCCTCCAAAGAGCTCCGCGAAACTAACGAACGAGAGTTAGCACCTACAACTTCAAACTGTCCATTAGACCACCGCACCGATAGTACGACATCTTGTACATCAAGGAGTTCTTCATGGTTGCCGATGCCTGGTCGTCGATCCTGTACTCGCCTCGGGGAGTGAAATAATTCGGTTCTTGAATCTCATCAGGCCAAATTCCCTGTGAAATTCGGACCATCCACAGGAATTTGTTGATGTCATCTCCAGAATAACCAATAAGCCCGCCAAATATGATGAGCACATAATCCACATCGTGCTTGCGTAGGATCGGATATGCGACCTCTTCAGAGCTTGACATAGCCTTGCCGACAGTTGCGATGTGCGCTTGAGAAATACAGAAACTCAGCACCATCAACGACGTGAAAAATCCCTCGCTCACTGTTGTTCCAAGTATTGTTATCAACCAATGTTGGTCGATCAGCCATCCCGGCTATCTGATACCCATAATCCCACCAGCTCATCACTACAGCCGTTTCCGGTGTGTTTTGCCGCAGCCAGTAATACGCCTCGCGAAAGTCATCAATGATATGCTGGCTTCCATCCTGATTCATCGATGCGAGCACCACGGAAGGGGACGAATAGGCGCTGGAGGTCACCCAAGTGCAATGGATAACAAAGAACGCAAGCATGCATATCGCATTGAAGACCACGATGAGACGTGTGTCGAGCCCAAATACACCTTTGGGTTTCGCTTCACCAGTTTTACTTGAAGCAGCAGTGGAGATAAAGTTCTTTAGAGTGTTTGTCGGTGCCTGAGTAGTTGCTGCTTTTTTGGCCCTTTTGGACTGGGTAGGTGTATTGGGTACGACGGGAGAGGCCCCACTCGGGGAGGCTTCATTCTCAACCTTGGAGTCACCTACAACCTCAGGCTCCGCTGGGTCAATATAGGTATCCAGTAGCGAAGAGAAGGCTATAGCGGCTGCTACACAAACCACAGGGGTGAGGGTGAGCATAAGACGGACCATTACGCCCGCAAAGTAGCTCGCCATGACACCGTAAATGATTACAAACACGTGCTCATCTTTGAGCTCACGGAAACATAAAATGATACCGGCAGGGAAGAGGAAAATGAGAAACTGCAAGTCCATAAAGAAGGACGGCCAGGCGGTCGGTTGGTGCTCAGATACGGAGGCAATGATAGGGATATATCTGAAGGGAAGAAATGATGGCAAAGATTAGTTTATCGTAATGATGGCTGCCTGAGAAGTAAATTTACTTCTTTGCGTATCCGGTATCCCACAATGAGTAGAAACGTCCGGTCCACGGAGCAATCCATCCCTTGTAAGTGAGACCGGCAAATGCGAGAGCACCGAGTACACCAGTAGAGACGACAGCGACGAATAGCAGGTCTTGAAATTGTTTGGAAGAAAGATGTGCTCGAACCATTTGAGCAAAGGCGACGATCTGAAGCAATCCAAACACGGCTGTGAACCTCGAGCTCAGAATACCAATAAAGTTAATGGGAGCGTAGATTTCTAACCAAGGGCGGCCATATGTTCACTGGTCCGAACAGGCTGGAATCCCACGAATGGAACCTGCATACTGGCAAGGGTGCCGATAGCATACCAGGACGAGTAGGCAACGTAAAGCCGGCTGGTGAAGCGTCCCATCAGAACCAGGACGAGGGCGTGGAGAGGAATCATATTAGTAATGAAGACGTAGCCACCTTCCAGTTGTAGACGTAAATATACCAGTAATACACTGCGTCATTAGTCACTCACCCCATGCAGCCACCATATAGAAGTAGAAGATGGCAGCGATCGTTCCGAAGAACGCGCTGCCTTGCTTCAGTGCTTTTATCCAGCAGTAGAAGGTGAACATGAGCAAGAAGATGGCAATCGCTTCATTGTCGTAAGACCCCGCCACGGATCGCGAGATGTATCCGGGGACAATGCCTATGAAGGCAGCAGCAAGAAGGCCAGCACTCTCGTCCTTCATCTCCTTTGTAAACCTAGTGGTGCTGAGTCAACTTCAGGCAAATCATGGCTAATAGTTACACACATGTAAGTAGCCCAGGCCGTCAACGCACTGAAGCCAGGAGCCAGCAAAACACAGACATTACGAATATCAACAGGCAAGTTGAGTGAATGAAGGATATTGTAAATAACACCACTGGTGGCCATCAGGCCCGGGTAGATTGTGCCGCCAACAACGCGACCTAACGGATACCATGCGGTAGGATCAAACCAATTCCAGAATTCCTATGAGCAGGACTGAGTTCCCTAAACTCATAAATAGATGGACGGGGCACGTACATAAAATCCTTTCGACGCAAGCAACTTCGTAGCTCGACTTGGAGCCGTAAATTAAACTGATGAACGAACGAGCCTGTTGTTGAACTCACTAGTTAAACCATGGGTCACTGATTGACAATGCCGTCAAAAATCTAAAGGATCGTAACAAAAAAGCACTCACAATTCATGAATGACACTCTCAAAATTGATGACAGCGAAAAGACGGGAAGCAATGGCAGCGGCAGAGATAAGTGAAAGGGCGACAATTCTCAATAATGAAGCTGTGTTGGCGACTGCCGCCGGTGAAATATCTGAAGGGAGCGGGTAGGCCACCTTCATGGCCAATAGAGGTGAGGGACTTTTGAGTGTCCCTTGTTGGCGCGGTAAGTACACGTAGTTGCACCAAATCACGATTAGTAAGCAATTTTTGATTCTCAAATTACCTGGAGGTAGTAGCACATATCAAGCCTCCCAGTGCCCAGCGAAAGCGTAGTCAAATGTAAGTACTTCTAATATGCTGTACAAATCTGGGGCATGTCTCCAGCCAAACTTGAAGGTTGGGCACGAAATCCGTTCGTACTTAGTCGGATAGGTCCAGTAGTGTTCCTATATCCTTAGAGTTCTATATGAACTGCCTAGAATCGCTGATGACATCCCCTTGCATACGAAACCTAGCCTGCCGTATTGCTTCCATACGGTTGCGCTCTATGCCCTGCTCCACCTCTTCGTTCCAGTCTGTTCCTAACCATACAACACCGTACTCTCCCAAACCCACGATAAATAACGCGAGTACTTGTCCTGAACTCAAAAGGCAGATGAGAACATAAAGAGCTGTTGACGGGGGTGGAAACGTGCCTATCCATAAGCCCTCTAATCCAAGGTGGGTGTATGAATGAAATGCAAGGGTGATGCCTATAGGAAGCGCAAGAACGTAATATGCAACTATGTTGAATAAGGCACCGAGGTGCTGGCGACCTATTCAATTTGAGTCAACTGGTGTACAAAAAGATTGCGGTGGCTTACCTTGACCACGTAGTACGCCTCCACACGATCCGGCAAGACCGTCTGCCACCTGGAATGACGCCACCAACGGCATCACTTTGCTGACGAGCTTAACCACACTTTCTTCGTCTGTGAAGATGTACGCAAAGATCTATGTACGGAAGTCAACTATGGTCAAAGAGCAACCGCAGCTTCGACGTACATCTTTGGCGGCCATCATGAGAATCATTACTACAAGACCAACCACCACGCTCACAAGAGCGGACGCATGTGCTGCATATTTGGCGCCCAAAGCCGACCGGGATCCAATAAGATTGCCAACGCGGGCGGAAGCGGCAACACCTAAAGATCTGGTCAGCCTTGCCGCAAATGAAGGAAAGGGACAATCATCACCAATTCCAAAAGGAATAGTATTTAATACTGCATCCAGTTCATCACCTGCAAAATAGAGGAGAAGAATCACAGTGTATCTTACTTTGATCCAGCGTCATGATCACAGACTGCGCTGCAAGCGGTAATGACCCGAGACGACCCGCTGCCAGAGCAACAATCTCAAACGCAGCCCTGTGAAATTTGCTTGAATTAGCAAGCAATTCCTGCAGAGAAATATAAAACTTACTCACCACTCCGTACCGACCATGAGGATCCCAGGAAGGGCAAGCTTGAGGAACAGGACACAGCTCTTCAGATCTAGGACTGCCCGCAGTTGTATTCCTCCCCAAGTCGAGTTCTGCTTATGCACGGGAGAACTATAGGTGTAGATTCCAAGAAAAAGGAACAACATCCAGTAGGTTATCGAAAGTGCTGCCGGCGACCCAAGCAAACCAAGCGACGTATAATGAATCAGACCAATGTTCAAAGCGATATTGATTGGAAACACGGCTATGAGAACCACCGTAGAGGCCCCCATGATGCCTAAAAACATTAACATGACAAGAACACCATCCTTCCTGATTCATGTTGTGAAAATCCCGTACCTTGACATTGCAGGTATTTTTTCAGACTCTCGAACCCGATGTACCCCGGCGCTCCGATAATCAAAACACGCAAGAATCGCTCAACATTTTTGCTAAGGTTGTCGGCTTGGCCAAGGGCAAGTAAAACGGGGTTTATGAACGTCCAAAGAACACCAACGGGGATAAAAAGAATCCATAACAGGAAAATACACCTTTGTAAATGAACCTGGACAGGTTTTCAGCAAGTGGCTCTTCCTGACGCATTCTCTATCTCACGGATAGGTCAGTTGGCCGACTGCCCCCAGTAAAAGCTTGCGAGCCGAGCGTATCCAACGCTGTGGTACCACCAAGTGCTACACACCAGCCTGCGGAATACAACGGCACATGGCATTCTGGCACGAATGAAAAAAGCTAACATCGTTACGCGCCAGTTACGAAAGCCAACATGAGGCTGAAAGCTGCCACTGATAACTCTTCCGGGCCAATGCGTCCCGCGATCATTATCGAGACTGTCTGAACGGAATTCTGCAAAATGTAGGACAGGATGACTGCGCATCACAACTTTGTGAGTGCTTTGCTAGTACATTCTAGCTCAAATCCAATGCCAAAGTGCTGACCAGGAATAGAATCCGAAAGCAACGAAAGGAAAAGTCTAGAATCAAAACGATACGCATCGTCTTGCCGTGGCTCTGTGTCCGTTTCCGACGGGTTGAGTGCTAGAGGAGAGGGTGGGGAGGCATGGTGGACTCGGCGTTTGTCCTGCGATGCGTGTAACAAGAGAGGTTCCGTTTCGCTGAGCATCGTGTGAGAAATGGACAGGTCTCTTCATTCCTGGAAGCAATCTTTTGAGGATCTAGGTGGTTATTTGGCCTCCCCCCACCCTCGGTCCCACTTGTGTCAATGAACTCACGCAGATCAAAATTTTGATCCTAGATCTTATCTTCCAGAAACCACGAGATAAGCCCGCGGGTGTGAAAAGGTATGCCCATCACCTCAAGGCAAAACACGACTCTATGCTTACCACCACGGTTTCTGAATACAACCTAGTGCCCGCCACATCGAAGGGTACCCTTATGGAACATTCTTTATTCTATTTCTAATTAAACGCTGGATCGTGATATGCTCCAGTATCCTCAACCCGCCGTTGTCCACTCACCATGAGATACTTCATCGCTGTCGTACCTCAGCTGTTGCTGATTCTTTTTGTCGCTGCTCAAGAAGGGCAGCTTCCTTTGGGTTATGTGAAGTTTCCTTACCAAGCCAGTTATCCTGGCGATGGCGAAGGTGATTACGTGTGTGCTGGTATCTCTGAAGCTAACCTCTGACTTGCCTTTCGATAGTGACTGCTGATGCCATCTTCTCTGGAATTACTACCTTTGCTAGGCTTCCCTGGGTGCAGTGTCTCACTAAAGAGAAAGACACCTTGTTCGACATTGCATTCATAGGTGCCCCATTTGTGAGTGGTATAGTTCACCAAGTATGAATAAGGCACTCATTTTATTGCAGGATACTGCAACATCTTACCGCCCGGGAGCTCGGTTTGGCCCTGCTGGGATTCGTGCTGGATCCCGTCGGCTGACTCTCTACGGTGGTTATAATGTTCCTCTTGAAGTCAACCCCTTCCGCTGTGGCTTGAAGATTGTGGACTGCGGCGATATTCCTGTTACGCCATACGACAACCATTACGCTATCCAACAGATCGAGGACGGGCACAAGGCCCTCCTTCAGAGAGAAACATTTTCCCCGTTGGGTAATGATTCACTCACCGGTCGCGCGCTTAGTCCCATCTCAATTGACGGCAAGCACCATCCACGGATTATTACCCTTGGTGGCGATCACACAATTGTGCTTCCCATCTTGCGCTCGATCCACTCCGCCTATGGTCCGATATCCGTGATACACTTTGACTCGCATCTTGACACATGGAAGCCTTCTGTCTTCGGGGGTGCTCCATCTTCGCAAGCGGCTATTAACCATGGCACCTACTTTTACTGGGCAAGTCAGGAAGGGTTGATCAAAAATGGAAGCTCAATTGCAAGTATTTGTAGTTCCCATACCTATACCCTATTTTCTTTTTCGCACTTTGATCCTAGTTTTCACCCTAAAACAGCACGGTGCCATCAGGACGACTTTGTCAGGCCCAGTGGACTATGAGAACGACGACGATTCCGGCTTTCAAAGGATCGAGGCTCGTGAAATCGATACGATCGGTAAGATTAGATTAGAATTGCGTATTCTTTTACTTAAACTTTGTATCGATAGGTACGGCTGGCATCGTCAAGAAAATTCGGGAAGTTGTTGGCGATTCCCCTGTCTATCTCTCAATCGACGTAAGAGAATGTTGATGTTTGACTCACCCCGCCCTGGAACTGACCGATAAAATTCACACAGATAGATTCAATCGATCCAGCATTTGCGCCAGCAACCGGAACACCTGAGACCGGTGGATGGTCTACACGTGAACTACGAACAATTCTGAGGGGTCTGGACGGTCTGCACATTGTATCGGCTGACATAGTTGAAGTTGCTCCCGCGTATGACACTAATGCTGAATTGACGACTATGGCGGCCGCCGACGTAAGTGGAACCAATTTGTTGTTCTGACTAAATATTAATCGTGAATTGGGTCAAGGTCCTCTTTGAGGTCATTAGCGTGATGGCCAAGACGCCACTAGGTAAGGTTGTCGAGGGAAAATGAAATTCGAAGGGCAAGTTGTTCAACTCATTGTAGTCTCTGTTACTGCTTTTACCACCATGTACCTTTTCGGACCGGAACTACTACAAGATTTCTTCTATCCACAATTGCTTTCACCATGGCCAAGCATGGTGACTCGACCTCATCGTACATAGGGCTGGCGGGTGTTGCCTCGATGTCGCACGATTTGTGACGGGGCCCTCCCGAGTTGAACCCGTAATACCACCTAGGCCCCAAGGTGGCCGATTCGGATTGCCAAATATGCACTTTGCATTCACACCTTCATTTAATTACTGTATGATTCGATCATGGCAAAACCCTGCACTCTCATCCAACATTCCCCTCGGCACCAGTAGAAAATCTTACAGCTCGTGATCATGATTGCGGCGACAGGTACCCACCGTTTGACAGGTTCGTTCGTTCAAGTTCCCCCCGTGTTGCTACAAGTGGTATTTTTCCTGCCTCGTTGCAAGCCATTGGTGACGGAATTGTATACCCGATGTCTTCGGATCGTTTCCTGGTGGTCCTGGACCTGCCACCTGCACCATCGGATCTTCTACATACGTCTCGTCGGTATTTGTTAAATTTAAAGTCTGTCTGAGCCAGCCCGACGCCTACGCATTTATGTATATATTGACTGCGCATCTGTCCTACGTTACTGTACTCACACCAGTTATTTGCTTTACGTTGCTCTCGTGTCTTGTTAGCGTAACATTGCCCACACTCATCATGTCGTTTGTTCTCGGAATCGAAGGCCCCTTGTCCGACGGTGGAGCACGTGCACTGAACATCATTGACTGCCGTAAGAAACTGTCTAACGTGTGTATTGGAAAAGAGCAAGCCGAAGGAGTTACAACATTTATACACGAACACGAACACGAACATAGATTGCAGTTTTCAGGCATCCGCTTAAAATCTTTGATATGACACAGGCTCTCAGCCTTCTTTAGTAAAGGTTTCTTCGGGAGTGGTCTCGTCTGGCTCATTGACATTTTGGATCGGACCCTTGAACCACTTGTGAGCAGAGAATATCCACGACCCTGCAGCGAATATAAACACGGCCATGATAAGGAGCACGGCATAATCTGACAAAGCAGATTAGCCACATATCATGACAATCGGGAGGTGAACTAGCGTACTCATGGTTTGAGCCGTCGGATTTTGACCCCCAGGTAAGAACAACAATATAACGATGAATGACACCCACGCGACAGCAATACAGCCGATGGGAAAGGCCCATCTACCGAGAGAGAAGGTACCAGGCACGAGCTTGTCCCGACCCGAGGTTATTCGAAGCAAGATAGGAACGGTATAAGATGTGTAAAGTCCGATAACTGAAGCCCTGAAACGCGAAGAAATTTTGGGTGTTTGAGCATTTCGGCTATCACAAAAGAACGTACCCGGCCAGAGATGTCAGGGCTGCCAATGAAAACCCGAGGAGGCCACATATCGCAGAGATGACCATCACAAGCCACACGGCGTTAACAGGCGTTTGGGTCCGCTTATTAATCTTTCTCCACCAGCGTGATCCTGGAAGAGCTCTATCTCGGGCAAAGGCGAAAACAACGCGAGATGCATCAACGCCTTGCGCTGCTCCAGTAACAAACTGAAAAGCAAGCATTCACCAAATTGTCGAGGGAAAAAAAAAGCGTCCTACTTGCCTGGACTACAATGATACAGCTCCAAATGGCCAACATTCCACGCTTCCCTAACACGTCCAAAAACAATTGACCCATAACAAGAGGCAACGGTGAAGTAGTCAGAGCGGATACAGAAGATGTCGCATATGAAGCAGCAATCAATAGTATCCAGCCAAGGAATGAAGTTGCTCCTACTCCGACCAGAATAGCAATCGGTGCGGCCCTGGCAGCCCCAGCTGTTTCCTCCGAAACATGGGCGGCAGAGTCATCTTCAAACCAAGCTTAAGGATTATATGCAATATGCAATACTAGAAGACTCACAGCCAGTAAGTGTCCACATGGGAGCCGTAAATGCCAACAGGAAGGCAAGACCATCTTACATGTCATCAATATCTGGAATCATGATACAGAAATTGTAGAAGCATACTATTGGACCACCCTGTGTTATTCTCGAATAGAGTAAAGGCATCTTTGCTTGATACCTTCTTGTCTCCAGCAGAGACCAGTAGAGATATAACCGCCGCTATGGTGGTGCCAACTACGGGACGAACTAGGATCAAAAGCAACTTGAATAGGCTTTGCTTACTTGCCGTTGACGACGACGTAGAATAAATTGAGACGGGCTAAAACTTGAGTTGCAGCAGAACAGACAAATCCATGTAGAATGAGAATGCCGCAAAGGATCCCGAAGGTCGGTCCTGCTCCGAGGATGATCGAATTGTTGGTAGAAACAGCGATAGCGGTGGTAATCATCTGGGCACTAGAAGAATCTCATCAGAACAGATACAGCAACCGAACAGCCCAAACTACCAGGTGTAATCAATGGAACACACGAGTGTTATCTGTCCGGTGATATTTGCCCATCCAGTAATCCAGCTTGCGAGAGCAGCGTACTTGGCTGGTGCCATTTTTGCGGCAAAATAATATAATCCAGCACTCGTCCTTGAAGAAAATTTAAGGTGGGAATTGATCAGGGAAGACGAAGTTGCTCACGGCATTGACGACGTCATTTCAGCCATCGACAGAGCGACACACATGACGAAAAGGCAGGGAATGAGCCAGCCAAAAACCATGCCAACATGACCACCTGATTTCGCGTTAGCAGGGTTTGAAACTATCCAAGAATGTCACCGTACCCGATACAAGAGGAAAAGAGAATGTTGATGTTACGGAAGCGACAACACCCCTGCAGACTAGATCAGTCGACGCAAGCGACTCTGAACCCAAGATACATACATGATACTCAATGAGAAACAGCATGTTTCCACTAGCTATCGTGCGAGCTCTATTAAGATAAGACCAATGGTCAAAGAGGAGACTCATCACCGAAAATTCACGTCGAAATTCGCTCTTGTAACCAAGTTTGGCCAGTAGCACATCGTCTGCGTGCCTCAGGGAATAGTCAACTGAGTCCTGGGCGACAGTGACCTCCACGGTTTTCTCGGAATCATTCCTCTCGGGGACCTTCACAGTTCTCGAAGCGTCCTGCACGGTGACTTTCGCAGTTTTCTCAGAATCGTTCTTCTCGGAATTGGACATCAGGCCTCAGGTCGGGATGGGGGTAAAGATAAAGAAGAGGACGTCCTTGCATCATGAACGATAAGAGATAGTGTTTCCGTAATGTTTGTGCCTGCTCGGTTACTGAAGCTCTAACCGTAAGATGGGAACTTTGCACCAATGGGGAAATTTCTCTCCAAGTTTGTGGGTCTGATAGTGAACTTCCAAGAAAGTCCTAGAGTCTGTATGAGCGGCCCGCCTGACTCGGAATACCATGCGCTGTTACCCACCCTTAATTCTCACCGCGTACCGTACACATCTCCTGGGCGAGTGTCTCATGATGTTCACAGGTGTTGGCACCTTTAATGCGGACGGTTGTGAATTCTTCGATGTCAG
This sequence comes from Hygrocybe coccinea, assembly GCA_963555575.2. NCBI lineage: Eukaryota > Fungi > Basidiomycota > Agaricomycetes > Agaricales > Hygrophoraceae > Hygrocybe > Hygrocybe coccinea. Next base: position 4,069,383 of record OY741993.2, on the reverse strand, counting down.
CGGCGGTTACCTCAGCATTGTAAAAAACAGCGATACACCGACCCGTAAATTTATCGGACTCCTCGCACGTCGCTGTTCTCATGTACCCGTACGCCTGTAGAGCCCGTTAATCGGGGCGTCTTCAACGGCTATGGTACTCATCAACCGGTCCCTCAGGCCAACCGTTCTACTGACCTCCCCAACCCGGGCGTCTTCAACCACGATAGCTTTCAACCCATCTCTGAGAGCCATAACCCCAACTCCGCCCATGGGGATTCCCGCAACAACCACCCTCCTACCCGCAACAATATTGGTGCTTCTCTCTCGTATGAAGGCGTTGCATTTGTTCATGTTTAATCCTTTTGTGTTCCCAGATCTACCAGCTGTACCAGTGGTTCCACACCGAACAACAGGGACGTATCCAGGGCCGGCTCCGGAGAGAGCCTTGTCCCCACCTTTTTCCCCTGAAAATGTACATTCTTGTCCACCACAACCTATTATCCATTCCCCAGATCTACCCAATGTCCGTGTGGCTGCGACAAGACCAGTGGGTGGTTTGGATAGATCTGGTGCACTCGTATTTTTGTCTGTGAAACCAGAGGACTGTATTCACATTAGTTTTCTTGTGTTCCTTTCCAGAACTACCAGCTGTACCAATGATTCCACAACGAATAGGGACGTATCCGGTGCTAGCCCCGGAGAGGGCTTTGTCCCCACCTTTTCCCCCTCAAAATGTACCTTCTCGTCCTCCACTACCTGAAATCCCTTCTCTAGATCCTCGTGTGGCTGCGACAAGACCGGTGAATGGTAGCTTGGATAGATCTGGTGCACTCATATTTTTGTCAGTGGAGCCGGGGACTGTGTTCATTTGTGTTCCTTTCCAGAACTGCCAGCCATACCAATGATTCCACAACGAACGGGGACGTATCCGGGGCTAGCCCCGGAGAGGGCTTTGTCACCACCTTTTCCCCCTCAAAATGTACCTTCTCGCCCACCACTACCTGCCATCCCTTCTCTAGATCCTCCCAACATCTGTGTGGCTGCGACAAGATCAGTGGATAATGGCTTGGATAGATCTGGTGCACTCGTATTTTTGTCCGTGGAACTAGAGGACTGTATTCACATTAGTCTTTTTATGTTCCTATCTAGAACTGCCGGCTGTACCAATGGTTCCACAACGAACAGAGACGTATCCAGTGCCAGCTCAGGAGAGGATGTTATCCCCATCTCTGTCTCCTCAAAATGTACCCTTTTGCACATCAGGACACGTAGATACTGCCAATGGAATCTCGTCCTTCATATTGACCGCTTTGAACGGTGTGGTGGATTTTGCACCCGTGCCATTTCTTCAGCAGGCAGCGAGATTGGCCCTGACAATACAGGTTTGCGTTGAAGTCAGTCAATTGCCCACACGCTCGTCGTTTTCATCCCTCACTCGAATTCTAGGGCGCGATTTCCAACAAGGAATTATTTGTTCGTCTTGCAAACGACGCATGCGCGCTTGTCTACTCGGTCATTGTCATTTATAAAGAACAAGAACGTGCAGGAGAGCAACTTTCCTCAGATTTGAATGACAACCTTAGGCAACTCGTTAGGTGTGCGCTCTATATTCTCAGTCATTTCATCATCACACTTATACCCCGGATAAACCAAAGCACACTGAGTTCCATTGAGAAGTTTGCACGAAGGAGGCATCGCAAAACTTCGTAAAGCGAATGATTTTTTCCAAGCAAGCAGTGGGAACCATTCAACAATATCGCGATGAAATAAGGCAATCGTTAGATGTCTTTTGGGTCTGTCCATTATTTACATCTTTTCATGCGCTCCGTGTCAATACTTACGGCGGCTCTGTTTCGATTCTGTTTTCGATTTGATTGCAGTTACAATCGAACATTCGCGTCCGCCAAAATTTGACACAACTCGCCCAACAGCAAGGCGCAATGTATCAGACTTTGTTGAACGGTTGGTCTTGCGATGGTGTGGGCAGTCAATCTCACACTGGTCAGCGAGACATGCTTGCTATTCTGTCAACTGTCCGATACCCATCACAAGGGGAATCAAGCCATTCTGCACACATCCGAGGGGGTATTTGATGTGTGAAGGATTCACGTTACATTGAAGGTGTGGCGATTCCCTCTCTCTCTTTTTTCACGTGCACTTGATCCAAATATCCCAGTCACTATTCCTTCATCCTGTCCATGCAAAAAAATTGTATGACTTCTATACTCTGCTTCTTTTGCCCCATACGCTAGAATTAAGTATAGCGTATAGCATTATGTTGCCGGGCTACAAACATGCAAGGACTGATTCAAGTTAACATAGGATTTCACCAATGATACTCTCAAGCGTGTCCATAGAAAATCAAAATCAACCAGATCATCTCAAGTCATCCCTCAGCTTCTCTGCCGTAACCCGTAATTCTTCAAACTGCGAGTTCTGAAAAGCTTTCAGCTTTTGAAATGCTCCGTGCTTCTTCATGTCCTGTCGCGCCGCTTTGTTAAGCAATATATGCCAATGTCTTCACAGCATCATAATGGACTTGCACATTGACAGGGACCCTCCAAAAATGCAACCAGAGGCTGTACGGCGTTCGCTGTGCACGCAGCATGCCGCCCAGAGTCAACCGAAGCCATATTCCTCACCGCCCGGACGGCCATCTGCCTCATGTGCTGCGACGAGTGAGAGAGGGCTCGCACTAACGGGATCATGGCCCCAGCTTTAATGGCAGCATATTTTCCTTCTTCCGTCGTCGTGATGCCAGCAAGCGCACAAGCGGCGTCTATCTGTGTCACATCGGATAGGCGGACAACGAGGAGTGGGATCACTTGAGTTTTGAGTGCTGCATGCTGCACCTCACTGTGTGGGAGAAGGTAGGCGAGTAGACGGACAAGATGTTGACTTAGAGCGCCCGCATACTGGAGGTGGTTGACCAGTTGTAGGATGACGCCCGTTCTTGCAACGGTTGAGACACATATGCCACATCCCTCGTCAGTTTGCACGAGGCGCAACAGATCTTGCGCAGCGATGACATGGGGAGGGTCTCCCTCACGGGGATTTGCGAGTTTATGAACGGAGGGTATGTCCACAAGAGTCGGAAGGGGTCCTGGTGATATGAGAAAAGTCAGCGAGGGAGTCTGATACTGATTTACTTACGAGGTTTCGGTGCATTTAGATGGTTATTAACGATGGTGACATAGCCGCGGCTGACGTCGAAGAAATGACAATTGCGCGCATCGACGCTCTGAGTGTTGCTGAACATGCAGTCAGGTAACCCAGTCGTGACGGGGGATCTCACACGGCGTCCCCTGCAGGCAGTTATAATTAGCAGGGTGGGATTCAGATATCAGAGCTATCAGATTGAAGCTACCTCACCTTCGGGACACAGATTCCATATCTATTATGAGGTATGTAGATAATATTTATAACCTCGACGTGTACTCTTGGGCCCGCTTCCCCATGGCAAGAGCATTCAACGTCGCACGGTTGTTGGTCGTTTGTACGCTGGGCTTGCGATCTTCGGAGCGTCTTTTTGCTGATCATTGTCCTCTTTGCAGTCGCCCTCACTATCTTATCATCGGCGACACTTGGCCTTGGGATTGCGCTTTCCATTCCCTCTATAGGGCTGGTGCCTTATTACAGCTATACTGTGTTCGGTCTCTCGTTGGATGTTTGGTGGTCTTCACCACCAGCCACACGCATGGTTATCGCGGCCTCAGGGCTCACTCTTATTTCTACTGTGCCCAAGTGAGTGGCAAAGCATACTTTCATCTCCCCATCTTCTCTCTGACACAGACCAGCATTTTTATCTCATTGGCGAAGACCTCTAGTTGGCGGAAGTTCCTCTCCGTGGTGTGTTCCTCTCTGTAACTCATCAAGGTGCCGTCATCGAAACAAAATCTGTAGGTTTGGATCGAGCTCGGTTGGACTACAGTGTTAGTAGGGGTTTGGCTCGGTCAGTGTTGGATTACTCTTCCCAAACCCACAAGCTTATGTTCCAGTCTTTAGGAGCGGCCATAAATGTCATAGTAAACACCGCATTTCCTATTTTTAACCCAACGACGGCTATCCTGCAACAATTTGGACCTGATATGACCTGCGGTAAGGTGTCTTTCTGCGGGTGGTCTGCATTGGCTTACGATGGCTTTCCCTGCAGGTTCATTTTTTGGTTGTATTGCAGCCGAAACGCTTGCGTCTACTTCTTTGGTCATTGTCGTGTTATGTATGTATTTTCATTTCGCCTCATTGTCACAATTGGTCATGCTCCCTGCGCCAGTGGGCGGATACCTTATAACGCTTACTGCTTGTGCCTGTGTCACCGCAAGGAAGCACTCGCAGCCATTCCTAACCATGCAAGTTGATAAAATTCTGCAGCCTGAAAAACCTCTACCCGATGTACCATTAGATAAGGGTGAGGGGTATCCTCTGTCATATATGCCTGCCGGAAGCGCATTGCCAAATTATCCATCCCACCCGATGGTGCCTTCTCTTCCCTATGCATCGACATGGCCTGGGAGCGCGGTGCCCTCTTACGTTCTGGGCTCTCCGCCTTCTTCCTTTATCATTGGGTCATCACCCTCAAACGAGGTCCCAGGGATGGCACCGCCCAATGTCCCCCACATGACGCCTGTTCCCCTGGGAAATTTTACTGTCTCCCCGCCATACGCAACCTACGCCCCGGGGCCTGCACCCACTTTCCAACCCAACATTATGGTGCCCCCAGCCGCAGGAAGCACCTTACCCAATAATGTCACCTATATGTTGGTTCCTGTACCCACTTCCCCAGATGCTTTCACTGCACCATCATCACACCAGGCTACTGGAAACTTATCGCCGAATCGTGCCCCCTATGTGTCGTTGCCTGGAACAACTTCCCCAGACGTCGTTTCAATGTCACAATATGCTGCGGGAAGCACGTTACTGAATCCTGCCTCCCACGACTTGGATACATTGTCTACGCCCAGTTCTCCGAATGCCTTCTCATCGCTACGTCAGGTTTCGGGGAGTACATAACGCAATCATCTCTCCCACTTGTGTATTCCCATGGCTGTTTTACTTTTGTTTGCTCACTATCAAACGTTCGGGGTTTGGGCAGTAAAAGACCAATCATGCCTGTAACGTTCTATGCCTACGTCTAGTTATCAGGACAACCGAATTTCTTATGGCAATTTTGGAATCTCTTGTGTACTAAATGTAAGATGAGATTCGGAACTCTGTACACGTCTTTCTTTCGAATGCGGGGTGGGGAAACGTATGAATTGCGGTTTAGTTTATCACAATCCCAGGTGAGGATCTAACTTACGTTTATATGATCTTGTCAACAATCAAATTTGACCGTCAGTGCGCCCACCTCCACATATTCTTTCTGTTTTATCAAACATTCGCTGAATTAAAGTGATAGTTTCCGATACAGGCGGTCTCTTAACATTGCACTCACTACCTCCCAGACGTTAGACCTCCGTTCTCTAACAACACCGTCTTGCTGGGAATGTTTCCTCTCAGCGTTCCGTGGATCCCATGGTATCAATACAATAAAAATACATATGCTATTTGTAGACGTGCATCACTGTACACAGTGTACAGCTGTGCACGTGGCATCATTTGTGGCTAGACTCTGGCCCCAAATAAGTCGAAGCCGCCTCGGCGTTCGCTAAGTGACACTCGCGGTTTTCCCACTGTACTCGAATTCTGCTCCTCAGCAAACAACCATTGGTTCTGGCTTAACAGTACATTCGTGTTACAGGATATTCATAAGACAGATGTCACATCAAACTAAAGCCCCTTCAAACTATATTCAGTTGCAACCACCTGGTCGGTGGGCAGTACCTCCGTCCACCCAGTAAAAAATTTGAATGCGCCTTTTCCAAAGTTGATACCACCTTCAAGGGGATCATAGCCACGAGCGAATACGATTTCAGTAGGAAGCGCAGATTTGGAATTCGGAATGCTGGGATCGATGGGAACCGGTGTGAGTGAAGCTTCATATTCCAACTTGATCTTGTCAGCAACGAGCAGTAACACATTCTTTATGGTGAGGCCCTTATACTCGGGTGGGTCGGTGCTAGCGTTATATGGGTAGGGCTCATCAAGCCCGTCCGTGTCAGCTACTTCTGGGCGTTGCAGGAAAGCTATGGCATCGCGCTCGCGACCAGGACGGATGGGTAACACTGCTTTCACCCACGGGGAGTTCAGGAACGCGTTGCGGTACCCGTCGCCATCGAGCTGAATCAACCAGCCCAATGAAGCACCTTGCGGGGCTGGCGCCGTTTCCTCGGTGATCAGATAATACGGTCGGTGGCCTGGATAGAAGTGATAACTTTTACCGATTCGCGCGATTCGAGGACCAAGAGCAGGTTCGGCAATGACGGTAGGCTGTAACTCGCCCTGGTTATTTACAGAGACAAGTTCCTGGGTGCGCGGACGCCACCAATCCGGTGCCACGAAATACAACATGGCGTCGATATCAAAGAAGTAGCGGACCAGTTCTGAGGCGACATGATAGTCAGTGTCCGACCATCCACTCTCGTTGCCATAAAGGTGCGAAATAATGGCACGATAGATGGTACTTTGCTCTTCCGTACGCATATCGTTTGGCGACCGTTGTTGCACTGACCCAATGAGTTTCAGTCGCTTGCGTAACGTATCGTAGAATTGCTTTTCCTTGGCTGCTGCCACCTGGTCATCATATGTCGCTTTCGAAGCGGCATTCGCTTTGTCAATTGTGTCTTTGGTGGCTTTGGTCGGCTGGTAGACCAGTGTGACATCGAATGGTAGCTGCTTTCGACCATCGAAATTGGCATGAGTAAGTCGAATTGTAAACTGTTCGTTGACGGCATCGAGTGCGAGGTTTGGTTCCCATTTCACTTGGGCACCATGGAAATCAAGGGCCGTCACCTGGCTCAGGGCGAATCCCGCTGGCGTAGGCGGGCACTTGATGTCGTGCTTAAACTGGATGATATCGTTCTTGCCTATGATGGGACTGAAGATGCCGCGATCGTGATTGCTGTTTAGCTGCTCGTATGTATCCTCCGCCTCGTCATCTGCCCCCTGGTAGAGAATGAAGGGAATCGAGGATGAGAAGTTTACAGATTGGTTGGGTGGGTAAGGCTTTGTATCCGGTATTCTTAAGCTTGGATCCAACGCATCAGCGGTTGCGTGGACAAATTCGCCGGTCCCGAGCGGGTCACCAGGGTTGTCAACGTACAATTGCCAGCATAGGCGTTGGCCAAGATCTTGCACCTGTACGCCGACCTTGCGCATTTTGCGGCTTAGTTCGTAGCTTACAAGCTTTGGCGATGTATTCTGCAGCAGGTATCGCCGGCTGGAGGTGTCGGTGGATTCGCTCACCGTGCGGAAGGTCGTCTTGAAGTTCTGGCGCACCTCGCTCGAAAGCTTAGAGCTCTGCTCGCGCATCTTCACGTGGGTCTGTTCCTGCGCTTGCTTGCGCGATTCGTCGAGGTTGAAGCTCGCTGTAGCACTCGCCTGGAAGATCTTGCCGACACCGCCACTAGCGGTGGCGCTGGCACCGAGCTTGGTGTTATTGGCATTCTCGCTCTTGACAGCATCTGACAGCTCATCCTTATCGGTCTGATCGAGCTCTGTCTTGGTAGTGGTTTCAACGGATTGTTCGGATGTCTGTTCGACAAGGGTACGCCGTGTATTGACCTCGACTAGCTCCACAGTACCTCCAGGGCTTATCCAGACATGACCCACGGGTGGACCAAGGAAGGTGCCGAGTTCGAAGAAAAATTCGCGGAACTGATGTAAGATACCAATGGGTGACAGAAAAGAGGACCGGGCGGGGTGTTTATCGGTAAAAAATGAAGCGGCAGCAACGACACGGTTGAGGCTCGACACTGAGGGCCTAAATAGCTGTTGCAGGGCGAGTGGCGCTTGCTTGGCGAGATGCTGGAGAGTAGCTGCCATAGCAAGCTCTTTGTCTGTGTCGTGTTGTGTGGGAGGGGACCGCATTTCCGGAGGCTGTGGATCAGCCGCGATGGGTGCTGCCGTTATGGGTGCCGCCGCTGCGACATCTTTGGAAGGCTTTGTATCACCTAGCACACTGCGAGTGATGTCAGCGAACGGCTTATTTTCGTGCTCGCTTAAGACTGCTGTGAGATTCGGCCATTCTTTGGTAGGGACGAATGCTGCGAGCGCTTGGCCAATCTGAGTGCCTGTGCGATCGACGACTTTAGGCACCTGGGTGGTGCCTGTGGGCAGTTTGTCGACAGGGACTCTGGTGATAGTACGGCTTGCGACACTGACGCGATTAGCAATGGCAGTCGAGAGTCGTTCATGTTGGAGTTGCGAGCGCCAGCCAATCAGGGGCTGGTATACACCAAACTGCTCCACAGCATACGGCAGGATTGGTTGCGCAACAACTGGTTGGCTAGGGTCGGCAGGGGGTGGTGGCGGTGGAGCGACGTTGTCAAGAACAGGATTCTTCGTCAAATTGATGGATGTTCCTGACATGGCTGGAGAAACTGGAATGCTTCAACCATCAGTTATAGGTCTCATTATTCGAAAAGAGAGTGAACGAACAATAATGGGAATGTTTCTGTGTGAGTGTGAAGGGATGAAGAGGCCACGGAGAGGTGATTGGCAGAGAAATCGACGAGAAAATAGAGGTCTTATATTGCTTCGACCTGAGTGGATTGGCTTGGCACATCTAGCCAGAACGAGACGCGGGCACCCATTTCCGCATCCTTGGCACGAAGATTCTCAGCAACAAGGGGATAAATGTCAGCTATACAAAATGAAATTGAGAAGCCAAGAGCCCGATAACCTCGTATCTTTTGTCAATTGTCGTGAACGGTGGATCCATTGACCTCTAATGGTGAAGGCGATCAGTCACGGATCAGGTGATGGCTGGTCACAACGGCACTTAGAACTTATAAGTCCTAGCCTCGATCTCACTTCCAGTATCGCCTCCAGATACTTCTTCAAACTCTCACTGACACCGCCAAGTTAAAGCCAGGGATAGCCGACATTCCCAAAAGTTCCCTCTACTTCTGAGCTGATCAAAAACTATGGGCGATTTGCTGACCATCATCGTCCTAGACTGCAATGGCATTCCAGTAAAAAGTGCCTCCGTCGTGTTTGATAGCACAAAAGGTACCACCAATATTAATGGCACCCTGAGTGTCACACCCACGCCCACCGAAGTCTCCCTCACCATATCCCACCCACTCTACGTCACGGAGAGAATTGATTTTTTCGGCTCCATCAAGGATGGGATTTGGGACAATGCCCTCCTCCAGCGCACAGTGAACGATGGTCAGACTGTGCTCACAGTACGCCTCGGACGGTGCAGTGTCGTGCCGACGGTGTTTAAGACCGAAAATGAAGTCGACGAACTCGCAGCCAATAACAAGGACCCGCACAGCGCCCTGTTGTTCAATCTGCCCGGGACATCCGGTCTCCAGGCTTATCGAGGTCAGCTCAATGAACCACTCAAAGTCGAACTCGTTGAACCCTGGCTTCTCCCGGATCCCCCACCGACGGGCCAAGTAGGTTGGCGGCGTTTTCAGAGCAATCCCGCGAGTCCGGCTGCTAACCCCGCCAAATCTGGCCGGTTCTTCTACCTCTTTCACCCGACAACCCCTCAACAACCCCAGTTCGTCGTTGCCGTCTGGTCACCGAATCTCAAACGCTCGACACCATCCGAACCACTCGACATGGTCGTCTACTTCAGCCCGAACCTCTTTGGGCTGGAAACGAAGTATCCATTCGGAGTCACCGTGACGGGGGTTGATCCTGGCGACCAACGTCGCTTGTCCGAATGCACAAGGTACCTGTTGAACGAGTTTGGTTTCGCGTACAACATCATCGCACGACAGCGCCAGGCAGTCATTGTCATGCCCCTCTGGCATAGTGGAGAGTGGGGCCCGTACCAACATGCACAAGGCATATTCCGCTTATGCCACGAGGTTGCATTGTTCTTACACCGGGAGTGTCGGACCAGTAACCTCAGCACTGCAGGCTTCGGTGGCGTGGATAAGAAACTCTGGCTTACTGGCGCTTCCCTGCGCTCCGCCACTATCGGTATCTGGGCCTCAGACTTCGGGGTTCCGCCGCAGCCTGGCAGGATCGTGCTTAGTGCTTACAGTGAGGCGATTTTACCGATGAAGTTGATGATGGAGAGCGGTTGGTCGATGCCCAATTGGGATGAGCGTATCTGGGGGTGCCCTAAAGTTGTCAACCTGCCTGGTCCGGAGACGATCCTTCCCGATCCCGAAAAAATGTTTACCTCCGCCTGGCGTGAAATATGGGACCTAGACGGGTTTCATCCTACAACAGGTGGCTGGTCAAATTACCTGGCTTCACTTAACAAATGGGATCAGATCGATAGTGGTCGAATGATCCGCCTGTTCCATTCCAGCGGACGGTCACCACCCGAACCCAACCCCAACAGTCACCCGTTGTGGAAACGTCTCTTTGGCGAAGGCCCCACAACCGAACGTATCATCCCACAGGCCTTAGGTATGGGCGGTGCAAACGAACTACATGGTTACGGTCATCGTTGGTCGGTTGTCAGATTGGATAACACCTACATAACGAATAAACCTTACGTGGGTACACCCCTACTCACGGACGATCCGCACCACTCCAGCCCTATAGTCGCCTTCAGCCACTGCGCAGCCCTCAGCCCTGTCGGAACGTAGATTCGCTAAATTTGGTCGGTATGTTGATGTAGGATGTCCCTGCCCGTACATGATTAGTCTTATTGGCAAGGTTCTCTAGATTTCCCAAATTCCTCACCGTATGCACTTCCTTGGGATCATAAAAGATCTCTTCTCAAATCATTTCCCGACACCGATCACCGTATCCTATTTGATTGGGCTCCTTTCCCACAAACTGCGCCTCGATCAAGATAATTCATCACTATCGCCTCCCTGCCGCTGATAGGTTGAGATATTTTGTTATCAGATAATATTCTTGATTCCCTCGACCTGGTGGACTATCTTTCGCCGTTTTCTTTATCGTCGGGTTCATTCGTTTATTAGTGGAGTTTGACTGGAGACGAAATAGACCTGTACCGGTCAGTAGTTTTCGAGATCACAAGTGTGATTAGGCTCGTTACGAATGTGCAACGCTTACTGCTCCAGCGTCCCTCACAATCAGCCCAATGACATCACACACAGGTACCTTCAAAATCAGCACAGGATCCTCAACATCAATCATTTTCCGTTTCTTTCCCCTGTGATTGGGTGGTTGCGGCAGCGGCGGATGTTTCATACACATACTGAACAGCCGATTGACGCCTGCTCCTGCTAATGCTTATCACAGTGTTTATGCGTGATGAAATAATCAACGTACGACAAATTCCAACGACACCGATACGGTGCCGGCACGGGGGGGTGATGGGATGGGGCAGGCACGTTCATTTTCTCTTTTCGTAGCGTAACATTCTTCCTCCTGTTATATAACGACTTCATTAGTCTACTGGGAGTTCGCGCTCATTTCCCCCCCAACTCGCACGAACCCCAAGTACGTTCCCTGTAACTCTGCATGTAGATACTCACTTAATCAATGTGCGCTCGTTTCCCCCAACTCGGGTAAACCCCAGCCGCCCGCTGACACGTCCCGGCAACGCTCTCCTCAACTCGTCTCGCCCTCGACCATTCCTGCGTATAGTTATGCATCAAATTCAAAGGCGATTGGTTACACAATGCCAGATCACCAGAATTATGTTCAAGATACTCCTGTGCAGTTTGTGAGATGTCTTCTGGAACTTGTGATGCCGAACGATGAAACACTTCAGCGATAAGACATAAATACGCAGTCATCAACGAAATCACGTTGGCTTACCACAGTTTCCTGATAGAGCATGGGGACCCCCCGGGCCTGTAGTAGCGTGGTTATTATTCCCATCCGTAAAGTATAGGCGTGTCAAAAACTGTTAGCGATAGCATGGTTTAATGTAGCACGCAGCGTGAGACATACGTATAGAGTACCGCTAGTCCTGGGTGGATCATCCTGAATTTGAGGTTTTTTTTCGTGGCCTGCCGAAAATTTTGACATCGGCGCGATCCTTTGATCCCTTCAGGCGACCATGGGGACGTTTAACCAAGGGTTTGGACATCTTATCGACGACTTCGCAAGAGACATATGTTTTTAAACTCCGTTAGGTTTTAAACTCAGTTAGGTCCCACCTATAGTACTGCCCAATGTATCAAGAGTTAAGCACTCCTTATGCTTACAGCCCGAATGGTCGGCGTCAACGGGCCCTCGCTAGACGCCCAGGTCCCTTGGTGTTCTCCGGACAGCAAGCATGCAGAATTCATAACGCCCGCCGCACGCTCGCACCCTGGATGTCAAGCCAGTTAGTGTTCATCACCGGGTACAGTTTTCCCCTGGGCCACAGGGATCAAGAAACGGAGACTGCTAGGTATGGGGAATCATTCTCACCCTCAAAGTGTGCGTGGTGTCTCCACGTTCCATTCCTTCTATCAAGTTTCCCCTCAAGACACTGCAGTTTCTCAATTACGGTTTTTTTTCTAAGCCTCGAGTTCCTAGCATTCCCGCTGGACCAGGCAATTGCTGGCTTGACATGAAAATCTCATGGGTGTGGGCGACCTTGGGTGACCTGACACTGGCAGCAGCCCACTGGTATGAGGTGGGAAACGGGTTGTGAGCAAGAGGGCCCTCAGGAATGCTCATTGCGGAAGCACTGTGACATCTGGGTGCCAGGGAATGTAACCCCGGTAGCCGGAAAGTAGGCCATTCCAAGGATGTTCAAGTGATAGCGTATCGATAACCCTTTTCAGCCGAAAAATCAGAGTTTTTCCAGATTCAAACCCTTCCCGGCCTTACCCTATTGAGATCTTCGGAGAGACCCAAAAGATTGAACCGAGCGCATTGCTTCGGACACACATCCCTGCATGTTCTCTTCCATCATGAGGTCTATATCTCTACTGACCCTGCTTCGTTTTCGCTTCTGGTATCTTAACCTCCTGGTCTCTGCCTCGTTTGTTACAATCAACATTATGGTTTTTGTACTCATATCAGGTGAATCACATTCCGGTTTCAGCCCAGTGTAGATGCTAATCAGAGGCCAAAGGAAAATCGTTCGATAGATTTATTCCGGGGGCACTCGCGACTTCTCTGGCAACCTTCTTTCTAGCAATTCTTGAGTGAGCCTTCACATCAACTGGAATACTCTTGCATCATTCTCCACTTCGGCAACCACCGACGTAGAGATTAGGTGATACCACACTTGTACATAGAACACACACTGATTCCGATGGCCCCAAACCAAACTCCGCACTCTCCATATGTGCCTTTATTTTCCGTTGTCACTGGCGTGGCTAACAAACTTCTGCTTGCAGACTCATTGATGGAGTGGCAGCTTGAAGTCCAGAAGGCATCTACTGCAGTGACTGCATGCGAGGGAATCGCTTTCCTGATTACCTTTGGCCTCCAATGCTTGCTCTCCACCTTAAAACTTGTCCTCCTGCTCGTGGCTGCTCTGTACCAGCAATTTTTCTTTGGCCGTTCTGATATCTGGACCTTGAATATCATGGACAAGCATTGGTGGGGTCGGGGTCCTGAAACTGCGAGGTGGGACAATTGGATGCATTCAATGTTTTTTGGCTCATGGCGCGATGAGTCAGATGAAGTGTTCCTTCTTCATCAAAAGCTTATTGCACAGTTTAACCTTTTTAAAAGGAGGCAGTAGGTCATTGTTACTTGCCATTAGTTGTTCTCTGACTGTGTTGCAGTACTGACCCTGATATTTTGGCTATTTTACGCGTCGTCTTTGCTTTGTCCTTTCTTGTGGCAATAATACTCTACATGTTGGAGTCATTAAACATAGCCTCCCATGAAAGCGGCCAAAGAACAGAAGCAATCAAGAGCAGAGTATGTGACCCTCGTTTATGGGGGAATCCCCCCGCACCCATATGGGGTGTTATTTTGGTTGAGTGCCACACTTGATCCTACCCTAAGCAATGTGTCTGATTATGTCTAGACCATGAGAAATGATGTATTGAATGGGAGCACGTTGAAAAATGCCATCACAATGACACCATTGTGGGATGTGGAGTTTTTGAATGGATCATTGCCTGATTTGTCTGGTCAGCTGCTTTTAGAAATGTCACTCATGCTTTGAAGCTGGCACGACACTTCCACAATGTGAAGGAGATAACTGTCCATTTGAAGCAGCTGATGGAGTATTGTATCAACTAGCCACATATATCTGTCCAGAAGCTTTCAATAGGACTCTTTCAAGTATGTCAAGCAACCCCACCAGCATTTATGCCATATACCACACTATTGATTTTGTAATTTCAGTGGTTGAATGGTTTGCAACAGATACACGGATAACAATGCTGGATCTCCTGGTTTCTATTGACAATACCAAGCTAAACTTAGGCTGGGATGGGCGACTATCTGTTCAGCACACCGCACTCATTCAAATGGTCCTTGCAGAGGACATACAGCTTGTTCGCGAGTGCAGCAACTACTTTCCACTTGTAAGTGGCACACACAACTTGGCTACTGTCTCCTTCTTCACAAAACGGAAATTACCAGGTTCCCCTGTGATTCTTGGGATTGCTGAAGTATGTCATAGTATCTCATGTCCTGATCTGTGCATCTGATTCGCCTCTAGCATTATCATACTTTTACGGTTGGAAACCTTGGTTAGTGACAATTGTATACTTAGTCTCTTACTGAACTACTGATAACCTATCCACCTTCTAGCAATTGTTGGCTCTGATCCTTACATAACTGCCATAGCAAATGACAGTACAGCATCTGTGCGACTCTTTGCACACCTACACCCTCCTGGTGATTGGGAAATCCGACAGGATCAGCCAGTATACAGCATTGTATATATTTTGGGGTCTCTTGGTGGCTTGTGGACAACTTTCAATGGAGTTTCTGCAATCCTTTTTGGAGGTGGCATCTTGCTAGTTATTGGTGATGTTCAACCTTTCTGTGTGGAACACTAAAGCTCATCCTAGCTTTTCAGGCATGAAGCCCCTATCTGTTTTTGGCCTAGCATAAATTTTGTGGTGAAAGGATTCATCACAGGGTAAAGAATGAGTTTCCCATGTTGGCAGTTGATGTGTTCAAGAATCATCCTTGTGGGATGAATGCTTTTTTGGAAGAGTATCTATTGGACCTGAACATGTTCAGAGACAAGGATGCAAATGATGGTCAACAGGTTACTGAGGTTGGAGATGGTCATCCTGATGAGGGGGAAATATCACCACACAGAAGCCAGCAAGACTAGTATTACTTGTAAATCCTACCCATATATATTTACTCATATTCCACCAGCATCACAAACAGCAAAAATATGTGGTTGGGCAATGCTGCATACACATCAGGCAAATATGAGTTTTAAAGTCTTAAGTTTTACACTAAAATCTTACTAGTGGGGTGTGGGCCATTGCTTTGCATGGTAAGTTACTCGTCCCTTTTTGGCAATGAGAACATCAGATATATTAAGATTGAGCACATATAAACACTGCAGCATTATTACCACTGCATGATAATAAACCCATATTTGCTAACTCATCTATATGCCTTCCATTACTACAAAAAAATACTGTTTATATAACCCTGTCAACAAAGTAAGTTTTAGCTGTGCTGGTCACATCTTTGGCTCCTTTGCTTGCCTCATCACCTGGATTGTGATCTGCATCCTACTCCTCTCTGATATTTTCACCTATGTCAATGACAACTACTCCTAGGGTTTTGCAGATGACTTCTCCCACTACCCCCCTTATAATAAGCTCATGCCTGCCAAGCAAGTCCACCTTCTTGAGCTTTGGAATGATCTCAGCGTCCCCCATGAGGAAAAAAACAAGCATGGGGGAATTCCCTCATGATCATTGGTTTCCAGGTGGATCCCAATGCACTCACCATCACCATGCTGCCAGACCACCATACTGAACTCCTGGCAGCAATCTGTGCCTTCGCCACCATAGGCCACCATTTCCCCCTCCACAATTTTCAGAGGATGGCTGGTAATGCCAGCTGGATCAACTGGGCTCTCAATTAGTGCTACCAAAGTTCAGTTTCAAACCTGCTGAACTCAGTTTGAAACTGAACCAAACCCAAAGTTCAGGTTTAGGTTCAGGCAATTCCCTGAACCAAACTGGAGGTTCAGGTTCAGGTTCAGACCCCTGGGGATATTCTGAATGGTTCTGAACTCGGTTCAAACCACTCCAAACCGATTTTCTGCCCACATAAGGATACTATGTCAAAATCATGATATTTACTCAGATTTTGATATTTTTGACATTTTATATGTTCTTGATATCTTCTACCATATGTAATAAACACTAATAGATGAGTTGCAATTATGTACATGTGTAAATAAAATCATATTTGATGATATCATAATATTTTATAATATAGTCACTTTAGAATATTAGTATGATACAGCATGACATGGACATATTCCTGGCTGGAAACAGTGGCAGAAAATAATTCAATTAAAGAATAGACCACACTGAAACATAATTTATAAATTTATAGCCGCTATATCTCAGGGAAATCTCACAAAGTCACAGTAGTCTATCAATATTAGTATATTGTGATATATAGTCTTGCACATCACTAAATTAATATGAGATGCTTGCAATATGGTGAGAATAGATGCTTGAGGACTAAATAACACTCACAACAGTGTCAAACAATATTTTAATAATGCATTATATGTGAATCTCTGACATATGTTAAGATATATGGAAAAATGTGGTTTGGTTTGGGTTTGAACCCTCCTGAACCTGAACCGAACTGATTTAAATGGTTCAGGGCAGTTTAGGTTTGGTTCAGGGTATGCTGCCAGTTCGGTTCGCGGTTTGGCCAAAAAGGGCAAAAACCAGACCAAACTGAACTTTGGTAGCACTATCTGCTCATCAGCAGAGACGGCAAGAGTGTCACATTGCACTATCCAAATTGGGACTGGTGTGCTCTGAAAAAATCGCAATTTCTTTTTGCCTACAGTGTCTTTTTCACCACACATATCATGGTCGGTAAATCTGAATCCATGGCCCTCAAGAAGCAGCAGGCGTGCTGAGATTATGATGCTCTGATGGCAGAAGCAGTCAAATTCTGTAAACACAAGCTCAAGAAGCCCCTGAATGGGACAGAGAAGAGGAAAGGTCTATGTGCAATTTGCCAAGAAGTTTCTGATGCGCACTTCCAATGCACCAAGAAGTGCATCACTCTCAACTTCCAAACCCTCAGTCAACTGCCAATGGTGGGGTTTCTCTAAGTGAGCACAATGCAAAAAGTGCTTGCTCACATCAGAGGAGGAGGCCATGATTGTTGCATTTGCTTTGGAGATGGCAGAGAGAGGGTTTCCTCTCAGCCCTCAATGACTTAGAGAACACACTGAGCAAATCCTGCATAAGCAGATGGGGTCACTATTCCCAGAGAATGGACTCAACAAGGACTGGGCAATGTGCTTCATCACATGGCACCATGATCAGCTTGGCCCATACTGGTCTTCACCACTCAACAAATTGTGTGCACATGCCGTGAACCCTCATACAGTTGAAGAGTACTTTGATATCTTGAGAGACACCCAGGCAGAGCAGAAAGTTCCTGATGAATTGTGCTATGGAGCAGACAAGACAGGGATTCAGTCAGGGTGGGGAACACAGAGTATGTTCTAGGTCCTAGAGGGCAATCAGTCCAGCATCAGCAGCGAAGCAGCAATCGAGACAACATCACGGTGATACACATCATATGATCCTGAGCTCCAAATATGTGAATCAGACATATTATAGCTCTACTTTGACATTGTCCCAAACATCCTCAATCTTATGAATGTCTGCAAACTCTTCCGACACAGTTCGACAACGATTGATTACTCCCGAACTCGTTGCAGCACAACAACGAAGATATATCATATCGGACCCATCCCACTCTCATCAGAAGACCATCTCCCCTAATCCCCATATCCCCTATCCTGCCTTCGATCATTTTGGACATATTTTCATATTAGTTTCCCTTTCTTTTTCGATTTACCTTTCATCTTCCTTTGTTCTTTGTTCTTTATTTTATATTTCACCTTTTGATTCCTTTCTCCCTTTCCCCTTTTAGTATTATTACTACTTCTTTCTGTCGATTTTATACCATTCCAACCTTCCAATCAGAGTAGTATAAAAAGAGATGTAGTTTAAAAACATAGAGAGATGTACAGACCCCCTCCTCCTTCTCAACAGAGAAAAACATGACATTTACTCCCTCTCAGTCTTAGTTATAGAACCATACAGTTCTACTTAGCTCACACTCAAGTTATAGCCTTGAGTCCCTCAGTCTCCACCTTCCAATATCAATATTGTTGTCGCAACTGTGTTCATGAAGTTGCACAGTTGTTTGCAACTGTTGCATCATACATTTTATTGTTTGGAAACTTTGTAATAGTTTCCCTATCTTTCCAAACCTTCATTCATGTAGTAGCCACCTTCGCACTCTTGCATAACACCTATTTAGTAGTTTTGTCAGGGATCTCCCCTCTTCAGAGCTACTAATAGCATATCAACAGTCATTTCCACCATCTGTGGTGACAGAACATCAACAGCTCCAGCTGTAATCTTCAAGAGTGAATGTTTTTAGATGAAGTGGCTGCAAGAAACCCCACTGGATACTCAGTAAGCACAACAGTTGATGTTTTTCAATGGAAAACTCACCAGATGATAGAATGGGGTACCAAATGAAGGGCTACACTGATGGCAAAATTGGTGTGGCCTGGATTCAAGATTTTGATCAGCAAACAAAGGCTAAGGCGAATGGATGTGCCCAGCTCCTCAGCAATGATGGTTATTCATCCCACTTCACCATTGGCTTCCTCCAATATGCACAAGAAAACAATATCCATGTGCTGTGCTATCCTTCACATGCAACACATGTCTTGCAAGGGCTTGACATAGTAATCTTCAGTGTCTTGAAGCAGAGCTGGACTGAGGTGTGAGATAACTTTGAACAGCAGGGTGGCATCATCAACAAGACAAACCTTATGGCATTATATGCAAAAGCTCTTCACAACCAAAACATCAAAGCAGCCTTTGCAAAGACTGGCATTGTACCATTCAACCCCAATGTCATCTCAGCATCTGTCATGGTGCCCAGCCTTGAAACTTCCACATCAGCCTCTTGCTTGATGCCATTGGACCTCCTGAGTCCTGTGAAAGCTGTTGTCAAGCTTATTAAAGAGCAATCACATAAGCAAAAGGTGGCTGAATTGGAAATACCATTGGATTTACCACCAACCCCATCCACCATTGCCGCTCTGGACAAGATCTCATCATCATCCTTGTTGCATCTCATTACTAACTCACTGATTCGCTCAATCTCTGAACTGCCACCGTTACTGACAACAATCATCTCTCCACCCACCAAATGACACTGTGACTTGCTCACTCAAAGACCACAAACAGCGTACAAGGCCAGTCTTCAAGAGGCATTACAAGAGGCCCTAAGAGTTAACAAGACACAAAAGTTAGTAATGAATGGCATGCAAGCAACAACAGTGCTACAGGACTTGTATGTCCAGCAAGTGTGTGGGCAGCTAGAGGGAGACAAGGATTGGTGCAATAAGATCAAAAAAGGTGGCAAACTTAACATGGATGGCCGTCTGAAACTCCTTATGCAGGATGAGATCTTCAAGAGTGTTGAAGATTGGCATAAGGCTTGAGATGAAGAGGCTGGAGCCAGATTAAAGAAAAAAGAGGTGAAGGTAAAGTATGACACAGCATGTGAAACATGGAAGGTGTTTGAGGTGCAATGGAAGGCAAGGAATGAAGCCCTGCTAAAGGAGTGGGAATGAGATGTGAGGAAGTGGCAGGATGAGCAGGACAGTGCAAAATATGATCATTGGAGACCAAGGTGGAAAAAGCCTGGGAAACCTAAAGTTGAGAAGATGGACCCTGAAGCCCAAGAAGGCTGATCTTGTAGTAGATGATGATGGTGATGGGGTTGAATTGGATGAGGAGGAGGAAGAGGATGAGGTGGACACAGAGAAAGAGGAAGAGGATGGGAGCGATTGAACATGTGGCTGCCTGCACTCTCTCTACATCAGGAAGTCACACTGATTGTAATGCTGTCTCAAGGACCTAGTTCCAGCTGATAAGCACTTTTACCAAAGATTGTTTTCATCGCATAGGCTCCTCACTTCTGAAGGTCTCACTGGAAATGTCACATACATAAGTATGAGATTGGATACTTAAATGAGGGAAAAAGGTCATTTATTTCATATTCCAAGGTGTATCTAAATTTGGCTGTCACAAGGAGCCATGAATCACTGTAAACTGTCATAATTTCAAAAAGATTTTGCATGCTTGCAAAATCTCAGGGAAACTCAAGGTATCGCAATATGCAAAATTGAATAGAAATATTAGCTTTTCTTTGCATTTTGCCAACTTGAAAAGCCTAATTGTTTCTTTTTGTATGAGATTTTGCAAGAATCTCTCAAAAAGTGAAGTCTGATTAAAATTATAAATGTTGCATTATATATAGTATTTTGTAAAGAGGTTCATCTAAGGCTAGCATCGGACTTGGACTTTGTTGATATTATGTATAGTATATTGTAAAGAGGTTCACCTCAGGCTAGGAATCACAAGGGCATTGAGATCATCCAAAGTGCATTCAAAGTCTAATCAAGCACTTAAGTTTTTGGTGCAAATTGTAAGTGTATGCGGCCTTGTCCTGGAGCAGTGGCAAGGCCTGGGAAAGGAGATGTATTACACCAGAAAGAATGGTGCAATGCTAAAAACTATATAAGAAAGGGGTGTAGAGGATGGAGGATTTTTAAATGTTATAAAGTAAAGGGCAGGGGATAAAAGTTACAATTGGAAAAGGGATGGGATGAGAAGGACAATGAGGCTGAAGGAAATGGAAAGCACCAGTAAAAAAGTAAGAAAAATGTCAATGGGGAGCATAGAGGAAAGCTGCCTGGAGCACAGGGTGTTTCTGAATGTAGATGTGCCAAGCATCTGATGACCAACATCTGATGGCCTGGATCAGGTAGGGAGGTATGCCAGAGTTGGCAAGGTCTGTTGCACCACCAGATCACAGGGAGTGACTGCCAACAGAAGGATCTGGGAAGTGATGGTGAAGGTGGGCAAGGAACCAAGAGCATCTACTATGGGACAGTACATCCATGCAGAGGAAGAATTCTGGGTGGAGGGGGAAAGCATGGTCATGTGACTGGAGGTAGTGTTTCATCACAGTGAGGGGGTCATCAGCAGTGTCTGTGTAATGGAGCAGGACATGGTTGCTCTTGAAGAAACAGTTGGCCTTGTGGCCTGGTAGGAAGAAGCTGAATGTCTGCTCCTCAAATGACATGGGCACATGCATGAGGACCTTCCAGTAGTTTTGAAGAGAGGTGGATTCAGGCCACATGAGCTCCCCCAAGTGTAGAAGACCATGGAACACAGTGGAGAGCAAGGAAGTGACAAGTAGTGATGGTACAGTTCGGTTCTGAACCTGGGTTCGAACCTGAACCTACTGAACCAAACCTAAGTTCAGTTCAAGGTTCTGGGTAATGCCCAAACCAAACCTTAGGTTTGGTTCAAGGTTCAGTCAAGGAGGGAATTGTGAACCTGAACCTAATCTTTCACATATTAGTCTAATTTCTGCTGAGTAGAGACTTAGGTTGGGTCCAACTATTTACTGACTTGAAATTTCAGCACTATTAATAACAGAATCTAGAGTAGTTAGAGTTTATACTGTTGCAATTAGTGCCTCTGCAACAGGAATATCTTCAAACTTAAATATATAAAGTTGAAATTCAGCCTAGGATGCCATGTTGTCTGATTCAGTTATACTGATTGCAAGGTCTTTCCTTCCTGTTAAAATACTGCAAAACATTTGCAATGACCATCTGAACAGTTTTCCAGGATATTTCATGCTTACTGTGCTTCAGACACATCTAAAACAAGATTCTATTGATTCATGCACAGTGAACATGGACACAGTACATGTGATTGAAGAGTCAAACCATTAGCACAACAACAATGTAGAGTGGTAGGAAATAAAGGAAAATTTTGGATTGAGTAACTAGAATACTTGTATTTTCACAGGTTCAGTTCAGGTTCAGCCTGGCCTGAACCAGAACCTTTGGTTCAGTTTGAGGTTCAAATTTTTTTTGGCCTGAACCAAACCAAACCAAACCTTACCATCACTAGTGACAAGTAAGTCATCATGTGAAGAGGAAGTGGCATAAGAGGCACAGGTGGAATAGAGTTCAGCCTGTGACATGGGACATTTTGGAGACATGCCAACACCATGTAACTTTTTGCAACCAGTCAGGGTCTTGGAGACAAGGTGGTGATGCCAGTGATACGCATCATACGATCCTATACTCCGAATACGCGAATCAAACGTACTATACCTCTTCATCAATCATATCCTGATACCCCACAATCTTACGAACATCTGCGAACTCTTGCAATATCTCTTGACAACTATTAATTGCTTCCGAACTTGTCGCACCCACAGAACAAAGCCATCCTACATTGGACTGGTACCGTTTCTGTCGGACACCATGCCATTTCTTTCCATTTCACCTTTTGCCTCACTTCTCCATTATATATCCTTTTATATTGCACATTACTTTGCTCTCCTATTTGTTCCTTTCTTACTTCTTTGTTCTAATTTTGTCTTTGATTCCTTTCTTCACACTTTTACTAACTCCTATTGATATTTCTTTATTTTAGACACCTTTCTGACGTTTACTCCTATTCTATCCTTTATTTCTAACCTTTCTGATTGTCCGACATTTTGTTCCAACCTTCCAATTGTTGTAGTATAAAAAGCTCATGTATTGTAGCTTTACCCGCAGAGAAACATATGACTTTCCCTCCCTCTCGATTACAGTCTAAGAGCTATAAAGCTCTCTTCAGCTTGCACTCAAGTTATAGTCTTGAGTCTATCAGTCTTCGTCCTCCGATATCGATATTGTCGTCGCGACCGTGTTCATGAAAGTCGCACAGTTGATCGCAACTGTCACACGTTGTAGTGATTGCAGCTGTTGTAAGTGCGAATCAGGGTGTGCAAGTCCTTGTCTGTGGGGTCAGAACCCAAAACTCACTTGTTTGTAACTATGTACAGGAAACACTATATAGCTACTGTATAGTATCTATAAAGGGACTCTACTGAATAATGGTGAAACATGAAAGGAAAGGAATGTAAGGAGAGGGGATATGAAGGGAAGGGGAGGAGGAATATAAATGATAGTAGGAGAATGGGGAATATAAGGGAAAGTATGAGAATCCGAGACCACAGGGATCTGGATCTCTACAATGTACGTTCTTATTGTTTGAAAACTTATTGCTGTTTTCAAAATGCATGACATTTTTTGAAAAAATAAATCTTTCAAATATATATGTTTGTTCTTTGAAAGATTTATTTTTTCAAAAAATGTCATGCATTTTGAAAACAGCAATAATAGTAGTTTCCATACCTTCCCAAACCTTTCTACGTGTAGTAGTCATCTTCGCCTTCTTGCAAATCACCTATTGGGTAGTTTGTTTAGGGATCTCCCCTCTCATAGCTACCTATAGCATATCACTGGATCAAGCAAATGTCAGGGGGAAAAGGGTTCCAGTTGGTTGCAAATGCCAGAGAGGTAGTTGTTGGTGGACTGTCACTTGATGTGGTGGCACATGAACACAATGTCAAAACTGAATGTGTTGGCAGTGGGGATCCAAGGAAGCTGGTGATCAGAGCAGAAGGAAATATATGATTTGAGGAATATGTAGCAGTGGTACTGTTCTCAATTGCACATCCCATAGCAATGGTGTGCTCATGGCACAGTCACTTAATTGACCAAGGCATCTGGCGGGGTTGCCTGGTTGAACACTGGGGGCCAGTCATAAAGTGGCTGCCCCCAGTGGTAGTTGAGGGGGTTCAAAAGAGATAATCTGCATGAAGGGGGCAGAGGAGTGGATAACTGTGTCATGGCTGTGGGAAAGGGCATCAGCAATGAAGTTGTCAGTGCCAGCTATGTGGAAAACATGAAAATGGAAGTGGAAGCAGAGAGACAGTTCAACCGCTGCCATCAGGATGGGGTTGTGGGGAGGAAGAGCCCAGAAGGTGTTGAACATGTTGGTGGTGTTGGTGTTGTTGGTGAATAACACAATGCAGTGTGGGGTAGGTTGAACATTGAGGGCCACAAAATGCAGGGTGGAAAGACCAGCCAATGCTTCAAGATAGAAAATACAATTGTTAGGGGTGGCCAAGAGGCATTGGTAGCCAGAAGTGAGCTGCAGTGACCAAAAACCCATGCTTGTGGGGCACACATCTGGAAAGGAATGAAACTTGCTTCATCAGAAGACCAAGCGATGGACTCCAGAGGTGGAGCCATTGGATGTTTTGATGCAGTCTGTGATCCATGTCAGTTCATATACCATGGCAGAATTAACCCAGAGTTGTTCATGTGGGACAGATTTGCCAGACAACTTATGGTATAATGCTGAGAGGCCAGGACGCAAGTGGGGGTACACATTGAGAGTAGTGCTACCAAAGTTCAGTTTGGTCTGGTTTTTGCCCTTTTTGGCCAAACCGCGAACCGAACTGGCAGCATACCCTGAACCAAACCTAAACTGCCCTGAACCGTTTAAATCAGTTCGGTTCAGGTTCAGGAGGGTTCAAACCCAAACCAAACCACATTTTTCCATATATCTTAACATATGTCAGAGATTCACATATAATGCATTATTAAAATATTGTTTGACACTGTTGTGAGTGTTATTTAGTCCTCAAGCATCTATTCTCACCATATTGCAAGCATCTCATATTAATTTAGTGATGTGCAAGACTATATATCACAATATACTAATATTGATAGACTACTGTGACTTTGTGAGATTTCCCTGAGATATAGCGGCTATAAATTTATAAATTATGTTTCAGTGTGGTCTATTCTTTAATTGAATTATTTTCTGCCACTGTTTCCAGCCAGGAATATGTCCATGTCATGCTGTATCATACTAATATTCTAAAGTGACTATATTATAAAATATTATGATATCATCAAATATGATTTTATTTACACATGTACATAATTGCAACTCATCTATTAGTGTTTATTACATATGGTAGAAGATATCAAGAACATATAAAATGTCAAAAATATCAAAATCTGAGTAAATATCATGATTTTGACATAGTATCCTTATGTGGGCAGAAAATCGGTTTGGAGTGGTTTGAACCGAGTTCAGAACCATTCAGAATATCCCCAGGGGTCTGAACCTGAACCTGAACCTCCAGTTTGGTTCAGGGAATTGCCTGAACCTAAACCTGAACTTTGGTAGCACTATGAGCAGATAATACATGATTCTTCACATAGATGCTAGTATTTTTATTATGAATGTGTATGCACAAAGCACAAGACTTCAACTAGATCAAAATCAAGGCCTTACTCTCATGAAATCAAGAGTTGTGATGCTTTTTGTTGGATTTTCACCACAGATCCTCACATCGCCGAGCACTGCAACTGTCTGAGCCTCCGAGGATGCAATCATTTGGGAAGAAGGTGGGCATAAACATTATCTATAAACTACCATAAATTCCGAGGGGCTACTGTACTTAAATGATGCATTCCAAGGCCACTGTCACAAGGAACCCAGATGTCAGGAGGAGCCATGAATGACTGTACTTATCATTTTACATAAGATTTTGCAGTGTGCAAAATAAGCCAGCAGTCACGTGTTACACCTGTGTCCAGTATCTTGTGTGCGTACGATACTGGAAACTTCCTGACCTCTGCCAACCACTTCTTATACCTACAGTGTTTCATTCTCTCTTACTACATGCACTGATGGCCCCGCCCCAACATCTATCGTTTACAACCAAAGTGTCCACTGTTATTGATCGAGACAGCAATTCATCGATGCAGCCAGCATACCTGCATTCAAGACGAGACAAGTCCCCAAAGACGCGCTGCAAGCTCGGCTTCTAGCTGTTTCTTTCCCTCCGGACCTGACCACCAGCGACCAGTCTCAAGGTTGAAGCCTCCGGCACCGAGATCGATGTCCGGATCCAAGGGCCGTTGACCGTCATGACTTTCTCCGGCACCTTTTACATGTCGAAGGACACACTGACGGAAGTGGTCCCGCAAAAGACCTGGAGAAGGGAGATAACGCATGTGTTCATCACGGTTGCGATAGAAAATATTCCCGTGCGGTGAACGATTGGGATCACGACCCACGAAGTCATATATGCGGTAGTTGTCCTAGAGAAGATGAATCAGGAGGGTCCCAGTTCACAACTCAGTTCTCACGTCCGGATTCACCGCAATGGCGTAGTCGTCAAACATGCGATGTTCGGTTGAGGAGCACAAGAATCCTTGCTGAACAGAGTTCATCTCGAGTCCTTCAGCAATCTGATCGTCATCGATGAAACACTTGAAGTTCTGCTCATTCCACTTTACGTGGAGCATGTTAACAGGCGCGTTCACACGACACGTGAGGAATAACTGACAATATCCGTTTCACTCAGAGGGAAAATATGAGCAGCTTCAAATCCCGTGAAGTCTTCGCCTGCCACTAATTGACCTGTGATACAGCAGCGCCGGTCACGGGCTCGGACTCGTGCCACGAAATTTGTGTTCTAACCCGTAACCTTATTAGCTGTTTATATGGATGACTGAGGCCTTGGAACCGACATGCGGGGTAAAGGTATATTTAGCGGTGTATGCTCGTGTGCGAGGGACATCTGTAGTGAGATAGACAGGGATTTGATGCGAGTCTAAAATACTTAGATTAGCACCAAGTACAAAACGAACAACACGGAGATTTCACTAGGTTGTGGGGTGCGTATGACGTAGCGTCCCCGCTGAAGCTCATCCTCACTGTTGGAATCAAGTGGTAAACCACCGATGGCGCGGTTGTTGTCGAATTGGCATGGGTAGAGAGCCCATTCGTCAGGAATGTGGCAAATTTCGTTGATCCAACCGATGAATGTTGCAATCGAAACGCCCGCATGTTGAAAGAAACCTGACATCATTTTGAGTACGGATTTCAAGGGTCACAAATGTAGGTTAAACTTACCAGCAACTTCTACGCCATTACAGGAATTGAATACATGTACGTTACGTCTCGGGATCTCTGCCATGTTAGCCTGCTGCCAGTGCGACCAGCAAAACAGATGGTCACGGTGGCGTGACGGGCCGTCACACTGGAATTGAAAAGCTGGTGTGATTCTTGACAACTTCCTGGTATGGGGTTTATTAACATGATCGAGCTCAGACAATATTAGTATATACTTATGTAATGCTTCCCTTATGCTGAAAGGGTGCACTGCGGCAATGCGAAGGGAATATAACACATCAGGAAAACTCAATTTCACTTAATTTCACTTAGTTCTGTCTTATAATCTCTTATTTGTCTTATTCTGTCTTATAAGTCTTGTTTTAAGGAGGGTCACACCCTTTTTTCAAGAAAATGTCTTACACCATATAAAATTGAACATCAAGACACATTAAGATGACTCAAGAGAGACTCTGAAGTGAACAAGCAATCACAATCATTATTGACTTGATATCTTAGTTTACTTGATGTTATCTTAAAGTGTCTTGATTTTCAATGTGAGATGCATTAAGGGATTTTCTTGAAAAAAGGGTGAGACCCTCCTTAAAACAAGACTTATAAGACAGAATAAGACAAATAAGAGATTATAAGACAGAATTAAGTGAAATTAAGTGGAATTGAGTTTTCCTGATGGTGGCACCTACTCTACCACAGTGCTGTACAAGTTCTGAGGGGTTCAATCTCAATCCTAATGGTAAAAGCAGGGAGATACTAGCTATAAAAGTGCGAAACAATACAGAAAACACTTCTAAGTGGTGTGAAGTAAGAATTAAGTGGTGCGATCTTGTGACGAAGTATGGCAAGCGTGTGATAGTTGCGATGCGACACATGCAATAACAGCGAAGTAGGAAGAAGCACAGAGCGAAAGCGCAGCAATCAGAGACGAAGGGAGACTCTGATATGCACTCGGAAAGGAGCTGGGACAAAGGGGGTGGTATTGCTCTCTTGGTATGCTAAGTACAGGGAGTATTTATATGATAGGGGTTGCTATGGTGTAGCTATTATGAAAATAGGAAAACACAAGCTAGCTACATGTGAAATGAAGGCGAAGCAATGGTGCAATAGGGTCAACAAGTGAGGTGAGATGAGTAGCATATAAAGTATTTGAAAGATAGAGTATTTGGAAAAATACCCCTAACAGTGCAAAACAGTGCAATAAATCCATTATTTGACAACCGGTGGAGTGGGCAGGGGGTGCCCACTCAGGGTGTCATGGGTGGATCATGCTGGAATAGTCTAAGTGTCTACTACATGTCTACTCTACTGTAGTCCTATGAACCGTGGGATCCTATCACGTGACCTCCCTATAGCAGTGGGTACTCCCCACTACTACACCAGTTAAAGTGCAGCTGTGTGAAGGGTCTACACAGGTTCGGGTGATGTCAGAGATGAGCCAAGTTGAGCGGTTAAACATTTGAAAAAGGTAGAAAACCGGTGCGATGTTCGTTGGAGCGGTGCAAGGTGCGGGTGATGATAATGAGAGAAACACGAAGTTGTACAGTGAAGCGCAGTGTGGCAACGAGTGTAAGGCACAGGTAGGATGCATAGAAGTGTGTCTGAAGTGTTTCAAAGTTAGAATAGGTCAAATAGAATATTTATGAGGTCAGAGCATGCAGCTGCGTATCAACACGTTTGTACATAGCTACCACCGTCCTTCGGCACCACGCTGTTGTAACACACTTTGTAAGGATCAGTCTCTGGGCTGGAGCAGGACCTTAAATCTAATAGGGTTTCCCAATATCAAATGAGACCACTGTTACAATCACCAAGGGTCCCGAGATGGGAAAGAATGTCCGACTGTCCGAGTTCGAAGGATGCTCATTTTATTGGAGTGCTGCACATGAAACTCATGGCAAAATCAGAGATAAGTGGCATCCATTGGGAGGTCCTTCCAGCAATATGGGTTTACCGACAACAAACAAGCTTCCAGTCTCAGGTTCTAGAGCAGATTCCAGGGAGGTGTCATTGGTGTGGTAGCATCAACCCTCTAGTGACAGACAGGTTTGGTTCTGAACTGAACTGAACTGAACCTGAAATAGGGTTCAGGTTCAAGCTGAAGCCTGAACCAAACCTGAGGTTCAGTTCAAGGTTCAGGCAGGGGGGAAATTCTGTAAACCTGGTTCAAACCAGTTTGAACCTGAACCTAAACTTCAACAAATGTGATATAATTTTGCCTAATTTTTGGAAGAAACATGGTCACTTTTCTCTTGTTGTAGCTAACAACAACAACAACAACAACTTCCTGTTAAATCCTGCCACTATCCTTCAGGGGGTTTGAGCCCTGGATTAGTCAGGGATAAGTTGGTATAAGTTATATAATATCTAAGGATTATGCCAAGGTAAGCCTCAAGTATGTGTGATGTATTATATCATCATTATTTTCAAGTACTACAACTGCAATATTGAAGCTGATAAGCTTAATTTATTCAACATTTTAGCTTTAAGTGATACAAATGTACAGTAATACAGACAATTTGCTTCTATAGTAACCTTTGTTCATGCTATATAACTACATAAAATAAAGGCCTTTATACTGAACAAAATTATAATCTAGCCCCCTATGATATACTTACAGGTTCAGTTCAGGGTTCAGACTAACAACATCCTCATTGGGACACTGAACATGATAAAGAAGGAAGGTCCTCTTGCTGAAGGAAATGATCTTTATTTCTTCACAACCATTGTTGAAGGGACTACAATTGTCTTGTATGAAAGATTTCCATCAAGTGGATCCTGGGGTGACCAAGATGTTCATCAAGTAAAGATGCTCTTCTACCTTTGTTTACCCAGACCTGAATAAGTCAAATACCCAATGTCTGGGATGACAGCACCTCCTTGAATGGGTCCAGGGGTCAAGACTGTTGATGGATCAAATGCTTGGAGTTGTCTCAAAAATCATTTGGGCATCCTGAAGTCTGGTTCTTTCAGCCTCATCAATAACTTTGACATTTCTGTTCAACCAGCTGTTAATCCCAAATTGCTCACTCTGGAACACAAATGGTGAGACATCAAAAATCCAATCACTGATCTACTCACATTCAGCCAATCCGAAGAAGCCTTCTCTGACGTTGCAACACAAGTGTTAATTACTGCCAATGATGTCAGGGCTGTCTTCTTTGAGCTTGCCAGTAAGGATATCACTCAACAAGGTAACTGTTTTGGGATGTGTCTTGAGGCTATCTACACTCTCAAGAGCAACAGCAATTTCTCCTTCCTGCTCAATGACTTCCTCAATTCAGATTTGGAAACTGTTCGCAACACCATCAATGTCAAGCATGTGTACCAATGTGGTGCCACCAGAAATTCCATTTGCATCTGACTTTCACAGTTTGCCAGATCACATTGTGCGAATGAAGAACAAGGGTTCTCAACTTGTTCACACAGATGGCCTCATGTCTGATAATCCCATCCAGAATCAATTCGACAACAACTTAAAGGCACACTATCCAAATGGAAATGGACTCAAGGTGTTGTCAAATGAAAGGACTGCACCAGGAAGGATTGTCAACAGTGCACGGTGTAAAGGCTTGTTCGGGGTGGCTTCGGAATAAAGATCCTAACCAAAGGGGTGTCAGCATGAAAGTGACAGGGTAATCAGTGTCATGAGTCGTAGTGAAATGGGTAGTAAGAATATGAATAAAGCCGCTGTCTAATACGACGATAATGGGTGAGAAATAGGGAAGTGTTATGGATCGCTAGATCAGCGGGCTCCAGCAACAACCAACTAAACCAAGTTGAGCTCAGACCAGAGGAAACACAGGAGAGAAGGTGTATTCATGGTCTACTACTACTATACAGCAAGTAGCAGTCTGGGGAGAGAGGGAGTCTAGGAAAGCGAACCAGGGGGTGGAAACCAGACTAAACGTGAGGAAAGGGAAGGGAAAAAGAGGAACAGTTCGAAGATGAAGGTTAAAATACAAAAGAGTTAGGGAATTGCCATGAAAGACAGACTACCGGGTCTGTATGTACAAACCGAGAGAAATGCAAGAACAATAAGGCTGTCCTGCAGATACAGCATGTCCATCAGTGTTTCAGGTAGTGATTGCAAGGAAATGGTTCGGAGCAATCAAGGGTCCAGACCCTGCGCCTCATGGATGCCTCATGGTAAGGAGGTGAAACAATCCATGAGTGGATGTGTCAGCAGGCATATGGTGAACATGAGGCAGCCATGTGGATGTCATGTGGCTGAGTTCCTAGTTTGGGAATGATGAGATTGGTTTGTCTTCCTAATGGTTTGCATTGGCAGTGGATGCCTAGCCAATAGCAGCATACGACTATGAGTATGTGTATGCGGGATCAGGATGGAAAGGTGAACATGATGTTTCATCATTGGAGGCAGGAGAGAAGGCCAATCACTGAATGGGGAAGAACCATGATGGGGGCGATGCAATGAACACTGGTAATCATACACCAGCGACTGTGGTTCCTGCAGTACAATAAGCAAGGGTGCTTCATATAACCCTTCTTGGCTACAGGGTACTGGATGACTGGGATGTTGACTAGGTGTGGATATTCTTGACCAGTGGACTGGTACACAAAGGTGATGAAACATGTCGGAATGCAAGTCTTTGTGGAGCATCAAGGGAACTTGTCATACATGCGAGTTCGGGTTGTTAGCTGAGCACCGGCGGTCAGCTGATGAGAAGAAAGCGAATGAATGTGGAGGTGACATGTGAAGAAGAACAAGATGGTCGGCCAAGGTAGGTCAAAGGAGTCATCGGTTGTCGGCAACTATGACGGATCCGATGTCTGAGTCATTGTGGGGAGGTTGTGTTATCCGAATATAGGTTGCATAGATATAGACGCCCACAAGGGTGGAAATGCCAATAGAACATATGACAATTGTGGCGATGAGCTGGGCGTCAAAGGTAACCATGAGGTTCGGGATGACGTGTTGG
The DNA here is from genome assembly GCA_963555575.2 of Hygrocybe coccinea. Classification (NCBI taxonomy): domain Eukaryota; kingdom Fungi; phylum Basidiomycota; class Agaricomycetes; order Agaricales; family Hygrophoraceae; genus Hygrocybe; species Hygrocybe coccinea. Next base: position 4,037,450 of record OY741993.2, on the reverse strand, counting down.
TCTTCTTTGAAATAGGAAAGTTGATCAGTCATCAGGCACAAGGCTATTCATTCATCTGTGACAGGCACAAGGAACCATGTAGGTGAATTGTGAAAGAACAATAACAATGTCATGAGCATATGGGTGTGGACATATGATCGGTCGGCAGAGAACCAGAGTATTCCGATTGCTGGGTATGATTGGTGGTTGGGTCATGGAGTATTCTTGTCTCCGGGTATGCACACTGGTCATGAGTTGTGACAAGAACAGAATGGTCAGGTTCAGATTGTATCATCTTTAGGTTCCTTTAGCTCCTGGCTGTGCATGAATGGTTATGCACCGTCAAGCCATCCAATGAGAACATGGGGTCAACCTGAGAGTTTGGTAACAAGGTATCGTCCAATCAGAGCGTGGGACTTGGCACATCTTCGTGGGAATGTAGAGGTCAATGGTATCACGTGCTGTCAAAGCAAAAGACAGGGGCAAAAAGGTAAAAATTGTAACAGGAAGCCGACGATACTGACGAGGTCAGGTACGGCGGGTTGGGTTGGGTATGGAGAGCGGGTAACGATGAAATGTAATAAAGTAGTAAGTATAAGGGTGGGAAGTCTACGGGCTACAACAATAAGAGGTTCTAAGACGTTCTGAACAATTTTGAGTGAAATAAAGAGGGGGGAACTGGATTGTTATTTTGTTACAGTTTTCGGTCACCATTTTATAGGACTATGAAGAGTAAGCTACTTCGGTATAGGTTACTTCGGCCAATAGTAACTACAAGAGAGGTACGAAACGGGAAGGAGAAGATGGGAGTTGCGAGGCAACGAAGGGATGGGAATGGAGAGAAAAAGATATAATGAAAAAGATGGAAAATAAAGAACCTATGTCCAAAGAGGACAGGGGGTATAAGTCCGATGTCGGTATGGTAGTCCGAGGTGTCACGTTGATACACTGAGGGGATCTCTAAGTGTGGGGTGCGAGGTACGATCCAAGGGAGGTCTCGAGCTCTCGAAAATGAGGTGAAAGGGGAGAGAAAACTGATCTATTTGTACTTATTAGTAATATAAGTACATATGAGAAACTAACTAATAAAATGGTAAAATATGTGAATCGGACCTCAGAGATACATGATGCGTATCAACGTGTGATCGTTTTGGGCGATATGAGTCATCGGTGTCAGTATACGATCGGCCATTGGTAGACGGTATACATTGGGTACAGCGGGTGATGTCGGTGATACGCATCATCTAATCCTATGCTCCGAATATATGAATTGGACGTGTCTCGCCTCTCCCTCGAACATAGTCCTGAACATCCTCGACCTTACGAACCCTCGTGAACAAGTTCGACGTAGTTCGATGATATCTTCGACAGTTTGCCACTGAAGTACAAAGCCATTTCGTGTCGGACCGATCCTACCTTCGTCGGACAGACATATCCCCTATTTCCTTGGTCTCCTATCTTACTTTCGATTGTATTGGACGTATTTGTATAGTAGATTTCCTTTCTCTTTTGATTTACCTTTCTCCTTCCTTTGTTTCTTTGTTCTCACCTTATGTTTCAGATTTTGATTCCTTTCTCCCTTTCTCCATTCGGTATTATTACCTCTTCTTTCTCTAGATTTTATACCGTTCCGACTTCCGATCAGAGTAGTATAAAAAGGTAGATAGATTGTACATAAAAAGGAGATATACAGTCCCTTTCCCCTCTCAGCCTTAGACAACCATTCCGACCCTTCGATCCCTCAGTCTTCACTTAGGTTATATCCCTAAGTTCGTCGTTTTGATCCTCCAATATAGTTCTTGATCTTCGATCATTGTTCGACCTCCGACTTAGTTCGTGACAGTGTTCGTGTAGTCGCACAGTTATATCGACTGTCGACATCGTACATTTTCGTTTGGAAACTCATTTATAGTAGTTTCCACTTTTATCCTACACCACACACTCTTAGGTAGTAGCTTTCTTTGACTTACTCGCGACTTTACCTTGTAGTAGTTTGTTTAGGGATCTCCCCCTTTACAGTCTCCTATAGCGTATCATTTTGGAGCCCACCGCGAGGCAGTTGTTTCTTTTTAGATTATTTCAAGACTGCTTCTACCCCCCCTTTTTCTTTTGCGCTATTATTGCTAACATTTCCGATTCCACACCACCACTTCCGATACCGTCTTTTACCACAATCTCTTATCCCCACGACACATCGCTATAGCTATTGACATCCGACATCTTCATCGCACCTTACACGACATCAATCGACGACAATCTTTACCACCTCGACCAAGTATTTCATCATGTCTGCACCAGCTTTTATGCCATCGCGTGGTCATTCGACAGCTCCGACCTTTTCGCCCTCAAAGCCTAGAGAACTCCGACGATACTTCGACGATCTCGAACTTTTATTTACAAGTTGTGCGATCACCGATGTTCAGAAGAAGAAAAAGTTCGCCAGATATTACGTTGACATTGACTCCTCCGACCTCTGGGGTTACCTCCCAGCAAGCGAACCTGGAACATCTTTCGAAGATTTTATACAGACAGTGATAGCCCTTTATCCCGGAGCCCAAGACGAAAGAAAATGGTCGATCTCCGACATGGATATATTGGTCGAAGAACAGTTGCGACTTGGGATACACGATTCGGACGAACTTGGAAACTACTATCGAAGTTTCCTTAACATTACGACGTTCCTTCGCAACAAGAATCGCATCTCTGATGCAGAGATTAGTCGAGCATTCATTCGAGGTTTCCAGGACCATTTTTCAAAATCGATTAGACACCGACTTTCAATCAAGTTCCCCGATCATTTCCTCGATGACCCATATTCGCTCACCGATATCTATGCAGCCGCACAGTATGTCTTGCGCGACGATTCAGCATTTTCGTACGAACCCCCGACTTTTGTTCCAACACCTTCAAACTTGATCCCACCATCCCCAGCTCAGACTGATGATCTCACAACTTTGGTAGACAAGTTCACGACAACGTTGGTTAATGCCTTAGCCCCTCAAACCCCTCCTGCGACTACTTCTACATATTGTTACACCAAGCCATGCACACTAGGACCCACAACATCGACACTACCCCTTCGACATGTCGAACCATCGCCGTCGTCTCAGCCTTTGTCGCGTTCTGCATATTTTAACGAAGATTCGTCGCGTATTTGCATCTTAAATCGACCATCTCTGCCCTCGACACGTCAAGCCTCTGATCAAACATCTGCTCCAGATCTGTCTCGTATCGCTAAGCTAGAACAGGAGTTGGCATTGCTCCGACAGCTTCGTTCTCGAGAAACTTTTGTCGCCGAAGAAGAGCCCGAGCACGATTTTACTTTGTTCAGGATTCCGACAGCCGTATACAGTTTAGAAACGCAGATATCACCTTCGACACGATCAGATGAAGCAGCACCTTCAACCACGACCCCTCTGATCTCGATTCTTTCTTCGACAGTGCCCCCCATAGTTCCGATTTCGGCTTCGCAGCCCCCTACTCCAGCATCATCTCCTGTCCCCTCGATTACAGTCACATCAGTATTGCCTTCGCCAGAGTCACCCATTCCACCCCCGCCTTCGACAGATTTTTCCCTGCCTTCACCCATCGCACCCACATCGGATTCCTCACCACCCACTCCAGAATTTGTGTCGGACCTGCCTTCCGACCCCTCGACATTAGATATCGCACCATCCAAACCAGTTTCACCCTCATCTCAGCCTTTGTATATTGTTTCTCCGACAACGTCAGCCTCGTTGCCGGACCCTCAGTCACACATAGTAACCTCGTCAACATTGCCCTCGAATATTGCCTCAGTATTGCCTTCGTCCCCTTCGCCATTGAATATAGTCCCCCCGAACCCTTCGACTTCCCCTTTGTCCCGGACCTTTTTGATTTCACTTGACACATCAACTAGTTCCATGCACCCGACCTCGAATATATGTTTCGAGACAGAATTCGTCTCACGATTCGCACGATCTAATGACTCCCATCGCGACGTTGGTGAACCTCCCCCTTGATTATGCTGCAATTAGTCGACGAGCCCTTCTTGACCCCCCCAACGATTATGTTCAAAATATTTGAGGCCCCCCACCCCTTTTTGTCTTCATCCCCACGATTTCTTGCGATAACGGACCAAATTTTTCATATTCACAAATATCAAAAATAAAAATAAAAATATTTGCGGAGAAGAGAAGAGGATCGATACTTCGCGACAGCATCCGACCAGTCTTTAGGCGTCGTACCACAGCTCCATTAGCCCATCCCTCTCTTCTTCCAGCATCTCGACAAACTGCGAATAAACAGAAACCTTTAGCTTCATCCGTGCGATCTCCTCCTCGACTGACGACATCTGCGTCTCGATCTCCTCTTGATTCATCGCCTTCACTTTCCCTTTTCCCTTTGCGACGATTTTCACCGAACGAGAATTGATCTTCGACGATCCTGCGACACCATTTGGTGGTCGTTTTCCGACCCAGGCTTTGGCTATGACCCAATTCTTTTAATGTACCACAGTAGCGATCATTAGATAACTTACGAATTGGACCCTTGACGACCTTGGACCGCACAATTCTCGCCTTCTTCGCCTTCGACTTGTGGCCCAACCTTGCGATCCCATCCCAGAAGCAGCCCTTCTGATCATCTTTGCATTTACGACATTTCGCATCTCGATCTCCGTATTCGCATGGGAGTTCGACCTTGAATCCCTTGCATCGATCGCACTACAGATTGTTTTAGATTGACAACATAGAGGTAACTTCGACAGCATACCTTGCCTTCGACAACCAGAAGATCATCGTCCTCGTTGTCGCTGTCACAAAGCTTTCGCTTCCCACCCAGATGTTCCCCCTTAGTTCGTTCGCGATCGACGTCTGGATTTTGGATCGCTTCAAGTGCTGTCTTCAATTCCTTCGCAGAGATTTCCTTCGCCTGGTATCGATGATACAGATTCAGTTGGTCGATCTTCAATTTCTCTAATCGAGCTTCTTCCGCCTTTGCCTTGAGGGCTGCCGCTTCTTCGATCAGTCGTTGCTGTTCAATTTCGCATCGTTTCTCTTCCTCTGCTTGTTCGAACAGCTGCCGCATCCGTTTCTCCTCCTCTTCCACCCGTTTTATTTCGATCTCCCGTGCTTCAACAGTCTTCGCAAGCTTCGGCATCAAGATCACACCTGCCCAGCTTAGCCAGCCTTCCTGTCCGAGCCCTTCATACACGACTTGTGCCTCTACGATCCATTTTGCGACAATTTCATCTTCGGTCTCCTCCCACAGCTCGATCACCTCACGATATTGTCCCTATACAGTCAAATCATGTGGTTAGCAACTGGGCTCCCCGACGACATGCTTACGATAGCGTCGACAAAAGCACGCCCCCAGTTCTCATACTCCTCAGTTCCTGCGATCGAGCCACTTGGCATGGTGTCGACGAGCCCCTTGATTTTGTCCTCGAGGGCGCCAGAGATTCCGATTATAGATGACATGACAATATCAAGTTGTTGACTGATAGAAGATGGTCGACAATATGGAGAAAAATTTAGAGAAGTTTCTCACGAGTTGCGAAGTTTTAATCAACGAGGTCACGTGCTCTCTTCTCTCACGTATTGACTGAGGACAGTCAAAATTTCAGTATGGAGGAAGATGATACGCATCATCTAATCCTATGCTCCAAATATACGAATCGGACGTGTCTCACCTCTCCCTCGAACATAGTCCTGAACATCCTCGACCTTACAAACCCTCGCAAACAAGTTCGACGTAGTTCAATGATATCTTCGACAGTTCGCCACCGAAGTACAAAGCCATTTCGTGTCGGACCGATCCTACCTTCGTCGGACAGATATATCCCCTATTTCCTTGGTCTCTTATCTTACTTTCGATTGTATTGGACGTATTTGTATAGTAGATTTCCTTTCTCTTTTGATTTACCTTTCTCCTTCCTTTGTTTCTTTGTTCTCACCTTATGTTTCAGATTTTGATTCCTTTCTCCCTTTCTCCATTCGGTATTATTACCTCTTCTTTCTCTAGATTTTATACCGTTCCGACTTCCGATCGGAGTAGTATAAAAAGGTAGATAGATTGTACATAAAAAGGAGATATACAGTCCCTTTCCCCTCTCAGCCTTAGACAACCATTCCGACCCTTCGATCCCTCAGTCTTCACTTAGGTTATATCCCTAAGTTCGTCGTTTTGATCCTCCAATATAGTTCTTGATCTTCGATCATTGTTCAACCTCCGACTTAGTTCGCGACAGTGTTCGCGTAGTCACACAGTTATATCGACTGTCGACATCGTACGTTTTCGTTTGGAAACTCATTTATAGTAGTTTCCACTTTTATCCTACACCACACACTCTTAGGTAGTAGCTTTCTTTGACTTACTCGCGACTTTACCTTGTAGTAGTTTGTTTAGGGATCTCCCCCTTTACAGTCTCCTATAGCGTATCATCGGGTTATGTCGATTTCGAGTATGAGGAAGTGGGGCATGTCGGGTTCATGAGTATCTGTGATATATCGATGATACGTACTCAGAGCGTCGTCAGACCTCTACAATGGCCTCAATAGTAAGTGAACTCCATTCAAATGCAACTAGTTTTCATTCTTTGCATATGCAGCTATGGAGAAAAGGGTGGTGCTGTGATCCACAGCACAATTTATTGCCTATTCAATCCTACAACCACTGACACAACAGAGGTGATCGCACCTCTTCAGTTTACGGTCTACGCTGCTTATATACTTGTCCCTTACATTGCACACATTCTCATCTCTGAAGACCTAAACTGCGACACTGAAGAAGCTTATCAAATCATGCTTGACAGTCAGAAAACAGATGTGGCACTTCATCCCCTGTGTGATGATGACAAAGAGGTCAAAGACATCTTCAAAGTCAACGCTTGTCTTGCTTGCAAGGAGAAAGCAGAGGTAAATCTACATTTTCTCAATTGACAGCTTACTGTGCATCTTCCCAGGCCATCGCAATAGCAGAGGGCCAATTGGAAATGCCCAGACTTCATGATGAGAATGGACGCCCACTTCTGAGGATGATCAGAACTCAGGCTTGATCTGTGTTTTCAGTGTACAATTAAGTATCATGTTTTCAGTGTGAATAAAGCAACTTTTCAGTGTAAAATCAGTCGAAATTCAATGTTATATCCACTGACCTTTACCAAGAAATTGAGCCATTCAGTGTATTTTTTTGCTTTTAATTTCAATGTAATTCCTCTGAAAATCCAAGGAAAAGCCATTGAATTTCAAGTACCTTACACATTGAAAAACAATGTGTCTGCTTCCCACAGTGATGTGGCTTCAACCGATCTGGTGGTTGGCAGGAATCCTACCAGTATGAACTGGAATTCTAAACCATGAGATAGGTTCGTTTCCAGTACACATTGTTTACAGCTGTTTTTGGTGAGCTTGACACTTGTTGAAATTTTTTTATCAATTGAAACAATATAGTGAAGATTTCTGTGCTCTACTTTGTATCTCATGAAATACTGCATGGATTAACGTGGTTATGGAGGGAAAGTTGTACTATTTCTTAAGGGCTATCTACTGCTGTAATTACATTTGGACAATATTTAGTGTTTGGTGACTTGTGGATGAAACAAAGGGTAAACCAGTACTCTTTGACTCTCAAAATGATTTAGTCAAATGATGGCATCAAATGAGCTGCTATGAAAAAGATTGTAGGAAGAAAATTGTTCATTTTTTCAAGGGCTAAAAGAACATATACCGTGCTTTTCTTTATTTTTGTCTTTTGAGCCCATGAAAATAATTCTTGTGGCATTTCATACCTAATGCACACAATCATAGTGTAGATGAAATATTGCCTCAAAGGACAAACATGGTATATGTACTTTTAGCCTTTGAAAAAATGAACAATTTTCTCCCTACAATCTTTTTATAGGAGTCCATTTGATGCCATAATTTGACAATATCATTTTGGGTGTCAAAAAGTACTGGTTTACCTTTTGTGTCATCCACAAGTCACCAAACACTAAATATTGTCCAAATGTAATTAAAGCAGTAGATAGCCCTTAAGACATAGTACAACTTTCCCTCCATAACCATGTTACAGTCACTTGGAGTGTGCTTGACACTCATGTGGAATTTTAGTACTTAGAAAATTCAGACTTAGTAAAATTTCTCAGACTCTCATGTACCATAAAATCACCCCCAGCCTCAAGATAGCTGCAATCAGGCTATATGAGCATGGTCTTCTCAACATTGACAACATTCTCAACACCTGCATGTTGTCATGCAGCACATTCTTTCACACCCTCAAGTTTTATTGCACCACTGGGGATGTTGTAAACCCCAAACCATCCTATTGTTTCACTTGCAAACTCGACCACAACAACATTCATTATCTATGCTAACTCATCCACGTCAATCCCAACCATTTCCTCAATGAGCTCACCCATCTCCTCAAGACCAACCGTTTTATATCTGTCCACTATGCCACCATCTGCACAGAACTCATCCGAGCAGGCATCAGCCCTAAACAACTCAAATGTATCACATCTGAACAATGCAAATTCCGGCATGCAGCATTCATGGCCTGCATGTCACAATACGAACCAGAAGAATTAGGCTTTATTGATGAGGTATCAAAGAATGAGCACACAGTTGGACAATGATATGGGCAACCCAAGCAAGGCCAGCGTGGTTGCAAGAAGCAGCCATTTATGTGTGGTCAATGTACCTCAACGCTTGGTTGCCTCATGCTTGACGGGTTCATGTGTGGAACATCAGTGGAGGGCTCTCTGACGAAAGTCAGCTTTCTTCATTGGTTAAAACACTCTTTAGTGTGTCATATGTTTCTTTGTGGGTTGTTTTCTACTGACTACAAACCACTAGCTCCCTTTGTGTTCTGCCTACCCAGGCCCACTCAGTGTCCTCATTCTCGACAACACCAAGATTCACCATGGCAATGAAATCCTTGAACTCACTGATCGAGCTGGTGTTCGCATCGAGTATCTACTGCCTTATTCACCTGACTTCAACCCGATCAAGGAAGTGTTCTCAAAGATCAAACATTTTATCAGGAACCACCAGGACTATTATAGCACTACAACAGGGGATGGAATATTGTATGACATGTATGAGGTTCTCAATATAATCACACCAAATGATGCTGCAGGATATTTTTACCATGCTGGATACTTTTGAACTGTTTTGTATCTCACTGTATTGACATGCTGGCATGTGTGTAACCGAAAATTGATTTTTTTGCAGGGTCAATGCAATGTGAATGAAGTAAGTAACAAATCTATGTAGGTGCAAGATAAGACAATTGCTCAATTGCATCACAAACTCCAGCAATCTCTCCCAGTAAGAATCCCATCTCCTTCAACTCCCCTACCGTGATAAACCTGAGCATTCAAGCATGTGTATAGTGATTGTCGATGAAGCATGCGAGTGTGTTGTCAAGGAGACTGTATTGTTTGCAAAAATCAGGTAGCAGCATATCTGCACCTGGCATGCGATTGCCTTGCAGAATCATTGGGCAATTGAGATTGACTTGGTGTACTGGAACAGGCAGAGCAGGAGCAGGAGTGGCAGTGCTGGGACGCAGGAGGTCCACCACCTCCCTTCCAATATTGAGATTGAAGACAGGAGCTGGCACAGGAGTTGGAGCCTGTTTATTGTTTTGGGCATCAATGCAGCATGGAGGATGGGCAAAGTCTTGTTGGTTGCATCAAAGAGTGGGTGGTTAGGGGGCCTTTCTAGACTTGCGTGCTCATCTCCTTGGAGCTAGAATATATTTTGATAAGTAAAGTAATCATCAAAGACACGAAAACTTACAATGGCTGATGCCCAACAATCTCACTGCTGGTGGCCAAGCACAAAGTGTGCACCGTCTGGTAAGATGAAACAATATGTTCCCACACACACACATTGGGGTCCTCCAAGAACAAGTCCAGTGCTCCTGGAGCACCTGGATCTGTGTGATTTTGTTGACGTTTCCAGCAAGAGTGGCCAGATCTACCTTCCCCGCCTTTTTATTTTTTTTTGTGCCTTCCTTCTTGTTCTCCTTGTCGCCCTCTTCTGCAAGAGCCTCGACCATGACATTAACAATTGGTGACTTGATATTGCTGGCACATTGTAAAAGCATTGAGTAGTCATCTTCAGAGGATAATGGAAGACCTGGCTTGCTAATGACACAAGGGATTGTGATGAAAATGTGATAGTTAGCGTAATCAATGGTTTCTGGCTTGAATAATGTTGATATGGACAATGAGTTGAGCCTTGAGGGTATTCCATGGTTCTTTGGTGGAAAGCTGGAGAAATGAGCTTTTAGCCTGACATTTTGAGGCAGGTTTCTTCATGTCAGCAGCAGAGAATGCAAGGATAACATAGTGAAGAGTATGGGGAGATTTTCATTGGGTGGAGATGGGAGGGGCTTTCTTGGGAGTGAGGACAGGAGGAGTTTTTTTGTGACTGGTTGACTTGTGTCATCTCTCACTGGTAGCAATGGAACTGTCTGAAGCATCGGATGACTCAGGATCATGGCTGGGAGATGCTCTTCTGTCAGTGTCACTGCCAATGAGACTGGGCAGCTTGCGAGGATGCTTTTTAGCCCGTGCCATTGTGACAGAGTGAGAAAGTCTCACAGGGTGCACAGTAGCATACTATGTAACAAAGTATGTTGAATGTATTGGGAAAGTATACTAAATATTGTTATCATATTGTTGCACACAGTATTCAAAGAGTATTCAAAATGATGATTCAATATTTTGAAACAAAGTACCTTACCAGTATCAAAGAGCAATTTTACAGTACTGCTTCAATAATTTTAATAAATGTCTTGTTATTGAAGCAGTACTCTAAAATTGTCATTCAGTACTGCTAATGTACTTTGTTTCAAAATATTGAATCATCATTTTGAATACTCTTTGCATACCGTATGCAACAATATGATAACAATATTTAGTATACTTTCCCAATACATTCAACATACTTTGTTACATAGTATGCTACTGTGCACCCTGTGTCTGAGAAATTTTACTAAGTCTGAATTTCCTAAAGTACTAAAATTCCATGCAGGTGTCAAGCTCACTCCAAATGGCTGTAATCCATGCAGTATTTCATGAGATACTAAGTAGAGCACAGAAATTTTCACTAAGTCCATATTGTTTCAATTGATCAAGAAATTTTGAAAAGTGTCAAGCTCACTAAAAATGGCTGTAAGTCAACACCATTTGGCAACTTGTGCTAGAGGGCCGTTGCTGTGCACGGCATATCCTCATCCTCTCAAATCAAATAAACAGTATATTCAAGCAAAAATTGTTTCTTTGATTTACAGCCATTTTTGAAATGGCTGTAATCCATCTTGTAACTTGTAAATATAAATATATTTCTACATTCATTATGGTAACATTACAGCGGATTTTGAAATGGTAGGCCGCAGCCAAAAAAAAAAAAAGTTGACTAAGCTCGGTCACTGCCAGATAGCAGCTGTGGCTGAGCTACAGGAACTACAGTTCTCCAGCAAGAACTTTGCTGTCTAATCCCAATAGTAGTCCTAGGCTTAAATAAATATATGTGAACCTTCTAGGGACATTTTGATTGGAAAAAAGTTGTGTTGTATAATTGTGATGAGATTTGAGCCACCTATGCCAGTCAGCTACAAAAAAGGAAACATAAGGTTCAATTTCATAAAATATTTACAAACTTCTGTAAAAACAAGCCAGTATTAGTAAAATCAACCTTTTACTCACATGAAATAAATAAACTTGATTTTAGATGGTGATAGTATCTAAATGCACATATAAATTACCCCACACTTGAAATGGAAAGCATCTTGCAAAGAAATTATCTGACCCTGTCAATTGGTATTTTTTCCTTCAGTCAAAATGTCCCCAGAAGGTTTACATATATTTATTTAAGCCTAGGACTACTATTGGGATTAGACAGCAAAGTTCTTGCTGGAGAACTGTAGTTCCTGTAGTTCAGCCACAGCTGCTATCCAGCAGTGACCGAGCTTAGTCAACTTTTTTTTTTTTGGCTGCAGCCTACCATTTCAAAATCCGCTGTAATACATAATTGGGAGTAGGACAGACTGTCACATGTTCAACTTGAAGTTGTGACAAGGCAACAGAGCTGACTTCGAATGCGCTCGGACCCGACGAGCATGGGTCCAATTTTGAGATAAATAAGTATGCTATAGTATTGCTTGCCAGCCCTAAGTTACTGAACCGCACACTAAAGTTGCTCCTCCCACATACTCGCATGCCTGCCTCAGCACTCTTCAGTAATACTGCAGCCACGGAGCCTGATGTTGTGCCAGCGGCCGTGTCCTGTAGGAATGTACATAGCTTGATTTTGCATCCATGTGACCTTGCGAGAGAGCCGCGCACGTCAACTGACATGGCCAGCCTCTTCACAAGGTGAGATAGGGCTTTGTCCTGGCAAAGCATTGCCTCAGCTGCTGTTTGAGTTCATTGATGTCAGCGTTGGCAGCGGTGCTGTGCGTAAATATGAATTAAAAACTACCTTTGAGCAGCAGGGGTGGGAGCACCACCCCGCTCTGCCCTGTTGACCCTGCTCTGTCATAAGAAAAAATCAATAGTAAAAATGAATGAAAAAAATACAATAAAGCAGCGGCCTCTGTGCATTCCACCTTGTTGACTCCCGCTGTCATCCCCATAGTGTTGCTGGTGCCGCTAGCCCCATTGGTCCTGTTGACAGCAGCTCTGGTGGCTGCAGCTGTGGCGCTGCCGTGCTAGCGCTGGGGCTGGTCTTGGTACTGGCGTCGTTGCTATGCCGTACTGCTGGCAATGGCATCACGCTGGATCTGCCAGTGCTGGTGTTGTCAATCGGTGTGGGTGTTCTCACTGTCCAGGAGCAAGAATTGGAATGGCGCGAGAGCTTCTTCATCCTGGCAAGCGCGAGGAGGTGCGTGTGCATTTGACATTGTCTAGCGGGAGAATGCAAACATTAGTTGCACTTTCAGGTTCAAGTGAGGCGAAGACATGTTGTAGGCACATTTGATGCGCAATAGGTGGACATTTGGAGTTGTTGTGTCGCCATGTCGGCAGTGTTGTTGTTGTTGATGTTGCATGGTTGTGGTTGTAGTTGAGATCCGGGTATTGGCAGCATTGGTGGTCGCTCACCTGTGTTGGTAGTTAGATTCAAACACAAAAAATAAAGGAAGACTTACATGGACGGCTGGGAGTATGTACCCAGCTGCCACTTGTACCTAGCAATATTTGTCTTGTTTGTTTGATTGAAGGGGCAAACAGAGCCAAAGCCGGCATTTGCCGCGACGATAGAGTGGAATTTGGATTTGGTGGCTCAGGTCGTATAAGACCGAGCCTAAATAAATTTAGGACTCGGAACCATGCCAGAAGCAGAACCATAGGCAATGCTTTCCATATGTGACAAGCCTACAAATTTTCACCGAATATTTGTGGACATAAGTAATTCCCTGCTCATGTGCTCCTTGATTTTCATGGCTTAACAGCCTAGATATTTAACAGGTACGAAGAGCTCGACTTGGTGGAACGCATATCCTATCAAACAGTGTTCCCAGGAGGGTAACATCTCATCGAAGCTCACTGAGTCAAACATTTAAACCCCCATTGCCACGTAGGTCAGAAATGACATCTGGTTCTACACTGACCGTCGCGAAGGCAATGGCCTCAGGTCGTTTCCCAAGTCGCATGACTGCTGGTGGTGTGGGTAGCGGTGTGGAGTGCAACTCGCACCTGATGTGGAGTACAACGCGACACGAGAGTATGCTATGCATCACTCTTTGGAATCTGCAAGGAATGACGACTCATGAGGATGGTTATGTCTTTGTCAACTAGAAAATTACGTGGTGATGAGTTCCGAAAAATCCGGCTGAAATGTTGAAATGTCAGCCTTTCAGATTTGCCTGCAGACGCCAACAACCAACCGGACCCAAACTCAGAACAAGGACATTAGAAAGAGATATGACTGAAAAGTAATGAGCAGAAATCCATTGGACCTGTACCATTCGACTTGCCGAATAGGTAGACATAAAACATCGTTCCATCTCTGTACAGGGTGCTAATTAACGGATTCGTGGTGCCTCTGAAGGTCCTATACCCTCGGAATATTGTCATACCCATGATTACTTGGAGATTCAATTCTCCGGTCAGGATGATGGTGATGCAAAAGAGTGTTCAATCATACCAGTCTCAAACACAATGAGCATTACGAAATCGACAAATATGATCGGAAAACCACCAGCGAAAGAACAACCAGGGAACGATGGATACGGAGGGGGACTCGCTTCCAGATTATGATCATCAGTTTATGCGAAATTCGACATGTTGGCGAGATGCTCACATGTAACAGTGCGTAGATAGATTTCTGAAATAACGAGCGATGCGATAAAGAAAACCTGTCAGAGGTTATTAAATGTTCGCAAAGATAGCCAAAGAACTAGTGCATACCGTAAGTAGAGACAGTAATCCATACAATACTTTCTTGCTGCTGGTCCATAGTGCCAAGGTACGCATTAATAGGATCACTGAAGTGAAACATGAGATTTGAGAAGGAGGAAGGCTGAGCAAGGAGTCACTTGCTCACACTCCGCGACGCCGACGCCGATCATGGTTAACCCTGGCAATATTAGTGGGCACTGATGACAGTCATCTCACAAGGATATTCACGAACAATATATTGCATTATTAAGAGGTACACAATGCTAGACCAGATCGAGCATCAAAATCAGAACGTTGGGATAAACTCAGATCGCAGGACACAATACTCACATTGATCGGAATGTTGGGGACGACGTGGACTATGGCAGAGGTTATGTGTCATACACTCCGATTCCTGCTGAAAGATGTTTAACTCACGATATACCATCAATGCAACGTCTAAGAATGCAGGGTATCGGGAAAGTAAATAAAGGATTTTTACAAGGTTCAGCTTTGAGATCCAGATTAAATAGACCTGTTGTCAATACATCCAAAATCCAATTTCAGGACAGTGTGAACGAGTTCTGAAGTCAAACCTCATCGGCCAGGGTAAGGCAGTAATCATAAATCTACCGCGTAGATCAACGGGTGTCGAAGGCATGAGAAGTAGAACTAGCCTACCAGTAAGGTCATACTGGCAACTTGACACAAATGCCTTCTTATTAAAATCCAACGTTCTAGAATGCATGCATGCGAAGCGCGCACCAACAAGATACTGCAACCGGGAAAATCAGCTCAGCATAACAGAACAAACCAGTGCCGTACTGACTCACATTGACAATCTGAATATCCTTAGTTTGAGTAACCAACCCTACAGAAGATGTGCTGTTGTCGTTCATAGAAGGTGAACTGGCCGTGGTCGTGGGTTGACCAGCGTTTATCATCTATCATAGTTTTATACAATGCTAGGTTTGTCCTCATCATTACGGCACTGAAAGAGAATTTTTTTGATGTTCTGGGACAACTTGACAGAAAATTACCTTCTAGGTTTTGCTTTCTCCTTGAGGAAACTCATTCTCATGGCCCTTGGTGCATGATAGGATAGTGTTGGGAAAACCATGAGCACAACTGCAGGCTGAATAAAACCACTTCTAGGCCTAACGCCGAGGGAGAGGTTTAGCGGACTGCTTTGATTACTTGTTCTCGGTTACATACCGCGGCGGCGAGTCAGAGGCTCTGAAGTTCGAGATGGCTTCATTAAATTGTCTCATTGGACCGAATTCTCTACAAATTCAAATCCAGGCTGGCCAGTATCAAACGAAGCGTTCTTCTATCATGGATGAATATCTCTCCGACCAGCAGTAAGAATTGAGGAGCTGTCTCACGTGGCTGTTTTATGGGAACAGCTGTGGCTGTGCAAGTTTGACCGCAGTATTAACCATACCTAATATTTTAGGTTTCCTGCCAGTACTTGTTCTCTATTGACACTCCAGGTCGGAAGAGCGAACGATAGTGATGTCCTTTCAAGTCAATTTGTCAAGCTCGGAAATCAGACAAGCGTACGAAGACGTTGTAAATGCACGAGGGATAGATTGGGCGATCTTTACGTACGAGAAGGGTACAAACGATCTCAAAGTACAGGCCACAGGCGATGGCGGGCTTGAAGCACTGCAAGAAGAGTTCTCCGATGGGAGGTGTGCATCATTCTGCTTTTGGTCATATCCCAGCCATTCACCAATATCCGAAATGCAGAATTCAGTTTGCTTTTGTGAGGGTTACCGACTCCAACGTGAGTGCGTTCACGATCGTTTCAAGTTGCAAGTACTAGACCCCCTTTATTTAGAGCCAATTGCCCAAGTTCGTCCAAATCAACTGGTGCGGCGATGGCGTCCCCGAAGCCAAGAAAGGACTATTCCACACCCATGCCAGTACCGTCGGCAAGTTTCTTCGAGGATCACACGTCGTCATCAGCGCACGTAATGAGGTTTGTCTCATCTGTTTGGTAGTGTATCCTATCTAACACTTCTTAAATACAGTCTGATGTTTCTCCAGCCTTGATCATGTCCAGGGTTGAATCTGCTTCGGGTGCCAAATATTCTGCGCATAGAGAGCAAGCTAGAAAGTTCGAGCCAATCGCTCCTGTCGGTACCAATTATACACCAGTCGGGAAGGTCGATATCGCAGCTTTGAAGAAACCGACTCCTGGTTCAGGTGGAAGCGTTCCCTCATTCCCGAAACCTGTGCAAAAACCCGTGGTCGGATTTCCAAGACAGTCCGCCATGTCTGAATATGGTAGGACCGTGGCTGCAAGCAATGCACCACAGGATGCGTGGCCTGAGGAGGTTCCCGTTTCAACACCGCCGGCACCACCAGCACCTCCGGCTGCCTCCCGTCCTCCTGTGATTCCGATTGCACCTCGACCCATCGTTGCAGTGAGCTTTTTTTTGTTTACTCCCGACAAGTGCCCCATTGCTACCGTTCCCGACAGGCTGCACAGGCTCCTTCTCAGGTATCAAATTTACCTACCAAACCAGCAGAGGAAGATCGTATTGCACCTGTGGGCACGGCATACACCCCTGTTTCTCTTGGTCCACCCAAGAAGCTGAAGAACCCATTTGCCGCATTGGAACAACAATCCCAATCGCAATCACAACCTCCCAGGTTGCAAGCAAATACTGGTGGACCCAAGAAATTAACTTGGAGTGAGCGCCAAGCACTCGCGAAGAAACAAGCTGTGGAAGAAGAGCAGAGGAGTCGCGATGCATCATTCCAGCCTCCTACAGTATCACCTATTCGTCCCGCCGTGACCTCTTCCGCTCCTGCGTTCGGGCGAGCGGTGCCCACGGTTACTGCTACCAGAAATTTCGGAGGGCCGCCTGTGACTACTACAGCAAGTGCGATTCCGATATCAAGCGTGAGGCCACAAGGCATCGAAGTAAGTCTCACATGTAGTCTTTATGATTACATCTATATCTGATGACAGAATGTGGCACCGCCCCCACCACCCCCGCCTCCGCCTCCGCCCGCACCTCCTATGCATGAACCTGAGCCCGTCTACGAAGAGGAGCCAATCCTCGAAAGTCCGCCGCCACCTCCACCACCACCACCACCACCTCCGCCGCCTTTTGCACCAGTCTCACAGGTATGTTGTACAGCTTAATCACATGAAACGTTCTGCCATGCATATTAGATGGCTGTTTTGAGCGTCGAACCTGCATCCGAACCCGAACCCGAACCCGAACTCGAACCCGAACTCGAACCCGAACCCGAACTTCCTTCATCAGAAGTGTATGCTGGCGAAGGTCAATCTGCAATTGTGCTATTTGAATACGATGTTGGTCGTTATATCTCTGCTTGCTTTCAACCTGTTACCGAAATTTTTGTCCTGCAGGCTGTGGAGGATAATGAAATGCATCTTATAGAAGGCGAGATCATTGAACAGATTGAACAGATCGATGAAGGGTGGTGGAGTGGAGTGGGTGCCAATGGATCAAAGAGTGGATTGTTTCCTGGTTGGTTCTTGCATATGAGGTGTAGACATCCTCTGACAGTACTTCTGCAGCCAATTACGTGGAACTTATTGAAAAACCAAGAGAGGATGTTTCTGCTGCTGCTCCGCCTTCCCCACCTCCTCCGCCTCCGCCTCCGCCTCCTGCAAGTTTTCTGAAATTTTTTGATAATTTCCTTTACTCACCTTTGTTTCCTGGTAAACTGTCTTCACAGCCGCCTGCGCCCGTAGCGCCCATAGCGCCCGTAGCACCTCCTGCACCTCCTGCACCCCCTGTTCCACCCGCACGCCCATCTCCGCCTCCTGCAGATGAAGGAATCACAGCCCTTGCTATTTATGAGTACGCCAACGCGTCAATTTTTGACCTCATTTTCTGACCGGTCATGATCTAGCTACGATGCCGCAGAGGACAACGAAATCTCATTTGTTGAAGGAGATCGAATCATCGAGATTGAGCCGGCGTCAGATGATTGGTGGCAAGGAAAGGATCGACATGGAAACGTGGGCCTGTTCCCAGGTAAGTTTTTTCCTCCCCCCCGTTGCCGTCGAGCAAGTTTGCTGATAAAAATTTGCAGCGAATTATGTGGAAGTGCAAGAGTGATAGTATGAGGCGAGAAGAGGAGAGCTACTGGTTGTAAATGTATGAATGGTAACTTGAATGTTTTATGGTGCTGAAGCCGGACAGCAAATGTCTGTTTCACACAAAGTACTTGATCAATCAGATGATAACAAGAATTTTATGGGGCAAAGCTTGATGTTCGAACGCCACCACTAGGCGGCCTACACTTACACGGGTGCCAGTGGTGTCCAGTGCCCTTGTGAGAGGAACTTGTAACAATGTACCACCTGCTCCCCTAAAAACCCCGAAAGCAGTCATGCCTCCCATCATCTCAGAACTAATCAAATTCAGCGTTGCGCATGATTTTAAACTTGGCTCTCCTGGTTTCGCCCAACTGCGTCAGGCTGCCGTCGCGAATGGCGTGAAGGAGCAGTACTACGGTACCTGCACGGACACTCCGAACACCTTGTTATGGGTCATTCGTGCGTATTTGTCATTTCTTCCCTTAGAGTGCTCTCTTACTACCTTTACCAAAAGAATGGCTTGCAAATAAAGGACCCCTAGAATCGCTGGAGTTCAGACAAGCTGTCAAGGCTCTGGATGTAGAAGGACAACCTGACAGCTATTATCTACCGTTTGCCCATGACAGCTTGCCCAGGGCTGCACTCACCGCACCTCTGTGCGAGCTTGTGAGACCATCCATTGGGCGATAACTAGTTGACTAACGGACGCTGTGTAGTGCTTCCTCCATGTTAATAGCACAGCCGACAAGAAGAGCCTCGCCTACTCACTGAACAAGACGTTCACCGATTGTTATTATGCTGATGGGTTCACTGGTGGTCATTGGAGCACGGCCAGCAACGACGATAAGATGAACTATTACTACCTGGGATGGGAGAGTCGAGACGTAGGTCCCGACACCTCTCTTATTTCATGATTTTCATCCATGACATTCCCTGCAGCACCATAAAGCGTTCTCCAAGACCGAGCTGTTTGCCCTTGAGCTGAATAACCTCATGCCACACATGGATGGCGGTGGCGCCTATTTCATGAAGATGACGCAACAGTTGAACTGAGGAGTATTGTACTTGATCGGTTGTATAAAGGATATAGTGATATGTACATACAATGTGTTGATAGATTAGAGAACCAAAGCTGTACCTGTACCTGCATGCAGAGTACTGGGAAGGAGGGAAACATGACTGGTCATTGCAGCACAACAGTCAGGCCAATCTTCTATCAAGTGGGTTCAAATATACAGAATTCAGACATTCAAACCCTCATTACCGCATAGGCCAGAACTGACATCTGTTTCTACGCTGACCGCCGCGAAGACAATGGCCCCTGATCCTGATAGCGGTGCGGAGTACAACTCGCGATCGGTTTGCCTGACGTGGAGTATGATGCGACACGAGAATATGCTATGCATTACTCTCTGGAATCTGCAAGAAATGACGACTCATGAGAACGGTTTATTTTGTGGTTAGGCTAGAAAAGTACGCAGTGATGGTGCCCAGAAATTCTGGCTGGATGGCCAAATATCAGTTTTTCGAATTTGCCTGCAGACGTCAACGACCAACCGGACCCAAGCGTATCATGAAGACATTAAAGAGAGATATAGCTGTGAAGTAGTGAGCAGAAATCCTTTGGACCTGTAACCATTTGACCCACCGAATAGGCAAACATAAAACATCGTTCCATCTCTGTACAGGGTGCTGATTAATGGATTCGTGGTGCCTCTGAAGGTCCTATACCCTCGAAGTATTGTCATACTCATGATTACTTGGAGAATCAATTCTCCTGTCAGGATGATTTGTGAGGCCAAAGAGTGCTTGATCATACCAGTCTCAAACACCATGAGCATTACGAAATTGACAAATAAGATCGGAGAGCCGCCAGTAAAATTACAACCAACGGACGACGGATACGGAGGGGGGATCGCTTCCAGATTGATCATCAGTTTTGTCGAAGTTTGATCATCAGTTTTGTCGAAGTTTGACATGTTGCCAAGATACTCACATGTAAATGTGTGTAGAAAGATTCCTGAAATAACGAGTGATGCGATAAAGAAAACCTGCCAGAGGTTAGTAAAAGAACGATTCTGGTCAGCAAAAATAGCCAAAGTACATACCGTGAATAGAGACAGCAACCCATACAATACTTTCTTGCTGCGGGCCCATAGTGCGAAGGTACGTATTACTAAGATCACTGAAGCGAAAACGAATGAAACTTGAGATTGGAGAAGGAGAAAGGCTGAGCAACGAGTGACTTGCTTACATTCTGCAACGCCTATCCCAATCACAGTTGACCCTGGGTAATACAATGTTATTCAGCGCTGGCGATGGTCATCTCAGAAGAATATTCACGAACAACTGATGGCATGGTTGAAAGGTACACATTGCTAGAACAGATCAAGCATCAGAATTAGAACATTGGAACAAACCCAGATCGCAGGCCCAATAATCACATCCATTGGAAAGTTAGGAGTGACGCCGACTATTGCAGAGGTTACATGTCATACACTCCGATTTCCGCTGAAAGACGTTTAACTCACGATATAGTGCCAAGGCAACGTCTAAGAATACAGGATACCGGGAAATAAAATAAAGGATTTTCACGGGGCTCAGCTTTGAGATCCAGATTAAATAGACCTATTGTTAATACATCCAAAATTCAAGTTCAGGACGGTGCAAACGAGTTCTGAAGTCACAATGCCAAACCTCATCGGCCAGGGTAAGGCAGTAATCATAAATCTGCCGAATAGATCAACAGATGAAGAAGGCGTGAGAAGTAAAGCTCGTCCTACCAGTAAGGTCATACTAGCAACTTGACACAAATGTCCTCTTATTAAAACCCAACGTTCTAGAATGCATGCATGCAAAGCACGCACCAACAAGATGCTGCAACCGGGAAAATCAGCTCAGCATAACAAACCAGTGCCGTACTGACTCACATTGACGATCTGAATATCCTTAGTTTGAGTAACCAACCCTACAGAAGATGTGCTGTTGTCGTCCATAGTCAAGAAGAGGAGACCTTCACAGAAGGAGATCTGGCGCCTTCGCCGTGGGTTGACCAGCGCTCATCTGTCAGTTTTATACAATGCCAGGTTTATCTTCATCATTACGGCACTGAAAGACTTTTTTTTTGATAGCAAATTACCTTCTAGGTTTTGCTTGCTCATTGAGGAAACTCATTTTGATTCATGATAAGATAGTGTTGAACTTGGGAAAACCATGAGCACAACTGCAGGCTGAATAAAACCACTTCTCTCATGGATGACTCCTCATCTCTCCGCTCTGGAATCATGACTCTCGAGTTCTACGATTCTAGTGACCAGCAGGGTGTGCATCCGTGACTGAAGCCGTACAAGAGATCCTTTTGTAGTAAATTGTACCAAGTCCCACAAGGCTTTAAAGCCTCTCCATGCCAGATCGAGAGCAGGAACGGGTACTAGATCCAAGGCGACAGAAACAGAGTCCAGGAGTGTTACCACAGCGTTCGCGCCTTTCATGTTTGGAAGCACAGCGTAAAATGAGAAAATGCCGTTCGGTCGGATTCTGGTCGAATTCCAAGATGTGACGGTGATCTGACGAGGATGTGCCCGATTGAGAATATGACCGTAGCGTATCTCCGTCGCCTTTGTAGGATACAGAGACCTGCTGGTAATACGACGACTTTCAAGTTAGGACTTGTGATTTTTGAGGCGCGTGACCGTGTACGCGCCTGTAGAGTTATAATTAACCAGTGCCCGGTAAACTCGAACCTGCCTGTTAAATAAACTAACGCGATCTCGATGGCTCCCAGACGACCGCCCGACACGACATGTATCTGTCTCAAATGCTCAAGGAAACCGTCGATTTTACGTCAAATATCGCGGGATCTTGCTAAGAAGCACCTCAAGACTTACAGACCAGCGCCTTTACATGCTCTGGACGAAAATCGCTGTGTCCCCGCCATGCCTGGACCATCTTCTGGCTTTTGCAGACCCCTAGGCGACATTCCGACTCAAACTGTGGAGATATCCGGACCTTCGAGACAACTTGATTACTCTGAACCATCTAATGGAGGCAATGATGACTTTCAGGATGTTAACTTGGGCGGAATCATTGAGCCAGCTCCTGTGGAGATTATACAGCCACCTGGAAATGTTATACCGCCTGATACAACCTATCGCGCCGCGCAAATACCTGGTGATCCTGATCTTGCGTTTGATGACGATCCAGATGGCCCTTCGCTTGTGCCTCGAGCGTACCGGGATAATGAGCCTTCTTGCGTTCGCATCGCTTACCTACAAGCTGTCTACAATAATGTCTGTGTTAATATGCCTGTGGCAGACACCAATACCAATCTGTGCTTGACTCTGAGTGCTCTCGATGCTGCCGGTTCTCTCCCCGATTATCCTCGGCCGGTTCAAACACTCTACAGTGCTCGTCGTAGGCTTGGAATAGACCCCGATCAATGGATTATCCAATATGCTATCTGCACACAATGTTGGAAGCACCATACACCCACGGAGATGCTTGAACTCGCAGAACCTCAATGTTCGACTCCTGGATGCAATGGTCTAGTCTACGAAGTGATAGAGGATGCAAAAGGACGACTTAAGCGCCATCCTGTCATGATATTACCCCAAGTCTCCCTCATTCAAAACCTTCGTCGCATGTTCCGTCGAAAAGGATTCCAGAAACTCATCCGTGACAGTCGCAATACTCCGACGAATCAAAATGATGACGAAAATTTCGTCATGACAGATATGCACGATGGGACTATCTGGCATGACCTTAGGGTAGGGATTAAACGTGAGATAGGTAACTATGGTACAGTACGAGACGCACCCACCGGTTTGGATACTGAGCGAAAACTCACCAACTTCCGCTTCGGACTGCATCTGAATGTCAACATTGATTGGTAGGAGTGTTGTAACCCTGTGTAACCTGTTTTCTCATCATCGATACAGGTTCGGAAACCTCCAGAATCGTCCCCACTCAACTGGTCCCATATATATATCAATATGTGATTTGCCTCGTGATCAGCGCTATCTCCAGGTCAACAACATCGTTCCGGCCATAACTCCTGGACCTCGGGAGCCAACAACCGAACAGTTGAACAACTGTATGGAACCGATTGTCCGAGATATCATCAAACTGAAAGACGGTGAGCTCATTTATAATTTCTTGGCACTATCTTTGAATTATATTAGGTATCCAGATGGAGATGTACGACGAAAATGACATGGATATTGTGGAAGAAATAGTCTTTGCAGATTTCATTTGCAACAATTGCGACACTCCAGGTGCCCGCAAGATTTCAGGGACAGCATCGCACAACCATGACATCCATCCATGCCTGTATTGCCGGTGCATCCAGCTGGATGCTAATCGACCTCAAGGATACAACGAAACAAGTATGTAGCCTATGGTACTCACACAAAATCTTTTTTTATCTGCCGTATTTACTTTCACTTCCAGCATTTATCCCTCGAGACAACTACAACATGCTGAAGCAAAAGTTTTATTCAAGGAATGTCCCCACCCGTCGTCAAAATGACATTCTAGAAAACCACGGTGTTCGTTTCTCAGCCCTTGACTGGATTCCTGGATGGCGGCCATCACTGCAGACGGCTCTCGATTTCATGCATTGCATTTTTCTCGGTGAGCATCTCTTTTATGTTATATGTTTGATAACATGTCTAATGTACCATAAGGTATCGTTTCGTTCCTTTATTGCACTGTTCTCTTTTCGGCCCACATGTTCCCTGGTGCCGGTGGGGCCAATTCCCCGAAACAACGTTTTGAAGGCGTTATCAATGCAATAAGGTGGCCTAGCCATATCACTCGGTTACTGAAAAATGTTAGTGTTTAGTGTATCATTTTATTGTTTTTCATAATAAAGCTGTCAATATTAAAGCTCGGGGAGAATCAATCACTCAAGAAAGCTGATGAGTGGCGCCGGCTGCTCACTGTAACACCTATTGTTCTCTGGTGGGCTTGGAAAGGTGCAGACGGTACAATTCCCGATGCTGAATTCCCTATGGCAGCAAATGAGAAGATTACTACCACACACTCTCACAAACCAAGAGCTATTTACGATGCCATCCTTCTGCTCTGCGCCGCTATACGTCTACTCTCAACAAAGAACATCACAATTGCTCAAGCACGAGCCGGCCAAACCTACTTTGCCAATTATTGTCAACGTTTGATACTTCTTGGCGTTCAACTTACTATCAGTCATCATCTTGCCATGCATTTCGCCGCCATGATCAAGGTGTTTGGTCCCGTGTATGGATGGTGGTTATTTGCGTTTGAAAGATTCAATGGCATGATGAAGAAAGTTAACCATAATGGGCATGATGGCGGCAGAATGGAACTCACTTTGTTACGAAACTGGGTTCAAACGCAATTGATCTATGAACTCCTCCTCGCTCTCCCTCCCAATGCATCCCAACACGAGAGAGACCTCCTCGATAAAATCATCAGGGCTGAAGCAAAACAAGAACGTGGTGCAATGATGACCCAGATCGCTGTCTTCCAGAGTGAAGCTCGACTCGACTCAATTCATCTTCCCAAGAGACTACCCAAAGTGATCAATCTTCATCAAGTCAAATTTCCGACTCTCCATTGTGCCGATACTGATATTTATTCCTTACTACTCGGATATTGTCAACGACGCTGGCCAGACTTGCATCTTCGCCATGAACTCTCCCTTCAAGAAGGAACTCCCTTCATTGGTGATAAAGTTGCTCGCCGACTACTTTATATCCGCAAAGATGGCCTCCGTTATGGATCATGCAACAATCCGAAAACAAAAGCTGACACTTTCGCATTTATAGAACGAGAAGGTGTGCGGGTTCCTGTCCAGTTTGAAGACTTCTTTGCTATCCAGATTCCAAACTCAAACAAGCCCTCACATATATGTGCCGTTGTGCGAAGATTTCAGTCTGAAGACGGGATGCCTTCTTTCCCTTGGGATTTATAGTACGTGATCACAATATTATATTATCGAACTTAGGCTGCTGATAATGGTCCATAGTGCATCCGTGCTTGGTATACACGTCTCATACGCAAACACTTTCCATCCAATAGAAATCATACCATGTTCTTCAATCGACTGTCCGCTTGCCCTGATTCCAGTACACCTCAACACAATAAGTCGGGATATCTGGATAGCAGTATCTTTTGACCATGTAACTTTTGTTCTATTCATGACATTCACTGGCATGTAATACTAATAACTGTGTCTACAGAGTGGGTGCGAGCCTGACGAGCCATTCGAAGATATTGACGGAGAAGAGTAGAGGAGTGATGGACACTACGCAGAATTATACAGACCCTCAATATCATCATCGTTCCCTACCTCCACATGCTGAGATGGGCCGGCCGTTTCTTTTCCTTCCTTTGTCTTTTTCTTCTTCCGGCTTGTAGAGTCCCCCTCTGTGTCGCCATCACTTACAACAACAGCTTTTTTTTTTCTTTTCGACTTCAACCTGAGCTCAGCCTTTTCTTCTGCTGACTGCTTGATGAGTGCCGCAGTTTCCTCGGGGTCATTTGCATCGCCCCACAGTTTCCCACTGTCAGCGATGCGCGTTGGAAGGTTGAATTCGGGGTGGTTTGTCAACCAGTCAGCGTCAACCATCCATCGTCGAGCTCTACCCTGGAGGGTTTTCGTTGCGGGTGGAGGTTGATCTTTTGTATCACCTCGTGTGCGTTGCGTGAATTGGTTTGAGGGCTTAGGGTCTGCCATTGCATCAATCCCCAAAAACATTCGGTTTACCTTCAAGTTATCATTGTGAGTCTCCAATTCACAGTAAAAATGGATGATTCTTACTATCTCGGAACGACTAGCTGGGGCACGAGAGGTATACACATTCGGAACAAGTTTTCCATTGTCATCGTAAGTGTCTTCATCATCGGACATCTGCTGTATACTGAAAGCTGCATTGTACTTTGCTGAACGCCACTCTGATTCCACTGGAAGGGCTTGTCTTTTACGCTCTCGGACTTCAAGTTTCTGGAGAAAAATGTTAATCCACAAGATTCTCCAATTAAAAATGAAATGATTGACCCCACGAGCACGGTTGTCCCTTTTGTTTCTGGTGAGCTCTCCTCCAGGTTTCGTGGACTTTTTACCTGTCGTCTGCCTGTACGTTTTTTGCAGGCTCTGGAACTTTGTCCTCATCTGTGCCTTGAGATCTCCCAATCGAATGGTATCAAGCAAACCTCCAGCTTCGGATACATATTCTCGACCGTGTGATTTAGCAAATGAAGCGACGGTGGCAATTGCTTGATGGTTGTGGGGATCTGAATACTTTCGCTCCCAGTAAAACCGTACCTGGCGAATTTTGTCGGAGCCTTGAACAAATGGTAAGGTACGATGATCAAAGTTCTCTCCAATCACTGGCAGATCAGATTTTTCGCTGAGTTTCGCAACACCAAGGAATTTTTGGTACATAATGTTGGTAAGAGTCTAGATAATTTTTTGCGTCATATCAATGCTAATTCAATTCCAAATAATAGTGGTTACTTACCAAAATCTTTGGGTGTTTTGATGAAGCTATACTTATCTTCGCCTCCTCTGCTTCTACGGCAAGTTTCTTTTTCTTCACACTGATTTCTTCATCCTCTGATGAACTACTGTCAGCGGAATCATTCAAATCGATAGAGTGGGAAGCGTGAGCAATTTGAAACTGCTCTCGACATTGTTCTAGACGTTGTTCAAGGTGATCCTCGTAAGCCTTTTGTATTTGGCGAAATTGAAGTTCATTTTCAGCCTGGGTACGGGTGAGTAGCATTTGTAAAGCGACATTTTCATTCTTAGTCAATTGCAGGTTATGCTCGAGTTGCTGAATCCTTGTCTCGATGAGAACAAATTCACGAATTACGGAATCCTTGGTGAGTTTCCCTCCTCCTGAAATTTGATAAGGTGCAGTCGGTGGTGGAGGTGCAGGCATGGCTACTAGCGGTGTGGGGTTGACTGGTGGAAAATGGTATATTGGCCAATCCTGGTGGAGACCATGTCCACCAGGAGGCAGCCTCAAAGCTGGGTCAATGAAGGCATCATCAGCATTCATTGCGATGACAGGGATCACTTGGGGGGCTAACTGGCACAATCCATCCCGCAGATCAGGTTGACAACTTTAATTAAATCTTTGGCAGGCATGAAAAGAGATGGCATCTTCTGCCACACTAATTGCACGACAATTAATCCTCATTCTCAACTCTTACACGAAACTCTCACCCTGCAAGATGCCTGTAAACTCGAATATGATCACTATTGAACTTCCGTCACTTGCATATCTCGTTACAAACCCACGTACTGCAGTCCGATTTACATTTGTTCCACATCAACCTGGTCGACTGGTGCATATCGACCAATTTGCTCCTTGCGATGTTGGATGAGTAATTTTTGATCAGACAATTGAATTGATATTGCCCGATGAGTGGCACGAACGTACAGAGCACATACAGGGATCCAGACCAGGATCCCCAGAGGCCCCGCAGCTTTCCCCTGCATCCAAGTACGAGAAGGCGATCGTGTTAAAAGGCAAATTTAGTACTGGTAGCACAACGGAGCCTGAGACGGACTCTGATGCTGAATTACAGATTCCTCACACTAGTAAGTTTTGATTTTTATTTCCCATCACCACCTGAACATCCTTTCTCATTGCACAGCGACTTCTAATCAGGCTGCCAAGAAGAGAAAAATGTTGTAGATACTATAATTTTTGTACGAGAAATCAATGATGACATAATCAGTTTTTACAATCCTCCCGACCACTATGAGCAGCGAGAACAATACCATTCAACACGTCCAAGCTCTGTTAGACTGTATCAGCAAGACGAGTGGTTCTCGTAAAAAGGATTGGTACGTGTTCTGCAATATTTGAGCGATTAACTGACGCGTCAAGAAGTGGTGAACCAATGGAACAATATATTCATGCAGCACGATGGCTACCGCTCAGTATAGATCCCTTTGTCAACCTCAGCTCTGTTTTGCACATTGGAATGGAACTGGAGAGCAATAGTGGTCCAGGAAACACAACTAGGTATGTTCCAGTGATAATCCTCGTCTGAAGTACTAATATATTGATCAGCGCTGGTTCCGAGGCTGAGAAAAATCTCGTTTATGTCTACAGGGAGCTCATCAAGATTATACCTAGTATAACGGACATCATGCAGAAGCTTCCGCTGAAATCTGATGCAGTGAAGAATTTCGTAACCAAGGTTCGCATATATGCTACTTTTCTACGTGGCTAAGCTCAGAATTTCTATTCAATAGATGGTAAATGCTGCAAGAGATGCCCGCAGTGAAGATACAGCGAGTTTGCGGCACACCGGAATCACGTACCTTCCTAGAGATCCCTCAACTGATATAATCATTCCGGCAATAACCAAAGACCAAGGCAAGACCATTCGAGGCTTCAACCACCAATTCACTGCACGGCTTCTATGTCCCATTCGTTACCTCAAAGATTTTGATGCCCACCCAAGGTAAGGCCCCAATTCTTGATTTTTTTGGTCTTATGACTGGAGATTGTATAGAGCGACGATGAAAATGCTTCAAGAGGGCTCCTTGAAAGTGACAGGTGCCGAATGGCCCACGTTTCTCTACAATGAGGCCCTTTATGATCCAAACGAGCCAGATAAGGGGCTGTTACGTGGATATCTACTAGTCAGGGTACGGCATATTATATATGTAATGTCTATGGCTTGTAACACTTGTTTATAGGTGTTCCGGCACATTTTTACAGGTCCCGCATCTGCGATGTCAGTTGGCGATCGCAAATCTACAAAACCTCCGAAAGCGAAGATTCATGGCTTAATGAAGCCCACGCCACGAACTATTGCATACTCCGCTGTTCAGGTTTGATCATAATACATTTTTTGAATCATTGTCCGCTAATGAAAACTTAGGCTCGATTCATGCTTAGCTCTTGTAACACTTGGACGGCAATTGACGGCAAGTATAATGCAGAAAAACTTTTTAATATGGTGGTCATGCTATTTGAGACCGAACCGGAAGA
Organism: Hygrocybe coccinea; assembly: GCA_963555575.2. Lineage (NCBI taxonomy): Eukaryota > Fungi > Basidiomycota > Agaricomycetes > Agaricales > Hygrophoraceae > Hygrocybe > Hygrocybe coccinea. Next base: position 4,008,010 of record OY741993.2, on the reverse strand, counting down.
TGTTTGGGTCATTGAAACATTGAAGTGGTGGGAGGAGTAAGTAATATTTTCATTGATGTCGCAATCCTGACACAGAAAAACAGAGAGGTACCTGGACTATCACATTGGAAACTCAAGGTCACGTCCACTTCAGAATCAATCGCCGAAGAATATGATGGATTAGACGACATCCTGGCTGCACGTCTCAAGCGCCGTTGTCAACAAAACAGCCAAGTCTCCAACGAAGCCAAAGGCAACGGTGGTCTTGAAGATTCCGGTGACTCAGCTGGGGCAACGCCGCCTGTCGATGATGGTTTTAGCAGCCTGTCGGAATCCAGCGATGCCCAGCTCGAAGAAGAAACGGATGCTGTGCCCTTACCATCATCGAGCGCCGCCCACAACGCCATCAAAAAACTATCCAAGGGGGGCAAATTGGTGAAGCCGAAGCAGAAGGCTCGCGGCCGCAGGCGTTAATGCTTCAAACTCGAAGGCCTACCCCTGGATAGTCGCTCATCACTGTATTTCATAGCCTGTTGTTACTGCATCCCCTGTGTATATGTTAACTTCTGGAACATGCATTGTTTGCAATCTGTGTATGAAGCCGTGTGATCAATTTTATGAAGGACAGCAAGAACGCTAGATAAAATACATGTGTAGTATAGGATGCCAACTGGCTGGCAAACACAAAAGACACCCTGTGAAGCAACGGGATTGTATGTAAAGTTATCTTCAGAATGTCAAGTCAGTGTTAAATGGTATTCCCGAACAAAGTCTGGAATTGCGATGTCAGACGAACACAGGTGTGTGATAGACTTGGTAACTCACACAAGGCTAAGTCGTACCAAAGGGCTCTCAAGCAGTCGGTCCGTCGCATCTTCGTAGATTCTCGTCGCATTTTTGGTCGCCTTTCAGTCAGATGGCAGTCGTATTCGTCGAAATCTACCATGATGCGCTGACAGATTCATTCTGGTTGGATTCAGGGCATATTTTGTTATATTATGGTAATTCAACGAAAATTTGCCTGCGTCGTATTTGGGCCTGATGTCCTGTGAAGAAGGCCGCATCATGATTGGCACTTCCAAAGGCGGTCATGTGACCGGTCACCAAACCTTGCTTTTCACCGAGATTCATGCTAGCGGCTACCTGGCCAACCAGCTCAGAAACCGTTTAGCTCAGAATGTCACCAACTGTCATCGAAATTGCCTCCATCTCGAGCCCCCTGCCAACATGTTCGCCAAATTTGATGCCCTTTCATATCGAATATTCTGGCCCTGCACCGATCTCAACGTACTTTCGCGTCAAGCCAGCATCTTCGCGCGTCGGGACTTCCGCAGCGAAAGAGGCTGATCCGGAGACTCTCACGACAACTCTCGGAGACGATGATATTACTCTTAGCTCTGTAGGAGACCCTGTAACAACAACTTCATTGTCTGATATGATTCTACGAGAGGGGGATGGGGATAAGATGGAGAAGAGCGATACAGGTGTGGTTCGTCAAGGGACGTCACAACAAGAAACCAACCAAAATTCATCGACAAAAGCCAGCTTATGGAAAAACGTTTCAAACAATACTGCGCGCCTTGTGGCCGCGTTTCGGGGTCGTACTGTTCATGGGCTACAAGTAGACATGCCTGAGGGATACGTTGGGCTGGTATTGCGTGCCGAGGGTGACATGAACGGCCAGGTAGATTCTGCAGACGCCATGATGGAGAGGAAAGCCAGGGTAAGCAGAGCAATGTCTAAACAGAAGCCTAAAGCCGCAGGGCGAGGAAAACGGACCTCAGTACAGGCGGTGGACGTGGATAGTGATGACGGTGATGGAAGTATTCGGGTGAATGTGGAGGAAGATGGGATGTTGGAGGGAGATGAGTCGAGGAGGACGTTGAAACCCACCGATAAATTTTCGTCATTCGTTCTGTGGCATCCGGACAACCCTGTCGATGAGGGAAAAGACGAGTATTATAGGTCGCTCACGGAGTGGACAACGTTGGCTTCTCAGGTGCGTTTTCGACTATTCATGACATCTCCGCTACTAAGTTGACATATTTTACCTCAGATACATCAATGCGAATAGATTATAACGGTACTGGTTCTCAGTATCCCGATGTTTTCAGGCACCTTTCCTCTCGATCTTTGATTGTACAGCATGTGTGGACAGGTTCCAATGTCTGTCTGCGGTGACACAGTCATCCCGATGGCGGTGCCTCAACTTGAAGTTAGCGGATTTCAATCTCGTACTCGGTCGTCCTGTATACTTGTGTGGCAAATTACCAAGGTATTGTAATGCTCTGTTTCTGTGTACTTGGTATGTATATAAGCTCGACAAGCATTGCAGTTCATCTCAACGTCGAGTCTGCTTTTGAGAGTGTGGCACAGCGCTGCCACCGCAAGGTATGTGGTGACCGCCAACTTCCCGAAAAGGGATGTCTCGTGACCGGACTGGAAATATGGGCGGTTTTGAAGAGGCTGGCTGTGTTCTCTCCATCTTTTTTTTTCTCGTTCCGTCGGCTTCGTCCCACCCTATAACTAGTCGCTCCTTTGAAAGTTCTGCTATCAGTCTTCTCTCATTTAAAAGTACAGTTTTTTCTATCTTTCTCCAGGGATTTTCAATATTGATTATACCCTGAATTCCCCAGATGTTTCAAATTGCATCCCTTGCTCTGGCTGTCCTCCTCGCCTCGTCTTCCGTCCTTGTCCAAGCTGACGTGAAACCTCTTACACCTGCACCTGGTGACATTTTCAATGAGGGCGCAACATGTCATATTGCTTGGGCTCCTGATACAACTGGTCTTTGGAAGACGTTGAACATTGAACTCATGACTGGAGACAATACCGACATGATTCATTTGACCAGTACGTTCAAACCTGGAAAACAGTTGATTCTTTCTGAGCTCACCTTGCTGCGTTAAAGCTGTAGCCACTGTGGATGGTACCTCCACCAGTAGTTTCGACTATACTTGTCCTGCCGTAAGCCCTATACGTATTCATTACCCGGTTCGCAATACTGAGTGATTTCGATTGCTCTAGGTCACCCCCAATTCGGCGATTTACTTTTATCAATTCACCAGTCCAAACTCGACGAGCAGATTCTGGACTGGTCGTTTTGCCATCGCTGACACAACTGGACAAACCGTCCCTCCTACCAACAGCACTCAACCTGACAACTCACCCATTCCTTGGGGTATCGGCGCTCTTGTTGACCCATCAACCGCTGTCCCCCCTCCTCCCTACCTAACTAACACATCGACTACGTCAATCCCTCCCACCGGCTCCACGATACTTTCGTCCTCTGTGGCAACAACGTCAAGCATCCTGAGCAACTCCACTTCGATCGTGGTCACACCTACCTCGAATACCCTGACCACCTCCGCCGCCAGTGCTGCTGCTACAACCACCGGCGCCCCTGCTGCCAGCGCTGCCACCAGTGGATTGGTCATCAACTATTCCGTGTGGCAGAGTGTTGTCACTCTAGGTGCTACTGCATTCGCGTTCGCCATATTTTTCTGAATGTCATGAATATGGATGGTTTGCGGAGCTGTTAGACTTGCATTCTCGGACACCTAATAACAGCATGTCACCCTTACATCATCTTCTTACATGAATGCTTTCGTACACGGCTGGACGTACGCATCGCAAGTTTCCCCTTGACTTGTTCTTTTCTTTCTGGGTTCGAGGTCGAGCATGATTGTGCATACCTATCTTCGTTCGGTTTCAAGTTTAAAGTAATCAAGTCGTAGTACATTGGACTAATGGTCATCAAAAAAATTCGTTGGCATTCACTATTCAGTGCGCGGTGACACGCCGCGGTTGGCTTCGATTACTTATTGTCGGTAAATAATCGATTGTAAGGAAGCACGTTTATTCTTACAAGAAAGAAAAAATTCGATAATTATGCACCAAACATGAACCACACACGGGCGCCTTTTGCATGTCTGAGGCGCCAAGGAACACCGCCGTTTCGAGTGAGCGTTAATCTTCACCGACGACTCGACGGAGCCCTGATTATTTTCCGACCGCAGTCACATAAGTACTCACTACTCAGGCCTCAGGCTTGCTAGTGAACAGTGATTGACAGGTACACTATGTTCCATGGCAAAGTCTTGCGTGAGTCCCATTCGACCATAACATATAGTAACCGTGTAACATATAACTGTTTTCTAGCTGGCTTTTCTGAAGTCGCTCGTGGGCCTGTTTTGCTCCACACACATCGTTCGTTTACCGTTTATTTACATGTCACGCAGAAAGCGTTGATGATGCCAGCTGCTCAGAGGCTAGCTCTTCGCGTAGTAAGATTCGTAAGCTCGCTAGTGAGGCCTAGTTCCTAGTTCTTTGCCCGGGGAACATTATTACTGACGGAAGCGTAATTCAGTCGTCAAAGCTGTCACTTTTAGTTTACTGACACCTCCAAGGTCCTTCCACTCTGCCATCAACGAGTAATATCAAGTCGGATGGCAACTTACCATTGCTACCTCCCAATGGAAATGCCAAGAACAAGACGCCAGAAGAGGACTTGCCGTCACGATTTATCAGGGCAGTAGAATCCATGGATGAAGATGAAACGTTGAAGGAACTCTTGCTCTCGGGTTACTATAGGGTGCAAAGTCTGGAAGACCACTTGAAAAGTCACGGCATGCCCACAAATGCAAAGTCATTTTTGAAGTTGTGTTCATACAAGACATACTACCGGTTATTTCCCCCACTCCGTCCCCATCATCCAAAACCCTATCACGACGAGAATCTGACGCCTCGTGGTATTGACTATCTCATGACAATCAAAGTCGACCTTTTTGCATTAGATAATTATGTGGCAGACGATGCTGTGAAAGCAGGATTTAAGATCTCTGCAGAGTGGGAACCGGCATTGTGGGAGCTTCGCTCGTGGAAGCCCGGTGGTGACAATCAATTTCCGAGACAGGTGCCCGCATTGTATCTTGAAATCTGCACGAGTTTGATACTGACTTGCTTTCAATTCATCCAAGATTGACCAAGGTACAATTCCCCACATCTCTCCTATGTTTGTCATGTAATGGTACATTTAGCGCTCAAGGCCAATGTCGATTACAAAAAGTTGCCGATGTCAAGCGACAAGGTGCAAGAGGCCATTCTCAACCATAACTTTGCTGGGCGTACAGCTTTTTATGGACCTAGCCTCATTTTTTCAACCACGAGAAGTGGAGAAGAGAAGAAATTCGATGGGTACACTTTTACTCGAGTAATTGCAACACATGCGAGTCACACGAAACGGCTCGGTTCAACTCTACACTTGGTGGAGTCTCTATTGTCTGAGGGTATGCTGACCGAGTTAACTTTCGCTACTTTTCTTTTGCTCATTATGTTCAGGGGATTTCCAACAATTTCCTTTCGATACAAGAATTGCTACGTTCCATATCACTTCAAATCAACCGATAAGAGGTGCGAAAATCTTCCCTAATGCACCAAGGCCGCCATATAATTAGTAACTTGATCGTAGAAATGAAATTTGCGCCACCATCCCCGCAGGATATTTCAAAGCTTCGTGAACAAGCCCGGATACTATCTAGAGGCAACGATTGGAAAGGTATTTTCAAATTGGCTAGTTATCATGCCTCGACGCTAATATTCTGTATTGCAGCTAAAAATGTGACGGTTAAGCTGTTGCTTCGGGATGTCCATAGTCATGACTGGGATGACCCACGTCAGGCGGTTCACACCTTAAATGACTTGTGCGGATAACATTAATATTGTTTCATAGGTGACGTGACGGGATTGGGTGTATCCTTCAAACCAGAACAGGCAGGAGATCGGTCAAAGGTCTGCCTGCTCTCCCAACTGTTTTCACTCCACGTAAACTACTCACTATGTTGCAGATTCTGATCAAGATCACGTTCAGAAGAAACTGGCGATCCTGGTTTTGGAAAATAATGTTTCCATTAGATGTGATCACTTGCATTGGGTTCAATGCCTTCCTGCTCCTGCCAGTGGACCGAGCTGGTCCTACATCAGACCAAAGCACCGCCATTACGACGTACCTTGCTACTGTCCTCCTTGCGCAGGTAAAGCGCTCAACCCTTGCATTTTAAGGTTCACAAACCAAACCAACTTCCTTCAGGCTGCATATACTATATCTGTACAGCCAATGCTGCCGCGAGTCTCCTACATGACAATTCTGGACGTTCATAATAATTTCTGTTTCCTGTAAGAGCAATCCGTTTTCTGGAGAGATGGACTTTTTTTCTTGTTTGAAAATATTGATACCCCTCTGCAAAACAGGATCACGGCCGTGCTGGCTGTCATTTTTGCGGCGATACCAAGGTCCGCTTGGGGCAAATTTGCTGTAGCCAAAGCACGCTATCCCACCTTCCTTGTTGCATTGTTTCTCCTCTGTTTGGAACACTTGTTTGTATTTTTGATCGTACCCCGCTTGTTGAAGCAGCGCAATACCGTTGAGCCGCCGCCAGTTTCTGACCGAAAACTGACGCTTGATCCTGAGAAAGCGAGGCCGGAGGTGCGATCCATATTGAAATGGGGAAGGGATGTACACGAATAACCTGATGGTTGATAACATTATTGCCAAGAGAGAAACGGAGATGGCAAAGATTAATCGTATAATTCCCAGAAACGATTTGTTTCCTCATAGTGGCATCGGGAAGGAATTATTTAGTATTCTTGATGCAACAATATATCAGTGGCCTGCATGTAGAGTCGCATCAAATTATACTGATCCCGCCCAAATTATAGAATGCATGCAGAGTCCTGTTAGATCCAAACAGCCTCGGGGAGATTGACCTATTACAAGCTGCACGCATACAATTCATTAACTACAGTCACCAGAAACTGATCTGTCTTGCCCTCCTCCTCGTCCGTGAACGGCTCCCCACTGATACAAGCAATCACCACGTCTCTGTACCTCTTACCCATTGCACCACCAACCTCTTCCTCAGCAATTTTCAGTACGGCTGTTTTAAAGTCAGCCGGAGAGTGCTTCTTTTTACGGAATGTTGCAAGAGGTTCCCAAAGCGCAATCTCTAGCAATACTAGACCCAATGAATAGATGTCAAATAGGCGCTTATACCTCCTGTCTACTCTTATTTTCACGTCATCTGAAGGTCTGCTGTCCTGCCCAATAGAAGATAGCACCTGATAGTCGGGATGCATGTTTAGGTCCCAGTCGAACAATGTGCGCTCTGGCGTGACCGGGTCGGACACCGCAGAAGGCCGATCAGGTCGTGAATAGTCGAAGCCCATGAGTACAGGCATCCTCACCAGAGCAGGATTATGACCCTGGCCCGCCTGGGCTAAGAAAACAATGTTTGAGCTTCGGATTCCTTTATGCAGCCATCCTGTGAGATGGATCCGGAAAATTGCCACGGCGAGGACTTGGGCAAGCTGGAAACGGTCTTCTAGACTCGGCACGGCGGCGCGAGTAAATTCTGCCGGTATCAATTCTGCAAGGGTCTTGACCTCCACCATTGCTGTCGGCTGGCCGTTATCGGGAGAGGACGTGAGCGATGCAGGTAGCACGTACAGAAAGCAGCATCTCCGCTGCTTAATGTCTTCCACATATCCCAAGCACTCCAGCACTGGTAAGTCCGGTGAGCGGCATAATGAGCTAGCATGCAAGTAACGAGCGATGTCCTGAATTCGGTCTACGGTATCCTCTCTGGGAAGACTACGATCATAATCTTTCCACTCCGCAATAACGAGTTTCCTGTCCCCTTGTTCGCCATACCATCCCAATGAGCGGTACGCATTAGGATCGTTGAGATGCAGGAGAGCCCACTTGCATCTGATATCGGTCGCAGACAAGTAAGTAATGTTGTTTTGGCTGCTGTTATGGTTATTTGTCGGATGTTGGATCTGCAGCCGGAGGCGCTTGAGCGTGGCAGATGATGATAGCGGTTCGTAGGATGTCTCGGAAGCGACTTTGATGGCGATCAGTTGGTCGTCTGACACTGTGTCGTCAAGCATCTTAGCAGAGAGCGCCAAGCTTAGTGCCGCACGCCGTGAGGGTGTAGTAAGGTTGACTAGGGCCTCATTGAAGTATCGGAGCTGGTCAAGCAAGTTCGTGAACTTGTGCTTGTCGTTGAGAACAAACTGCATTTTTCGGAGGAAGGATAGAGTGTTCTGCATCCGCTCCGCATACTTGTGGATTGCGTTTTCATGCTCCTCGAGTGCCACTTGGTCGTCACTACGAAGACTTGCGGCGGCGGCGGCGACCACCGAATTTGGGAGCTCTGGAGTCGGTGGTGCAGTGGCTGAAGCCTTGTTGTGATCAGAGCGGCACAGTATACCGTATTTCGACCTCAGCCTTTTTGCATTCGAAAGAGTGCCAGCCATATGTGCCAATATCAACAACACGATGTTTCTGATGCCAAGTTCCTCCAGGCGGCGATCCAGGCTACTATTGCCGCTACTGCCGTCTATGTTTTTATCCGTGTCTTGAGCCCAGAGTCTCAAGCGAGTCTCTTCTATCTGAAGGCGACAGAGTAGGACCTGTGACTCCTCGCCAACAGCAGAGACACTGGAGAGCAACTGGTAGCCTGCAAAACAGACGGAAAGCAAGTTCGCAACGATTCGGACGCCTGTGAAGGCTGAGCTGATGGGCTCTATCATGGCGTGCAAAAGGGTGATTGTTTTTGCCTGTTCAAGTTGAAAGGCCCAAAAAATCAAACTTTCAGGCTGATCATCGAAATCAAAGCTGGTCTTGCCTTGAACTGTCCACAGCAAATTGCCCTACCCACTCCCGTATTAGGCCCCCAGGTAGTCGGGGTATTATTATAAGGAATTCTGGTGAAGAACAAAGAAACACACAGATACGTAACTGGCTGTGGTGATCAAATAATGGCTATGCATCCGAGTCACTTCTTGATTTCCACTAACTATCTTACATCTACGACTCCATCTCAACCAAAACATCATGGCGAGGTGCTTGGAACAGAGCAGTGAAGTGACCGCAGCGATTCGCAGAGTCTATCGCCATCGTACGCCTCGAACCGTCACTCAGCAATCCGAGTCAGTCGACTTGCAAAAGACCTTATCACCACTCAGAAGTCTCAATACCCTGTCCCTCCTGGTCGCGGATTTGTTCTATTCCCCAAGCATTCAGGTTGTAATGGGTCGCGTCGCCCACTTGCCTGCAAAGTTTCTGGGTTCTGGCCACACCTTCGCTGCTTTCTACGGCAACTATCATAATGGTCCTGTCGTGTTCAAGAGGGTATGCTTTAATGTCCAGCATCCGAACCAGACCGACAACCAGCAAGAACCTCGTATTGACGTCATCCAGGCTATCGCGCTAGAGTTGCGAGTCTTGACGCATCCGCCCCTTCGAGATCACGCCAATATTGTCAAACTCCTTGGATTGGGCTGGGAGAATGACATCTGGAACGAGGGTTACATGTGGCCGGTGTTGATTGTAGAGTATGCCAGTGGCGGTACTCTAGCTGAACACCTTGCAAAGGTGCCCAATCTCAACATTGCGGACAGAGCTGAAGTTTGTCGTGATGTCGCACGCGGTCTTAGCGCGCTCCACGAATGCGGCGTGATTCACGGTGATTTAAACTGCAGGAATATCCTCGTATTCTCTGCCGAAGATCGCGAATCTGGCTACATCGCAAAAATCGCGGATTTCGGGTTCTCCTTGCTTGACCTAGAAGAAGAGGCTGTTCTCTTGGCTAAATCTCCACCATGGAATGCTCCAGAGTGGAGTGAGCGCAAACCCCGAGCTATTCTCGCCATGTCAGACATATACTCTTTTGGCTTGTTAGCGCTGCAGGTTATGGGCAACGGCACCAACCCGTTCGACAAGTTGGATCTTTGTATGACCAAGCCTGGTGATCCTCGTGAGATGTTGGAGAAGATTGAACTGTTGAAAAAGAATGACCAGATTCTGCCGTTGTTTGAATCTCAAGTGACATCGCTGTTTATGGACAGGGAGGAAGCTAACCTCGTTTGCTTAATCCTGCGCCATACGGTGAAAAGTAATCCGAAGGAACGGGAGTTGAAGACGATTCTTGAAATCCTAGACAAATTTCTGGGGTAAGTTCATCCTTTTCCCCTTGCGACAAATATTTGATGGGGTCATAGTGGTTCCGACCCATGTGAATCCCAGGATTTTATGGCAGATGACGTGGACGCTGCACGATTGAAAGATAGCCAAGGTTTACCCAATACTGTATGAGCATTTTATCATCACCAGAACCTCTTGCAGAAATGCTAAGGCAACCTCACCTCACGCAGGAGTCTTTGTTGCAGTCGCTGCCGCAGAGGAGTTTTCCCTTCGAGGTGCAGCAACAGATCGTCAAAGGGCTCATGGAATTATATGAAGACAAAGATGTCGATGTCGAAGTTCGAGGCTACGCTTGCGTTGAAGTAGCAATGAGCTTCACCAACGGCTACAGCCAGGAGAAACCGGATCCCGATCGAGCCATACATTGGATTTTGAAGGCAGTAGCCACTAGATACACGAAGGCCATTCCACTCCTTCAGCGATTCGCAGACGCGTTCGGGGCTCCTCACTGGTACGGTGAACTCCGCACGACGGTTCTCACACTCCTCAAGCAAGTGGCCGTTCAGGGCTCTCGAATTGCCCTGGATGACCTGAAAAAACACTCTCCCGACGAGCTCTACCCTGAAGCATTAGGTATATTACGCAGGGAATATATGGGTGTTGGAATCGGATACTTTGGGCCAGAGCTACTGGAGAAATTTACCCTTACAGACGTTACCACATTGGAAGCTCAAATCGAGAGTGCTGGTCAGTCTGTCGATGGTATCGGACCGCTTGGTAGATGCAAGGGTGGCCTCTTGCATTATGCGGCATGCTATGGCGCAGTCGATGCCGTTGAAATTCTGCTTCGTCGAGGGGCTTTTGTGAATCGGCAAACGATTTACGGAGAAACTCCTCTGCTGTATGCCTGCCGTTCCGGCCATCATGACGTTGCCAAACTTCTGTTAGCCCATGGGGCTGATGTCAAGTTGGGGCATGAGAACGGCGACACCCCATTTCACTGGCTAGTCAATATCGATGACGAGCACGTTGACGATCTTGTTCAGGCTATGCCCGAAGATGATGTTAAAGCGTTGTTAGAGATCACTGCCGAAGAGACCAACTACAGCAATCACATTCAAGTTGCATTCGGAGATGGGCCTCCGCTTCTATGGGCTGTGGCACATCAAAAGTTAAAACTTACCCAACTACTTTTGAAGCTGGGGGCGGACCCTTTCCACAAGAGTCCGATTACAGGTTCAACCCCGATTAGCTTGGCGGCGTGGCACCATATGGACAACTGTCTGGAATTACTACTCGAAGGTCTGCAAGCATCGGACTTGGCTTCCGTGGAATCCATAAGCCCACTTGGCGTGGCCGTATATCACAGCACAGTTCAGACTAGCTGTCTCACGCACGGTTCTCGTTACGTCGAGGCAATGGAGCACACTTTAGATTTGTTGGTTGAGCATGGAGCAGATTTGAAAGCTATTTCGACCCAACGTGGAGCAAGGAGTGTCTTGTATGCCGCCGTCGAGCGCTCTACTCTGGAAATGGTGGAGCATCTTCTCCACCTCGGATGCAAGGACCAAGTGAATGAAAGGGACGATGCCACTGGCTATACACCATTTCATGAGGCGATCCATCGCGGCAATGTTGGGATTTTCCACCTGCTACTTCAGCATGGTGCCGACATCTCGGTACCATACCAAGATAAACAGGGGGCACTAGTACCCAGCATATTTGTCTGTGTGAGGTCGATGCGAGAAGAAGAAAGTGTCGTCATGGCTAACCACATTCTCTCACTTGGGGCTAGTGATACTCTATCAGAATTGCACAATGGTTCACCACCATTTGCGCTTGCTGTCGAATTCAGGCAGTATAAGCTTGCAAAATGTTTCCTTGACTGGGGTGCCGACATCGATCAGGAATATATGCAACCAGGTGTTCACGAACAGAGTAGGACATTGCTGGGACATTTGGTCAATGTTAACCGAATTGCCGAACAATCGTTGTCACCTTTGCGGTTTCTCTTAGAGCCAACGGATGGCAATAAACCTGCTGATTTCATAACGTGTCGTGAGCAGGGGGAGAGCATTCTCCACGTCTACACCAGCCAAATGAGCGACGGTATGGATCCGAATGCTGCGCAGAGTATACTTTTGTATCTCCTTTCTATCTTCAACCAGAAAAAGCACCTCGAGCACAGACACATGACTGGGTGCACGCCTCTGCATTCTGCAGCAGGTCTTGCTTGGAATCTGTTCGCAATCGAAATTCTTCTGGACCATGGGGCCGACCCAAACCGAATAGTCACTGAACCCAACTCCGTGGAGGTTGGCATGACGCCATTAGACATGGCAATAGCGGCATTCGAGCGACATCCAGCCCTTGCGATCCCCCAATTTGCAGAAGAACATCCACTCCGGGTGAACAAGGCAATTGCAATTCTGCGGAGACGGGGTGCACGACGAGGCATAGAGCTTGCTTATATATGGAATTCACTTCAAGCAAACAAAGCTGACACAACAGGGGAAGGGGACAGCGAGGTTGTTTTCAACATATTGCTGAAAGCGTTTCCAACTGTAAAGAAAATGGGCGATTTCATTGGGCTCTCGCGTGCATTGCAACATGTAGGAATGAGCAGGAGTTGGGACATGCAAGGGGAGGATGATGTTGCTTATGGAGAAGCTGTACTTGAAGCGGTCAAGACGAAGAATTTGGATTGTCTCGAGGAACTATTAAATACTCGCAGTGTATCCCTTACAGACTCGGATTGATGATGTTCAGGCATTTACAATTTGCATCATTTGTAGTAGAAAGGTCAAAACCCATACTTTGGGGAAAGAAAAAAAAAAAACAGGAAAGGGGGAAAAAAGTACTATGGAGGGATGCTGCGTCTCACTATCCCGTAGTCAGGAAAAATCGTACAATTCATTTGTAAATCACTTCTTTCAGGGCAGTCCCAGCCCAGAGTTGATGGCGTCAGCGACCATGCTGGTATTCGGTCGATTATAAGCATATCTATCAGACCCCAATAGTCAGCATCTTTCCTATGTGTGTGGTGGAATGGAGACGCACCGCTCATAACTTTCAATATACAATGCTTCGGTACTGCAAGTGTTCTTGAAGGTAGGATGGGCAAACAGCCGCTCAAGCCATGCACTGAACTTTTTCCCGGAAGGGAGCGAAAATCCCCTATAATGCTTGAGAACGTTGGTTGATCTGAAAAGCCCTGGCACCATCCACACCAAATGGGGTGACTGTCATTAAATACTGGTGGCAATAGAGAATAATCGACAGAAAAGCTTACAGGGGCCTACTATCACGTCTGTCCACCCCAAATCCCCTTCTTGCAACCATAGTCCTAGACCCAGTGCCTTTGCTCTCTTCTCTCCTTCTCCAGAAAATCCGCCGCTACCTACGACCTCCTGCTCGGCGCGCTCCAGGAGCATCACCAAGTACTCAAGGGCCGCAAGAAAGTCTTTCCCGGCGTTGATTTGGGCGGAGGCTTCTTGCGCTTGTAGGTAGCGGTAGAAAGCAGGGACGATGATACGGTTGACATGATCTGACTGAAGACGCACCAGAGCGCGGGCATCTGAACGAGTGTCAAATTGAATGATAATGGGAGAAATAAATTGGAACGTACATGCATCAGATTTCGGGGGAAGGAGGCTGCGTTGTGTCGTATTTGCGGCAAGACTGGAGAAGAACTAGCATGTCTGCAAGATGAACTCTGAGAGATAATAGATTTCGCACTCTTGCAGGTACTCCATAATGACCATGCTCTCATTCAATGCTCTTGGCGGATTATAGTTGTGCAATTTCAGCGCTGGCACGAGTCCTTTGGGTGACACTTCGAGAAGTTCTTTTGGTTTCCTGTACGGATCGACTTCATCTAGATATTTCAACATTGAAATCATAGCGCGAAACCAGCGAGGAGGTATTTAGTCACAGTACTTGGAATATAAATTTGAACTTGCAACACAATATGGATTCAGAATCCTGGACGTACTTTGTATGGAATCTGGAGATACTCCAACGCAACCCATACACGCTGAACAAACGGACAAAAGCAGCTGCCGAATAGCAGGATGTCCTCTAGGTGAGTATGGTTGTTGACTGTGTATAGCGCGATACCCGTGCACTGGGTATGATAGACATTCCCGGAATCATGGGTTGGAGACATGTTGTGGAGCAGGACAACTTGCTCGGCGATCGCCTTTGAAGTTTGATGGCTGCATTCTGACGCAAAAGGTGGGCAGTGGGAGTGCTCAACGGTAGCCCCCGAGTCGAACTATGGTCACTACCTGGCCCGTCGCTGCGCTATTGAATCCACTCGTAACGTAACCCACTTCCGAGTCCGAGTCACTTTAACTTTGCCAGTGAAGTGCCACCATCCACACAAGCTTCAACTGCGGCAAACAAAGCAAAAGCGACCTGCCGCGACCATACGCCAACAAGCCGACCGGCCCACTACGCGTTCAGGTTTTTACAAAAGCCGCGAACAACTCTTGTTCTTCTATTACCACCCGAACCGTCCAATATTTGCCCACCATGGACTCAGAACTCATCACACTAGTTAACAAGCTGCAGGATACGTTCAGCAACCTTGGTGAGTGCAAACCATTTTATTTTATTTCATGGATTGAACTTGCGCGTTTGTTTCTAGGAGGGGAACTGGACATGCCGCAGCTAGTTGTGGTACGTGATTTATCCACAATTGTGGATCGTGAAAGACGTAGACAGGAAAGCTTTCCTAGGTCGGTAGCCAGTCAGCAGGTAAATCGAGCGTACTTGAAACGTTTGTAGTTCTTTCTCCTTTGCGCACTAATTCTGTTTGATGCATGTTTTTCTCTAGAATTGTTGGCCGGGACTTCCTTCCTCGGGGACAGGGTATCGTCACCCGACGGCCGCTCGTCCTCCAACTTGTTCATACACCTATCCCCGAATCATCTTCCAGCTCAGCGACATCTCAGTCCACTGAATGGGCACAGTTCCTTCACATTGACAAAAGATTCACCGACTACGGTGAGATACGCAAAGAAATCGAGCAGGAGACGTTCAGAGTAGCAGGACAGAATAAGGGTATCAGCAAATTACCCATATCTCTCAGGATCTACAGTCCTGATGTCCTGGATTTGACGTTGGTCGATTTGCCTGGTTTGACAAAAGTACATGATCGGCGAACTTCATTCTGGTCACTTGTCTTACGCATTCTTTGTAGATCCCCGTAGGTGATCAGCCCAGCGATATTGAACGCCAAATTCGCAACCTAGTCCTTGATTACATCTCAAAACCTAACTGGTCAGTACCCTTTCCATGTTATTCAAGCCGCAGAATGCGACTAACGGCCCGCAGTGTCATCTTATCCGTCTCTGCTGCTAATGTCGATCTCGCAAACTCCGAATCTCTCAAGCTTGCTCGCTCTGTCGATCCGCAAGGCCGACGCACTATAGGTGTCCTCACAAAGCTTGACCTCATGGATGCAGGAACCAACGCACTCGACATCCTCACTGGGCGGGTTTACCCGTTAAAACTCGGCTTCATCGGAGTCGTCAATCGCAGTCAGCAGGATATTAACGTAGAGAAGAGTATGAAGGATGCCCTAGAGGATGAAAAGGATTTCTTCAGAAACCATTCAGCATACAGAAATATTGCTCATAGAAATGGAACAAAGTATCTGGCCAAGACCTTGAATCAAGTCAGTATTTAATTTGATAACGATGCAACCTTTGTTGATGTTCGGCTCAGGTGCTGCTAAATCACATCCGAGACAAACTACCGGATATGAAGGCGCGGTTGAATACGCTGATGGGTCAGGCGCAACAAGAACTGAATTCGTTTGGGGATTCCGCCGTATTCGGTGACGCAAACCAGGTATAATTCATATCCTACTTATCCTGCCTTACTTTTACTCAATGAAGCTCGATACAGCAGGGTGCCCTTATTCTTCGCCTCATGACACAATTTGCGCGCGATTTCGTCTCCTCTATTGATGGCACCAATGTCGACATTTCCACCAAAGAACTATCTGGCGGGGCGCGGATATATTATATTTTCAACGACATTTTCGGTCATGCCCTAGCTTCAATCGACTCCACATCAAACCTCGACGACCAAGATATCCGTACCGCAATTCGCAACTCAACTGGGCCTCGACCCAGTCTTTTTGTTCCTGAAGTCGCATTCGACTTGCTTGTAAAGCCTCAAATCAAACTACTCGAAGCCCCAAGTTTGCGTTGCGTTGAGTTGGTATACGAAGAGCTAGTCAAGATTTGCCATAATTGTACCAGTCATGTGAGACCGAGTCCTTTCATTTCATTCATGTCAAATCAATTACTTCAACAGGATCTTCAACGTTTCCCCAGATTGCATGCACAACTTATTGAGGTCGTCTCCGAGTTGCTACGGGAACGGCTTGGTCCCACATCTGAATACGCGCAAAGCCTAATCGAGATCCAAGCCGCATACATCAACACCAATCATCCAGCATTTATCTCGGGATCCGCTGTGGCAGCACAACATGCAGCCCACACACCCCCGAAACAACCATTACCTCCACGGGTAAGTCTCTTCCATACGACACCTTGACCTTGAACCTTACTATTTATACTGGGATCGCATTACCAGCCGGCGTCCGCCGAACCAGTCAATACAGGACCCTCACTGGAGGACGAGGGTGAGGAGTCATCAGAGGACAAATCGGGTGCCAACGGCATTGTCTCCCGAGACGGACGTTCTGTCTCCTCTACGGTCCACGACCGCCAGTGGTCTAATGCGTCAGCGACACCAGCAATTCCCGTGGGGCGAGGTAACCTGAACAAACAGCCGTCAAGAAACCAACATTCCCACCACCGGCAGACACGACGGCCTCATTCCGTACATCCGAGTGGGACAGGCTCGTCCCCGCCAACAGCACGCGAGACGTTTTTGAACTACTTCTTTGGGCAGAACGGGCCGGGGCCTATCGGATCGAGCATGGAAAGGTCGAGTGCGAATTCGGGGCAGGGTATCGTACCTGTAGGACGAGACATTTCTGGTGTGGAATCGTCGGTGCCGTCAGGACTGATGGTGGGGAGGAGTAGCATGGATGGGAGCAGTGCAGCGTTCGACATGAAGAGCCTCGGCAAACATATAGAAGCCGTATGTGTGATGCTGTTACTGTTCGCTTGCTGAATCTGACATTCTACCGCCGGTCTGTTAGATTCCTTCGGACGGTTCGCATTCGACGCTTAGAGAAGAGATGGAGACGTCGCTTATCCGTTCACTGATTGCTTCGTACTTTTCGATCGTCCGGCAGAGCATTCAAGATCTCATACCGAAGGCCATTATGCATTTCCTTGTCAACCACACATCGCAGCATGTCCAGAACCGACTTGTCGCCTCGCTGTACAAACCCGAGCTCTTCGCGGATTTGTTGAACGAGGATGAGTCCCTGGTAGCGGAACGAGCGAGGGTCAAGGCGCTGCTAGACGCATATAGGGAGGCGTTCAAGACCCTATCGGACGTAAGCCTAAAACCTTCGTAGATCAATATTTATCCTTTTAGACAATGAAATCGAGCATAATACGTCAACTCGATTACTATTTGGCGCCCATTTTTTTTTTAGATCGTGATTTGGCAAACGCCACAAAAGCAGATGCATTGGTCTATGTAGCTATCGGCGAGTATCAACAACGAAGATGCCAGGAGAACCAGAGACAAAACGTAACCTGGTAGCGAGTACCAACAGATTTGACAGCGTGAAACCCAGACTTGGAGAGAGAGCTTTGGAAGACCAGACTTTGTCAAGGAACATGCCCGAGAATAGATGTACTTAAGAGGCTACAACGGCAGCAGTCTGCCCTTTGACAGCAACCCATTTCTCCTTGCTTTCCCCCTTATTCTCATTGGACTTGTCGCTTTCTTCCTCGGAGGTGACGCTTTCTTCAGTATCCGCGTCGATCCCGGTGCTGCTACTAGATTCCGAGCTCGAGGATGAATCGCTGAATGACGAAGCTTCTGGTGCTGCAGCAATTGCTGCGACAACGCTGGCAGTTGCAGCCTCACTCTTGGCCGCGGCGTCCGCTCGCATCTTCTTGGCCTTGGCGCGGGCTTCCTTTCGTTCAAGTTTCTATGGGTGTAAGGGCACGCGTGGTTAATTCAATGTATCAAAGAAGGTAGAATCGTCTGACCTCTTTAGCTTCCTGTTCTTCCTTCTTTACAAGTGTGGATCGTAACGTTAGTACCGCTCAAGGAATCAAGAACTATGAAAGAACCCCTCACCTCTTTGAGAGCTAGTTCTTCCTTCTATACAAAAGGCCCAAATGTTTTAGTCTTGTGAAATGATGGCAAAAATAAATAAAAAAGAACCTCTTTCTTCTCTTTTTCTTCTTTCTGTGATGCCAAAGGGAAAAAAAAAATCAAACCTACGCATAGATAAATAACAAAAAACTTGGACTGACCTCCTTCTTCTCTTTGGCCTCACGCTAGAATGGTACCAACATTACATATCAGTGTGCAAGTTCGGCTGGAGAATGAACGAGACAACCTCTGCTTTCTCTTTCTTGAGCTTCTCCCGGGTTGCTCGCTCTTGGATGACCCTATGTCGTATCATGAGAGATGGAACTATTTAGCACAACAAAAATTACACACCAATCTGCAACTTCATCCACGCTTTCACGTGGCCGAGTTTTGTTCTTGAGAAGATACCCTTGAAGAGACGCCACCTACATATACTCCAAACGTCAGTAGCAAATCCCAATTTCAGAACGAGACAAGGAGAGAGAGAGAAAACATACACTCAGCTCGTCTTCGGGGATTGCCTCTGCAAAACGTTTAGCAAGTTCAGAGATTTCATCTTCGCTCAATAAAGGAATAGCGTGGGCAGGCATCTTGCGCTTGGGGAGAGGAAGGTTCCTTTGTGACGAGTCCTGAGGCGCGGACGTTGGGACAGGAGGAGAGACGGTAGCGGGTTTATACGGGAAGAAACATTTGAAGATACCCTCCGCTTGCCATTTCGTAGCATGCGTGAAGTTCACCCAGACATCCATGCGACCTGGCCGGCTTAGTGCTGGATCCAGGCGCTCAATGTGGTTCGTTGTAGCGAATAAGAGGCTGTGTAGTGTGCGTAATGAGCAGCCAAATATGAAATTACGGGTATTTGACGACCACGTACCGGCCTTCGGCAGCAGCAACGCCATCGAGGCTGTTTAAAAGTCCACTCAGACTGAGCGTTGAACCGTCATTAGTCTCAGTTGCGGTCGCAGTACTACTGGTGGAAGTTGCTGGTACTCCAGTAGATGTAGCGTCACGACTGACGGAACGAGTAAATGCAGCGTCCAGATCCTCTAAGAGTAAAATACATCTATCAAGAGGGTCAATTTAGCAACAACAAAAAAAGATATAATTTTAAGTAATTTTACCTGGTTGGTACATATCCCATTAACGTCGTCAAGGTATTATCACTCATGCTGGGATTCGGTGACGTTTAGAAGATATTTAGCTGGGAAGCATGTCACTTACCCCTTCGACGAAAGGCTGACGACATAGATATCAAGACCCAGTTCGCCGGCTAAAGAATGGATGAGTGACGTTTTACCGCTACCATAGTTGAAATGAGCAGAGTGGGTCAGATAGAAGCGATAATGTGCTAACCTCCCTGGTACGCCATGTAAAAGGTAACCTCTTCGAAAGGGAATTCCTGAATGAATGTGTCAAATTTGATTGACAGACAGTATGAAAAAATCCCTAACCCCGCTCGGCGTACCTGCACACAATCAAAGATAAGGTCCTGCATTAATGAAGGTAATGAAACGCTTACCATTCTTCCGAACACAAGAAGTCTTTGCAATCTGCGAGGAGCATGTCCTTGACGCCAGGCTGCAAAACAATGGAACTCATAGGGCGCTTCTGCCTAGCACCGTTCCATCGCCAACACCCATACGTACTACGCACTCTGGATGAGTCGGATGTCAAATGTGAACAGAAACATTCGTACGTGTCAGCTAAGAATATGTGTACTCGGTGTTCAGCATCCTTCTCGTAATCTCGCTTAGCCTCCAGAACAAGCTTCTTGAGAATGTCGTTATTGCGGGAAACGACACTGAAGGCCAATTGTTTATTAATGTTCTGAAAGGGCCAAATTAGTGATAAGCGGAGATACCTGATCTTAAGTGCGGCCCCGTGGCTGTAATCTGGAAAGCGCTTGGTTCTGGTAATCTATATGCGCAAAATGAATGACACAACACGAATTACGTATCGTACGGCGTTCCACACTTACCCGAAGCCAATGACCACGGTAATAGATCGTGTGTGTTGTATCTGAATGGGAGTGAAAAAAAAATTGAAATGAAATGAATTCCCGAGAACCAAAAGGAATGACTTACCCAGGCTTGGCATGAACGCCACTTTACGTTTTTTGCGCCCATGAACGAGAACATCGTTACTATTTTCCTCCCCGTCTTCCTCGTCCTCCAAATCGCCTGCGGTGGTCTGTGTCATACCATTTCGGCCGACGGAACGAGTAGTGATTTCAAATTCCCTGCTACGGCCCCAAGCAGGTTGCTAACATGCCGTAATTACATTTATTAAATTCGGATTAAATAATGTGATCTTGAAGAGAACATACTTTCGCAAGCCAATGCATCAACCTATATTGACTATGAGATATGGTCGAAGCATACGGAGAACATACGCACCAGTCGTAAGGGTAGTCTTCCTGGCTAAAATGAGCTGTGAGGAAGAAAGCTAGAAAATTAAATATGTAAAATTAAAAATGCTCGAGTATGGATGGTATAATGATGAGTAAATAGCTTACAATCGACAAAACCATTCCAGGCAGAGACCGAGACACGTCTGGCAGTTTCGACGGTGCCCCCAATGACAACCAATTTCTGTGTGCGGATGTTCAAGTTAGAGAATATCGAGGAGCACATACTGCACGCTCACCAGGGTATCTTGGATAGCACCCGCACCCACCCCGAAAGGCGACAGCATGCTTTTGAGCGCCTCCATGCTGGTGAGGATCAAGTGGCGAAGGAGAGTAAACAGTGGCGCTGGCGAGCATCAGGCTTATATGCAGGAGGAAGCGCCTCGTGTCATTATGACACAAGAATTGTTTTTCCGCGGCACCCGCTCGGTCAGAGCTTCCGATAAGTAGTGGGTTCCCCGTATTTGCCGCATATATAAGACGACTTTCAAATGAACCCAGAGCGCTGCTTCCCGGGCAATGTTCATTTATTTTCCTGCTCGATCCTGTCAGGCAAAATGACGACGATAGGAGTGACTATCATCCAAACTTTTCAGCCCGAGCAACCGAAAATCGTGTTCTCTATTTCCATTTGGGCTGTAGAGAGAAAGACCCTGTGTTCGAGTCAATCAATTTTTTTCTTGCCTCGTGTGTACGGAGGCGGCGATATACTAGTCACTCGGAGGCGAGGGCAGCGCGTCCGCTTCACAGCACTGTGAAGTGCAAGCAAAGCTTTCGATAGAAGTTTATGAGGTTATGAAAATGTCCAAACGTTGAATTATTGTAACAAATCGTCCCATAAGTTAGCACGTGTTCAAAATAACATATTGCCGTGATCAAAATATTACGAAAAGGCACTCTCTTGAAGGTACCAACTTTGTCTTTGGAATAACCATCTTGGATTCTCGTAGTGAACGAATATAGCCAAATCCCTGGAAAGAGGAGATGCGGTTTCCCGGTTCCCCATTTGAAGTGACTCAACTTTGATAGGCACCTTGCAATTGGCTTCTGGGACGTGAGAGGAGTCAGAGGACTGGTACACGTAAACGTCATACTTTGTATTACATCTACAATTGCATCAGACAAGTATATGGACGGGTGATGAAGAAACAAAGAGGCAACCAGTGAGATCGCAGCGACGGCGATCCTGACTCGGAGGAACGACGCAACCGCGATGGAGCAACCGAAATCTGATGATGTGGCGGAAATTTATTGGACAATAAGCAGAAAGCGAGCCTGAGCCACTCCGTACGATAGGCGAACGTGCAGTGAAATTCTCACCAAGCACGGCCGTCTGTCGTCATGCATTTAACATTTTCAGTAGCAGACTCACAGCATCAGAACAAAAAACCTATCGCTGATATACCACCACGGATGCAGGTGCCGAGGTGGATCTTCGATGTAGGACCATTGCAGGTAGCCACTAGGTAGCCGCGAATTGTTGGGTCTGTTGTAGTTTCATATTCCTGGCGTCAACCAGATCATCATGCATGGGAGGACAAATAAAGCATAGGTTTCATGGCATTTTGCACCTGCTGACCCAGGTACTTGATCGTACACCATAGCACATCGTAATGAAGACGGAATCGGGCGGCAAAGAGGAGATCCGTCATCCACGGAACAACTTTGAATGGAGAGATTCAGGCCACCAGTTCAGCGAATACTCCCGGTGACCGGCACCGTTTCCTGAGTCGGTGTCAATACAGGAATGACAAAGGAAAGAGCTGTAATTTACTGTATGGCTGTAAGCTTACGTGTAATACGCGATTATTATAATGACGCAGGAAGGAGTAGACCACAGATGTGGACGACGGTAATCTTTTATTGATAGTTAGCAAGTTTGTTACATAAGTAAAGCCATTGGCTTAAAACAAGTAGCCGGAATCTGAAGCTATCTGATTCAAGCCGTTCTCAGAGTAAAGGCTCAAAGTCAGAGGAACACTAAACGAGAGGGCACGTACGCACAACCTTGATGGAAGTTTACTGACAGCGATCAAAACCAGAGTCAGATAGTAAGCAATTCACCAGAGACGCAGGAAGTTCTTCAATAAGATCTAGGATCCAGATTGAGCAAAAAAAGAATTCATATAGCCAAATGAGTTGAAACGTTGATGGCTTATAGGACGCCCGAATGATCTTCTAGTTTTGGTCGGGCTTCGATATCGTTAGCGGGGACATGAAGGAAGTCAAGCTAAAGCATACCTACAAAATTCAGAGAAACAGTGGTTTGGCGTATTTTGACCACGTAGCTTGCACGATAGTTGCGCTAGATCGTGGTGTGTGCGAGCTGTGGGAGCTTCAAAAATTTGGGCGCTGGTGAAGCAGGGGTAAAGCCAAGGTGTCTGGATAAGGCGTCGTTGAACCCTTAGGCCTAACCCTAATTTGCCGTAAAAATTGGAGTACATTTATTGCTTCGGATATGATCTAGGAATACAGGCTGTGCCCGAGTCACATCGATTAGCCATATTGAAAAACAGACAAGGGACCTAACCCTACGTTCTAAATTGGATCTAATCCCTGCGCAGCAGCTCGCCCATCTCCATCTCCTCCGGCTCCGTGTGGAACGGCGCAACACTCAAACCCTCGGCCATTTCCCTCTTCACGCAGAGTTGTTCTGCAACGATGACTGTCATGGCCGAACCTGCGACCATAATAGCCCAGAAGAAAGGGGAGCTAGGGAGCGATGCAGAGTAGTACGTAGTCAGCACTAGATGATTGAATACGAGTGTGAGGGAAAAATCGAGGATCATGCGGGGTCGTCGAATCAGAATGTATAGATAATATATACTAGAAATGCCACGGTTAGAGCGTGGGCGGGATATCGTCGTTAGAATCGACTTACTCTGCAGCGGATGCCGCCATCCAGCAAATGGCTATGATCCAACCCCGTATTGGATCTGTTCGGCCTTCCCATTGGGCTTCCCGCCATCCGTATCCAACTTTCTTGCCACCACTCCACACGCCAGTATATGAACGCCATCGGTCTTCACCCTGCATGCCTCTTACCGTCGGCCGACCTGCCATCTCTCGCCAATCCATCACCATCCCTGGAAGGATTAACCACAAACCACAAAGTTAAACAAACACAATCTTCCAAACTCATCAGAGAGTTCCGCATACCGACGTTAGCTGCGCCACCCTCATAATTCAACGAGTTGGGTTCCGCGAAAATATTTAGCAGTGGTGGTATGAGAATGGACAACGTCAAATAATGGAGCGTCTGCATAGACACAATCTATGGGAGTGAAATATCTTTTAGTTAAATGTTTTTCAAAATGCTACGGGGTACTTTCTTGGGAAATCAGTAACAAGGGATCCCAGTTGGTTGGTTTCGGCGGTGCCATGATGGCGGTTCGGGAAGTGTTGAATCAGGGTTAGGGTCACGATCCTCTCCTACCACTGACGGATGCCTGCATACAACTCTCTCCCTCGAATAAATCCCGAGGGCGACGAATCGCAGGATCCATTATCTCAAGAATTAGAATATCACTCACCTGCGGATTCTAATTCTACGGCGAGACCAGCGGCATATTATGGAGAGACAGAACATCCTGAAGATGAAGACGCGGCGCTTCTGCAGAAAAATGACGCCCCTTCTTCTCCCAGATTGGCTGAAATGGGTGGCTTGGATGCAGAGAACCTTCATCCTGTTCCAGGAACCCCGGTTCGTCGACCTGTTTTTGTTGTGCAAGTGGTGCTAGCATCCACTTCGCTTACTAGTCACCCTACTTGAACTCAATCATTCTCATTCTCATAGGCTACGGCTACCCGATATGTTGTTGTTACACTCGGGGCCATAGTCGCCTTTGCCGCCGTTGTAGGCATTGTAGCGGGTTTCTTGTACAAGGGATCTTACCATATTCCTGGCGTTCGACGTATTACTATGGATCACATCTTTAATGGCACGTTTAGTCCTGAAGCTCACAGCTTGCATTGGGTACCGGAAGGTGCGCTGTACTTACTTTACCGAGGAAGAAATGTGTCACTCAAGAGATTGGTTACCAAGCTGGTGATGGTGTATTCTCAACAGTCCAGCATGGGCTTGTCAAATTGGTACGCGGACGTTGGTGGCCGCTGCAGACGTAAAAGACGTTTGTGCTCGAATCCTCTTATTATCTACCCTTCGAGCTCACCACTGTTGGCCTTCGTCAGGAGCACGGCCGGGTGCTCAGGGAGGACGAGGAGGACGATTTTGACACATTCGGTGTGGAGGATAGTGAGGAGGTGAATTTGATGTCCCCGAAAACGATGGTTATGGTGGTGCTCTTTAAACAATGCTAAGGCCGTGTTCGATTAATATTGTACGTTGCGAACAGACAAATGTTGATCAATGAGCCCGGAAACCAAGGATTATCAGATTCCTTATAAGTTTCGCGCACTTGCTGATGAGTCAGTGTATCATGCCTAATTTAATTTGCCTGTCTCTCCCTTGTCACCAATCGACTCCTATCTGTTCGCTCTACACTAAGCACTACAACAAGCGCTACAACCAACTTACAACTAGTGAGTCCTTTACCTTTTCCTATGTTGCCATAGTTACCATCTCTTTTTGCAGTGATTTCGAAGGAATTTGTCGCTCTCTGCATCGCCCTTGCGAACCACAGCAGCCAGGGCTCCACGTTCTCCCCAACTGATATTGACTTCTCCTTCCAGGATGACCTCGCGTCCAGCATGTCTTTGTGGTCTTCTGCTCTGGACTCTGTCCCTAAGGAGGAGGCCATGTTCTACTATGCTGGCCTTCCCTCCTCCCCTCAGCTTGTGTACCATTCTAGCACAAAGCCCTGGGTGATGCCCACTGGGCCTGAGGCGTATCGTATCCGCAAGGAGCTCCGCCCCGTCTTTGATCACAAGCTTGCCAGCGTCTGGGACGATTTGGGCCCCAAGGTGTGTGAGCTCCTTGACGCCAACAGCCTCATCTGGACCTCCATCCACGTGGTTCGCTTCAAAGCTGGAACTGATCCTGTTGGCCCTGTCATCTTGTGGGTTGGCGTTGATGCCGAGACGGTCTCTGGTGACATTGCTCACACCTGTGCAGATGGCTGCCTCGCCCTTCTTCAGGAGGTAGGCATTGATGACGTTGAGGTGGAGTTCCGCAGCTCCATCTACACTCGGTCTGCTGGCCCCGGCCTCCTGAAACCTGTTTCCGATCTCCACCCCACTGTTGACGTTCGCGGTCCTCTCACCGCTGCACTCGGGCTCTCCATCGCTGCCACAGCTACCCTTGACGCCGAGGGCACTGGTGGTCTCTACCTCGCCCAAGGTGGTGGCAGTGACAACGTCTTTCTCCTCACAGCACGTCATGTTCTTTTCCCATCAACCATGGACACGAACCAAGACTACCCCTGCCCCAGGACCAGTGCGGCTCTTCGCTACGTTGCCCTTATGGGGTCTCAAGCGTTCGACAACCTCCTCGTCTCCATCAAGTGTAGGGTTGGTAGGCACGGCATTATCATTGAGCTATATGAGCGACAGATTGAGACATTGAAGAAGAGGGTGGCTGGAGAAGGTGAAGACAAGGACAAGGATGAGATGGGTGAGGCAAGGAAGGAGCTGGAGAAGAAGCAGCTGCTGCTGAAAGAGACAATTGAGGCGATCGAGGCGCTGGAGAAGTTCTACCACGAGGTCAAGTGGGACTGGAGCAACCCCAAGCGGCGCATCATCGGCCACGTTGTCTGCTCCCCTCGCATCACCGTCAATGCAGGCGCCGAGGGCTTCACCGAAGACTTTGCTCTTGTTGCGCTCAATACCGCCAAGTTCAAGAAGGCCTTTAAGGGCAATGTCATAGATCTTGGTATGTCTTGCTTTGTCTCACCCAGCGTTCTTTCTCAATGGATCTCCAGGGACCGAGATTCCGGCTGACAAGTTCACTGAGATGATGTATCCCCACCACGACAGCCACCCGCACTTCAAGTATCCTGAGGACTGCCTTCTTCGGCTTCAGGGCACTATCCCCGAGGATCTTATGCGCAGCCCAGATATGGTTGACTGCAACGGCAAGAAGTGCCTGTTTGTCATCAAACGTGGCATCACTACAGGTGTCACCATTGGTCGGGCCAATGGGATCTTCTCTTACGTTCGAGAGTATTTCCCAAACCAGACTCACCAAACCTCGAAAGAGTGGGCCATCCTCCCCTATGACAACAAGTCTGGTCAGTTCTCTGACTGTGGTGACTCTGGCTCCATCATCATTGATGGCCTTGGCCGCATTGGTGGCCTCCTCACTGGTGGAGGTGGCAAGACGGCATCATCCGATGTTACCTATGCAACTCCGTTTTACTGGCTCCTCACACGCCTCAAGATGAGGGGCTTCCCCAATGCCCATGTTGGCCTGCAGATTGCCTGAGCATGTGAACCCCTCACAAAACTACTCTACCCACAGAGATGACCTATAATTGAGTACATATATGAAAGTGAGTCCCTGGCCTACCAAGTAGCTCAGAGACACCACATCTTAGCAGTTGTTATGCTTGTTGCAGAATATAAATGCAGAGTCCTCCTGCCTGAGCATGTGGTCGTTACACCCTCCCTGTACTGCCCTCTCTAATGTTTTGACATGTACTGAACCTAGTTTGCTGAATCAACAATGATGACTCTTGTGATTGATAGGGGTACTTTCATATCTTCATCAGGTATATCTGCAAATGTGATGTCAGCAAATATGTCTATTATTCTCAGATGCAAAACACAATGACATGATAAACCTTGAATAATGGCAGGAGTAATGAGGTATCTTGCAAGTTGTAGAAAATGTGCTCAAGTATATTGGTATAAAATCATGAATATGTATCTTGTGTGTAAAGTGTTATGGATTGCTAGATCAGCAGGCTCCAGCAACAGCCAAACTCAAACACAATCAAACCCAGGAATTAACAGGGTGGATTCATGGTCAACTACTACTATACATCAAGTAGCAGTCCAGGGGGAAGTTCCAAGTAAGTGAACCAGGGGGAGGAAACCAGACTAAATGTGAAGAAAGGGTACAATATGGCTAATGACCTGCTATATATAGTGAACAGACTTGAAGACTTGAGGGTAGGTCTTTGGATCACAATATAATCATATTGGGACCACAACCATCTGTGTCACCATGAGTGGGCAATAGCATGGGTCTACCCATTAAAGTTGTGGGTTATCAATGGGTTTGAACAGGTCAGAGTGCCCTGCACTTTTTTCTGACCATGCCAAAATAAAATAGACCAGAATTGATTAAGTTATGTGCAAAACAAGTTTTCAGGCCCATTTATCAAAAATTGAAGACACACAACCCTCATTCTTGAAAAAGTAGGTATAAACATTTTTATTTATGTGTATTTTTTCAAGGATGAAGGTTGTGTGTCTTCAATTTTTGATAGATGGGCCTGAAAACTTGTTTGCACACAACTCACTCAATTCTGGTCCATTTTATCTAATTTTACAAGAAGAGTTGTTCTTTATCAGACCAGGCTCAGTGAAGTTTCATAATTAATTAATTACAGCAGATTTGGAAAATCTTGTTGCAAACAGAAAAAAAAAGAAATTGAATGTCTGACTGGTGCCTAATTAGGAAGTAGACTTAGAATGCATTGTATTGAATCTCACAAAGTACTATAGCAATTTACATGATGTGAGTAGTGTTGCCTCAAACCAGCTGGTCAGAAAAAGCTGATCCTGGTTCTGATCTATTGATGCACAACCAGGTGTCTCCTAAGCCTTTATTTTGTAGCCATGGTCCACAGCTACAAAGCAAAGGCCTAGGAGACATCTGGTTGTGCATCAATAGATCAGAACCAGGATCAGCTTTTTCTGACCAGCCAGTTTGAGGCAACACTAGATGTGAGAGAGAGAGTTTAGCTATTTTATGAGGGCTGGTCTCTGCTATATTTACTTTCTGAAAATATTTGGTATTTTCAGTGTTATAGGCAAAAATATCAAATATTATCCACTCAACTTGCATGGTTAATAGCTCCACAAGGAATGCTCAGGTCAACATGGCTTTATGGGCAAATCTGTTTCATTTCTCAATTACTGGAATATCTCATACCAGAGTTTCATGCATTTTTTGAGTTTTGAAGGAATAATGCACCTGTAATTGCTATTTACTGAGAGTTTAGTAAATGTTATCAAATACCCCCAGAGATAAAAATGCATGAAATCCTGGTATGAGATCTTCCAGCAATTGAGAAATGAAACAGATTTGCCCATAAAGCCATGTTGACCTGAGCATTCCTTGTGGAGCTATTAACCATGCAAGTTGAGTGGATAATATTTGATATTTTTGCCTATAACACTGAAAATACCAAATATTTTCAGAAAGTAAATATAGCAGAGACTGTTACATTTTCACCTTACTCCTGCTTACTCATCATCTGATTCCCATGGCAAAGTGCCAAGTCCCATGCTCTGATTGGACGATACTACCTTACTGATCATTCGGGCCTACTCCTGTGCTTTGACATCTCCACATGCATGATCAAACACATGATCAGCTTATCAACCAATCACATTGCCCACATGAATCAGCCAATGGGAAGTTGATTCCTATCCACCAATCACACCACAATTACTCATCCATGATAAGAGGGCCTAATGCCATTGGTTGGAGATAAGAGAGAGTATTGCTATTGGACAACAAGTAGAAACCTCCCCTCAAGTCGTTCCCTTTATATATCAATAGTGTATGTACATTGTACTTTACATTTAGTCTGGTTTACTCCCTCCAGATCTCCTAATAAATCTCTTCTCCTTCCTGACTGTCTGATCCATTGAGTTAGTTGTTGCTGGAGCACATTGCAAATGGCAATCTGTAACAGTGCTACCCTGTAAATTATTTTTTATAACTCAAGAACTCAACTCAATCCTCAATCAACAGAACTCTTCACATTTGGCCTTGCCCATGCTGAGGAATCCAAGTCCACACCACAAGCTGGTGATTTGGTCAAAAGTGATCTTGAAGTCCAAGGAGTTGCAGGCCCCTCCAATGTCAGAAGCGGTGGATCAGCATTTGTTTAGCAAGTAGTACATTCAATTATGCATGAATACATGAGATTTTATCTCACTTATATGGAGCTGCATTTGGCAGTTTTGATATGCTGAAACAACCTGGCCTTGAAAAAACCTTGGTTCAGGTGCAGGATAATGACAAAATGGTTATTGATTTGGACACCCCTGCCAACACAGACAAAATGGTTATCAATTTGGACACCCTCACTGATGCCAATGCCAACCCTAACACCGATTCTGATAAACAAACCAACATTGACACTTATACTCCTGTCAAGGCCTCCTCTGCTTTGATCCATGTATCAAAATCAACAAAGCCAAGGCCCTCAAACAAAGGCAAGTCTTATTACAATGTTTTGCAAATATATGCTGACATCAAGCCATTCAAAAGCAGCTTCCTCATTACATGAAGATAAGAAAATAGAAAACTCTAGAGGCTTCAATTTATGAAGGATGGGCAAGCCTAAAAATGCAGAAAGTCAAGTATGGAATGATAGTCAGCCAATACCCAACAAAACATCAGCTCTGGGTGGGACATGATGAAGAAAACATCAAACACAACTTCAGGACATGTATAGGGGAAATGCTGAGGCTCAAAATGGTACTTGAAAAAAGCTTAGACATTATATTGACCCTTGATGTAGCGATTGAGCAATTAAAACAATCATGTTGTTAATATATGTGTTATTACTACAAACACGTGTGACACTGATGGCAACACTACACCAATGACTACACCGATGCTGATCCCTACACCTAAGATGAGTGACAGCCTTCCCAGCCAATGTCAGACCATCAGTCTAACACGAGTGACAACCATCCCAGCCAATGTCAGCCCATCAATCTAAGACAGGTAACAACCATTCCAGCCAATGTCAGCCCATCAGTCTAAGATGAGTGATAACCATCCCAGCCACTGTTGGCTCATCAGTCTCAGATGAGGCACAATACTCTCAGCCAATGTCAGCCCAATGGTCTCAGATGAGTGACTATACTCTACCACTTGACTTGGCCCACTGGTCTCACATGGCACATATGACACTCCTCGGTTGCCCCATCAAGTACCTGACACCATACCCACTGTGGGTGTGGGTACACATTGACCTGTGGATATACACGGTTCACACACCACCAGGGACATATGGGACGGGTATAACCAAGCCATGGGTAGTTGAATACCCGTGGCACTCATGATTGTGGTACATTGCAGCAGACTAGTTACAGGTACGGGATACTATAATAAAAAGTTAATCTTCGGCGTCATCACTGCCCACAACATCTGCAAGCACCAGCCATTTAAGGCAAACCCGCAAACCGCCCTGTGCGGCTCTCTATGCTGAACTGCAAGCTTATATTCCAGTAGTGGATGAAGTCCTTCCTCCCCAATCATCCCCCAACTCGGCATCTGGGCCTCCCCACCATCCCTCTCCTGAAACTCAGTCTGAACAGTCATTTGCGGGGGATTTTTTTAGTGCTGAATACAATGAAGAAGACTTTGGTTGGCTTGAAGATGATCATCCCCCTGATCTGGAGCCACTTGTAGTCGAACATGATGATGATGATGCAATTGATGATTCAGACTTTGATGAATTGTTTTTGGATAATCCTGTTCCCCCATGCCTGCCCCCATCAGCCCATGAGGATTCTGATGTAGAACTTGAAGATGAAGACGATTTCCCAATTCCAACTCGAACACAACACCAATCTGCTCAGTGCAGCACCTCTATCCAGGTGCCATATGTGACGATATTCGCTGACCAATATCCTGGAACGGAGGCTGGCCAGCCAATTCATGTTGGCCAGAATCACCATGCAGAATATGCAACAGAACTTGTGGATCGAGATAATCCATGGGCACCATTTTGGTCCAAAATGGACTGGGGAGTAGTGAAGTGGGCAAAGAACTGTGGGCCAAGCTTGACGGCCTTCTCAGAACTACTTCAAATCAACGGGGTAGGCATGAACATGCTGTCTCATCCTTGCTCACTAACCAGTACTCTTTGCAGGTTCAAGAAAGGCTTGGTCTTTCATACAAGTCATCTATTCAACTCAACAAGATCATCAACCACCTTCCCTCCTGCCCAAATTTTACACAGAAGCAGATTCTCATCAGTGGCGAAAAATTTCATGTGTATTATCGCGATGCATTGGAATGTGTCTGAGCTCTATATGGTGATCCCAAGTTTGTGTCCTCTCTCATTTTTATACCAGAATGGCACTATTTGGATGCTAAACATCAGGTATGCTTGTATCACAAGATGCACACAGGTTTGTGGTGGTGGGAGACCCAAGTAAGTATTGTGTTTATTGCACTGTGGTAACGCTCTGATATTATTACAAAAGAAGGCCATAGAATGGTGTGATGCGTAGTTCAGGTCTAGATCCGAAAGGGGATACTAGATAGAGGTCAGCGTAATAGTGACAAAGGGCATTGTCAGTAATGCCTAGTTAATGGGGATAGAAATCCGAAGATAAATAGAAATAAAGACATAGTTTCTGGTGAAGTCCAGAGTTATCTGATGTAATCCAATGTCGGGTTTCAACTTGGTGGACGTAATGGTGAGGAGATGAGGCAGGAACGACAGGAAATGATATAAGAGGTTACGGATTGTGATTGTGAATATGGGAAGTACAAGTCTAAGGGAAACTACGAGGGACCGATTCTGGGGTTCTGGATATCTACTTATTACAAGTATGCAGGAGTCGTCTTTATACTACTGCGGGAGTGGTCGGGTTGTGGATTGGGCTTGGTGGGCAGAGGGTTCTGTGGGCAGAGGGTTCCGACATATATTACGGGTGCCTTTATGATTGGAAAGAGAGGGGCTTGGGATTCGGTTCCAGGTTTGAGTGTGGACTTGCCCGGAATTGATGTGTGATTGCTGTCGGTTTAGGATAGAGTGCGCTGGATTAGGATGGAGTGATGGACAGGTTCATGGACGAGTAGTAAAGTACATGTTTTGGTGTGATTCCATAGCCACAGAGGTTGTACCCTCTACGATGGAATACACCAGGAGCAACTATCATTCCTGTCATTATTTCATCCGACAAGACGCAAGTAATCATTTTCCAGAACAAGTCAGCCTATCCTGTCTATCTCATGATCAGCAACATCCCTAAGCATATTAGATGACAACCAAACTGCCGTGCATACATCCTTCTCACATACCTTCCAACTACCAAGCTTGAACATATACCAGTCAAGGTGGCTTGTCGTTGAGCAATGGGAAATCTATTCCATGCATGTGTGTCATTTGTAATGAGGCCATTGAGGTCCCCTGGTCGTGTTGGTGTAGAAATGGCAAGTGGGGATGGTGTTGTTCGACGTGGGCACCCAATATTTGCACTCTATGTTACTGATTATCTGGAGCAAATCATGGTGATTGGGGTGTGCAGAGGTGACTGTCTGGTCTGTCCTGCAATGCAAGAGGAGCTGGATAATGATGAAGACATTGACATATGAGACATGGAAGCTGTGTTGGATGCACTTGCCACTGTTAATGACCCAGACTAGTGCTACCAAAGTTCAGGTTTAGGTTCAGGCAATTCCCTGAACCGAACCGGAGGTTCAGATTCAGGTTCAGACCCCTGGGGATATTCTGAACGGTTCTGAACTCAGTTCAAACCGCTCCAAACCGATTTTCTGCCCACATAAGGATACTATGTCAAAATCATGATATTTACTCAGATTTTGATATTTTTGACATTTTATATGTTCTTGATATCTTCTACCATATGTAATAAACACTAATAGATGAGTTGCAATTATGTACATGTGTAAATAAAATCATATTTGATGATATCATAATATTTTATAATATAGTCACTTTAGAATATTAGTATGATACAGCATGACACGGACATATTCCTGGCTGGAAACAGTGGCAGAAAATAATTCAATTAAAGAATAGACCACACTGAAACATAATTTATAAATTTATAGCCCCTATATCTCAGGGAAATCTCATAAAGTCACAGTAGTCTATCAATATTAGTATATTGTGATATATAGTCTTGCACATCACTAAATTAATATGAGATGCTTGCAATATGGTGAGAATAGATGCTTGAGGACTAAATAACACTCACAACAGTGTCAAACAATATTTTAATAATGCATTATATGTGAATCTCTGACATATGTTAAGATATATGGAAAAATGTGGTTTGGTTTGGGTTTGAACCCTTCTGAACCCTCCTGAACTGATTTAAACGGTTCAGGGCAGTTTAGGTTCGGTTCGCGGTTTGGCCAAAAAGGGCAAAAACCAGACCAAACTGAACTTTGGTAGCACTAACCCAGACCCACATGTTTATGCATCAGCCTGCAAAACTGTTGGTATCAAACCAATTATTGGTCTGTTTTATAGATCTCTCCCTTCTGCGCACATATTCCAATCAATTGCACTTGACATCCTCCATCATCTGTATCAAGGCGTTTATCAAACATATCATTGTGTGGATCAAAGCTGCATTTGATCCAGCTGAAATCGATGCACGTTGTCGTCGACTCCCGCCTAACCACCACATCCAACTCTTTATGATGGGCATCACATCATTGTCATGGTTGACTGGCCAAGAACATGGAGATATATGCTGGATCCTCCTTGGCCTGATTGTGGATCTTTGTCTTGCCAATGGACAGTCATCTGGGCAGCTTGTCTCTGCTGTTTGTGCAATCTTGGATTGCCTTTATCTCGCACAATATCCCCTTCACTCAACATCGACTCTACAGCTCTTCCAGGATGCCATCAACAGATTTGAAGGGAAGAAGCATATCTTTATTGACCTAGGGATCCGCCAACACTTCAACATCAAAAAATTCCACTTCCTGAAGCAGCATTATATATTTGCAATCCAGTTATACAGGACTACGGACAACTATAATACTGAATACACAGAATGCCTCCATTGTGATCTTGCGAAAGATGCCTATACATCCACCAACCACAAGGACAAGTACCCCCAAATGACAGTGTGGCTCATCCGCTGATACGCATCATACAATCCTATGCTCCAAATATACGAATTGGATGTGCTTTACCTCTCCCTCGACTGTATCCCGATACCTCATGATCTTATGAATGTCCATGAACTCTCCTGACACTTCTTGACAACTGTCGATATCTTCCAAACTTGTTGCACTAACGGAACAAAGCCATCCTACATCGGACCGATACCATTTCTGTTGGATACCATCCCATTTCATTCCGTTTCACTCTTCGCTTTGCGTCTCCATCATATATCCATTTATATCACACATTACTTCACTCTCCTATCTCTTCCTTTTTTACTTCTTTGTCCTAATTTCATCATTGATTCCTTTCTTCGCACTTTTACTGACTCCTATTGATATGTCTTTATCCTAGAATCCTTTCTTATGTTTACTCGTATGTAATCCTTTATTTCTAACCTTTCTGATTCTCTGATATTTCGTTCTGACCTTCCAATTGTTGTAGTATAAAAGCTCATGTACTTTAACCTTACCTTCAGAGAAAAATACAACTTTTCCTCCCTCACAGTCTCAGTCTAAGAGCCATAAAGCTCTACTTAGCTCGCACTCAAGTTATAGTCTTGAGTCCTTCAGTCTTCACCTTCTGATATTGATATTGTTGTTGTGACTGTGTTCGCGAAGTCGCACAGTTGGTCGCAACTGTTGCACCTTACATTTTATTGTTCGGAAACTTCGTAGTAGTTTCCACACCTTTCCAAATCTTCATACATGTAGTAGCCACCTTTGCACTCTCACACACCACCTATTTAGTAGTTTTTGTTAGAGACCTCCTCTCTCCAGTAGTGCTGCCAAAGTTCAGTTCTGAACTGATCCGAACTCAGTTCGAACCCTGAACTGAACCCCAAGTTCAGTTCAGTTCAGGCCTCTTGGCTGAACTGAACCACTTAAAGAGTTCAGTTCAGTCAAATTCATGTTTGAACTGAACCATTTGCCTTATATAGTAAGAGTTCAGGGTTCATAGCCTAGGCTGAACTGAACTGAACTGAATTTTGCAGTTCAGTTCAGAAACTTAGCTGAACTGAACTGAACTGAATTTTGCAGTTCAGTTCAGAAACTTAGCTGAACTGAACTCCGAGTTCAGTTCAGGGTTCACAAAAAAAGGGTCTGAACTGGACTGAACTGAACTTTGGCAGCACTACTCTCCAGAGCTACTTATAGCATATCACCGCAATGAGAAGGTCCATCACCAGGCAAGGTTTGTGGCATGGAAGACTGCTAGACGACTGCCTCCTCAACGATGGTCCCTGTCCATTCCTGCTCACCATTTACCACCAATTTGATTCACCAAACATCTGACAAGAAAAGTTGTCAGCCTTGACGAACTCTGCAATGTATATGGTGCCACATTGCTTCCTGAGTTGCTGGTGAAGTTCTTTGTCAGGCTTTTGAACCCTAATTTTTCTCAACATCAGGTTGACAGCACTGCAGATTATTGGGATATTCCATTTCACACTGTTGCTGTATACCACAAGATCAAATTTCAACATTGGGATGAGCATGGATTTACAGGTGTAAATGGGGTGTCAGACAGCATTCATGTCAGGCCAAGCTGGCAAAACAAGCATGGTAGCACCATTCCTGGAAGATTTGACACCATCATCTTCAAGGAATCAGAGTCTGTGAACCAAGAAATAAATGTGGTCACTGGTGAGCCTTGTTATACTGATGATATTGTTCTAAATCTCATTATTTTTTAGGTCTGCGGGTGGGACAAGTCCAAGTTATCTTTTCAATCCCTCATCATATCATCCGACATTCCTTCCCAGTCACCTCACTTATATTGAACTGTTCTCTTCTTTCCAAGACCACCTCAATGTGCATCATGGCATGTATCAAGTGACATGCATGGTTGATGAAGACAGCAACTACCAGGCCTGCATCATCCCTGCAACAGACATTGTTTATAGCATCTTCCTTTTTCCAAAGTTTGGAGCTTCAGTTGCATGTGACTGGACCTCCGAATCTGTACTTGATGATTGCTCTATCTTCTTTGTAAACCCTTTCTCAGATCATCATTCATATGTCAGTATCTACTAGCTATCATCCTCTCTCTGCTGTAGACAGCAAGAATTATGTAATTTCATTGGTTACCTCAAATATTACTGTAGGACTTGTTGCACCCTTCACTCCTTGCATAAGAGCTATGATATCATAAATAAGACTAATTTGTGCTAATCTGATGAGAAAACAAGAATTATTCATAATTATCATAAATGAGACTAATTTGTGCTAATCTGATGAGAAAACAAGCATTATTCACAATTATCATAATTATCAAATATTATACTAATTTTAGAAAAGAGGTTTTTGCAGATGTCTTTCCTGAAAATTTTGCTTGGATTGACTTACACAAGTATGCCCCAAAGCAATCCCATCTAAGAGTGAAGATGGGGAGCATTGAGTTTAATGCAATGGGCGAAAGTTAGGCTGTAGGATTGGAGATTGTGACATTAGTAATATTAAAGCATGTTAACACACTCAGATTTAATTGAGTCTGGCACTAGTGTGAGCCATCAGAAATCCCTTCCTGTACAATGGCAATGTTCACAATAGGTTTAAGCCATCAAAGGTTTACAATTCATTCCCAATAAAAGATCTGCAGTGACATCATGATGTAGACTACTTGTAGTTCCTACTCTGCCCCCTCTACCTCTACCCCCTCTGCCAGTGCCAGGCCCAACTAGGGTTGCCAAAATTCAGTCCTGAACTTTAGTTTGAACCTCGAACCTTAGAACTGAACCTTAGGTTCAAGTTCTGTTCAGGTTCAGTTAGGGGAGTCTGAAGAAAGTCCAGTTCAAGGTTCGGCGAAGAGGGTGGTCTCCCAAACCTGTTTGAACCTGGTCTGAACCGAATAGGCTATTGGCCCTCTCAAATTCAAAAAGTTTCTGGTTGTGTGCCACATTGCCATACAGATCTCATTATCTAAATACATGGCCTTACGGTGGCTGCTGTATATCCAGATTCCATAGTGGCACCAGTGGCCTCAGTTGACAGTTATATAAATGACTTGTGATTAAAAAATCCATTCCCTCATCTTTACCCACTAAACAAAGGAAATGCCTAGTGATCCTAGAGGCTGTGCTGTCAATCCTGATGGATCACTCAAAGATGCTGCTGATATTGATTTTGTTTATTCTGAGAGTGAGGACACCCCTCCTCTGAATGTGGCTACATCTTTTATACTGCCACCATGCTCAACTCAACCTGACCAGCTTACTCAGACTAAGTTCAACTTGGCTAATGGTACTATACATTGGGGCTCTGCTCTCGTTGTGGCTGGAGCACGCCAAATACAGAAACATAAAGTCACTTCTAGCGAATCCAGCTGAAAGTCACACAAAACAATGACATCCTCCAATGCTGCCACCATGAGTCGGAAATCCACTCCAACAGCCAGGGTCTCTCATAGCAGTGGCAATGACAAGAGCAATGCTGGTGACATCAAGGATTACAGTGGTGATGATGGTGAGGATGAAGATGAGGATGAAGTAGCAAAATATGAATGCCTTCAGAAGGAGGCACAACATTATCGCATGGTAAGTAATTATTTTGCATTACCTTTTTGATTTTGTTCATGTTTTCACTCTAGAAACCTGCCAAACAAAACTGTGGAAATGATTCACGAACTGATGATATTCGACTAGTCTTCACAGCTGATGTTAGGGAGACTGATGGATCAGAAATTCGTGGTCACTGGTGCGAGATATGCAAGTGTGTAACAGTTTGTCATTCTAGCTTTATGGTTACTTATTTTTCTATTGATCTCTTAGGCATCGTAAAGAACTGGAAGTGAATTGCTGGTTAGAGGGTGGTGTTTCAACTCTTCGCACCCATATTCAAAGGTATAGATAGAAATAATCTCTATCATTACATCTGCATAGGATGACCCATACATTAAATACAGGCATTTTGACAGTCATGGATCAATATACCTTGATAAGTGTAAAAATGCAGGTATACCTCCAAACTTGCTAGCTATACCCGGGGATGTGCACAACTCCACTAGTTCTGGCTCTCAACAAGCAAAACTGGATGGCTTTGTGAAGCCAAATCCAACATGGATGAAGGAAGGTTTAGTGGATCATGTAGTGGAGTTAATAGCCATTGAGAACGAAGTAAGCTTTAATATTTGAAGCAAATTGTGATTCCTGTACTAACCCCATGATAGGCATTTAGAATTGTCGATAGTGGCCCATTCTGGCGTTGATATGCATCATACGATCCTATGCTCCGAATATACAAATCGGACATACTATACCTCTCCATCGACCATATCCTGATACCTCACAATCTTACGAACATCTGCGAACTCTTCCGACACCTCTCGACAACTTCGATTGCTTCCGAACTGGTCACACCCACAGAACAAAGCCATCTCGTATCGGACCGATCCTGCCTTTATCAGAGGTTCATTCCCCCTATCCCATCCACCTCCTACCTCACTTTCGATCATTTTGGACGTATTTTCATATTAGTTTCTCTTATTCAATTTACCTTTCATCTTCCTTTGTTCTTTGTTCTTCATCTTATGTTTCACCTTCTGATTCCTTTATCCCCTTCCCCTTTTAGTATCATTACTACTCCTTTCTATCAATCTTTATACCGTTCCGATCTTCCGATCGAAGTAGTATAAAGAGATGTAGTTTAGATACATAGAGAGACAGACCCCCTCCTCCTTTACACAGAGAAAATCTACGACTTCCCTCCCCTTTGATCTTAGTCTCAGAGCTATAGAGCTCCCCTTTAGCTTCAAACTCAAGTTATAGTCTTGAGTTTGTCTATCTTCGTCATCCGATATCGATATCTTCGTCGCGACCGTGTTCGTGAAGTGGTACAGTTGATCGCAACTGTCGCACGTACGTTCACATTGTTCGGAAACTTTATAGTAGTTTCTATACTTCCCTATACCTTTCTACGTGTAGTAGACATCTTTGCATCCTCGCATTCACCTATTAGGTAGTTTGTTTGGGGATCTCCCCCTTTACAGCTTCCTATAGCGTATCAGCGTCTTCTCAAGTATCAGCATCCTCAAATGCGTGATTCTGACCTTCCACATCATACAAAAATCCACCAAGAAGTCCTTGAGAAAGCTAAGAAGGTTCAGGATCTTTTACGAGATAAATATAAGATATATCTTGCTTGCAAGTTTAAAAAAAAAAAAACCTCACACCTGTTTGTGACGTTAAGTCAATCCCTGGACAGATATCTATCACATTAGATGCATGGACATCTAAGGCATATGACCCATACCTTGCCATCACTGCCCATTATATCGAATCACCACCTGACCAACCAAATGAGTGGTCTCTCAAGTCTGATCTCATTGGCTTTACCAAGATCAATGGTAACCATGGTGGTGCCAATTAAGCATCTATCGTCCTCCATATCATTGACTGTTATAGTATCCATGACAAGGTAACCATCATATCTGACCCCATTTATATGTATATTGACATAACCAAATAGCTTGGGTGGGCTACAGCGGACAATGCAACGCCGAACGATAGAGCTTGCAAGATCCTCCAACCCATCCTCCATGAGACCATGACAATCCAAAAGGTCGTACATGGAAAGCTCGAGAACATTGTGCCTGGTACATATCTTTTTTCTTGATATATGGATTGTTCTTGTTGATATTCTGATTTGCGAATCCAGGTGTATGGAACATACTGTGCAGCTCGGTGCTGGATCATTCCTGCAAACGATCTGTCCTAATCCTGGAAACTTTCGAAACCAACACTCCACCAGAAATGGTTCGGCCTCTGTTGAAGATGTTGATGATGAAATCAATGATGAGGATGATGGGGATGGAGATGGAGATGGAGAAGGAGATGTAGAATTTGGCAACGAGGAACCTGATGATGCCCCATATGAAGCCGAAATTGATGATGGCATTAAGTTTGATCCTGGGGACACCCTTGGAAAACTTCTGGCATGTATTACCCAGGGAAGCATTTGATTTGTTTGTACGTAGAAGAAACTTAATTTAATCCAGGTCCGCCTTTCTCCTCAAGCAAAAACATACTTTGCTTGAGTTTGCGAGGAGGAGAAACTTACACCACTGGAGCTCATACTTCACTTTTGTTTAGCACTCAATCCTAGCATCAAAACAGAGTATGTGAAACAAAGCTGGGATGCAACATGTTTTGGTATGGCCATGTCAAGATTTGAAAAATCAGTATGCTTAATAATGTGCTCCACTTGTAATCCATTTAACAAGACTTTCCAGTTTGATCAATATGCAAAGAAATTATCTGGCAACAAGCGCACAAAAGAGTCTGCTGAAGCTATTAAAGGTAATTACCCTCCATCTTGTTTTTCTACTTGTTTTTGACATAATACAATTACATCTAGCATGCCCAACTGCTGGGGGTGGTTATGGCTCCACTTTCCTGCATGCCAAACTTTTGGATCGTGCTGAGGTGAAATCATCGCACTGTAATCCTCGCGAGGAACTTGCCTGCTATCTCAGTAGTCCTCTTGAGTTAGACATTAAGGATCCTGTTCAATGGTGGGGGGTGAGTGATCTGGTCTCGTGTTGTCTGGTATACTAAGTAAATTCTCTGTTTGTTGGAATAGCACCATGCTATGGAGTACCCAATTTTGGCAGCCATGGTGCGTTGTAAAGGCATGTTTGGGGTGGCTTCGTAATATAAATCCTAAGCCTGTGGGTGTCAGCGTGAAAGTGACTAGGGTAACCAGTGTCAGGAATAGTGGTAAAATAGTAATAATGAGTGTGGAAGGTAAAGCCGCCATGTAAAACCACGAAAATGGATAAATAACGATGAAAACAGCATAAACACCCTGAAAATGGATGAAGCTGTTGATTGAAAATGGCAGAGGTGCTCCTACATGGCTTTGGGGACATCCAAGGTGGCACGCTCAGTTCGAATGGTTGCCATCAACATTGTTGTTGCCATTTCCATCATTATTGAGGTGGAAGGGAGTGGGAGTGTGGCGAGAAGCGAGCCAGGCAGTATGGTATGTTGTAGAATACTCACACTTGCTCATTGTGCTGATCAATGCCTTTTAACAATCATCTAGCTCCCCAACTCGCTCCCCACCCTGCTCCCACTAGTGCAGGAGGGGTACCTGGTACCCTTAAGGGTTTAGGGTAAGGGTACTGTGCGGGTAAAGTTCAAGTCCAGGGTCTAGATACCCGCAGTACCCGTGAAGTACCCTCACGGGTACTGCCTGTATTTCTTTGGAGGATAAAAACACCAAAAACCTCATTTTTTGGTGTTTTTTCACTGTTTCTTGCATATACCATGGGACTGGAAGCTCTTAAAATTCCCTAAAAAATGCAGAAATGCTCTCCAATGTGTTTTAAACAGTTCTCCAGTTTACATCAAGACAATCCGATCAGTATTTAATCCGGTAGAAATCGAATACTACCTCAAAAACCTGTTTTTTGGTGTTTTTTCACTGTTTCTTGCATATACAATTGGACCGGTAGCTCTTAAAATTCCCTAAAAAAAATGCGGGAATACTCTTTAATGTGTTTTAAACAGTTCCCCAGTTTACATCAAGACGATCCGATTAGTATTTAATCCTGTAGAAATTGAATACTACCTCAAAAACTCGTTTTTTGCATGTTTTTTGCATGTTTTTTGTGGGATTTGCACAAAACTTGCATGGAACCCGTACCCGTGGCCTCAAATCCGTACCCGTGGTGGGTACGGGTATGAGTCCAGGCCCCATAACCTGCGGGTATACCCGTGACCTGCACTAGCTCCCACTCCCCACCACCTCAAAAACAACAGGAAATATGGCGGCAATGGCGATGACACCTATTTGCACCAAGAGCACCATACATATGGTATTTTGATACCATATGCCTACCTTCCTGTATAGTATTTAAATACCATTTCAGAAGGCAGCCTTATGGTATTCAAATACCATACCTTATGCATTTGGTATTTTGATATCATACATGATATCACCCCTCTGATGTTTCCTTGAGACTTATATATCATGTATTAGTACTTCTACATATTATATATAGACTAAAATACAACAATTGAAGGTGAAATAAAAAGAAATATATTGGGAAGATTCTGAGGGACAGGCTGGCCTGAGTGGGAGGTGGCAATAGGAGGTAGGGGAGAGTCTGTAAAGCAATATTGATGGAGAAGAGGGTTAGGGGAGGTTCCTGGCCCCAAACGAGCATCAAGGAGGGATCAGAGGGATCAGCGAGAAGGGGGAATATGTAAAGTAGGGAGGGTACTTAGCAGCGGTGATATCTCGTCAATGACGATCCCATTGACAATGTCGTTGCCGTGTGCAACCCTACTCGCTGCCTTTGTCACCTTCATTGCCATGCGCCTGGCCCGCCACCACTGTTTTCAATGTTCGAGGTTGTTTGGTTAAAAACGGCAGGAGTGCTCCTGTGCACTTTTGAGGACACCCAGGGTATGGTATCTAAATACCATACATGAAGGTAGGCATATGGTATCAAAATACCATACAGGAAGGTAGGCAAATGGTATCAAAATACTGTATGTATGATATATGGTATTAAAATACCATACCTTATATTTATGGAATTTTTATTCCATTAACTTATCCTGCCATATTTTATTTATTTCCCATATGTAATAGCAATGTAGCATATTATGATGTCTCTAATACTTATAGCTTAAGACTACATTACAGTCCAAGTTCCCTAACATGCAGTGTGTCGATGTAGTACTGGGGCTGCACTACAAAAAGTAGTATATATGACTAATCCAACATGTGACCAAGCCGTAACCTACTGGGCAGAATGAATTTTTACTGAAAAGCCGCAGTCAGTTACAACAGCGGGGCATGTGGGCCTTGCCCCCGGCTCGGCTATCACCGGCGTGTCCTTTTTTGGCTAGCTGAGGCTCAAACCGATGAATATGTCCAAATTAGGCAATTGTCTTGTTTTCTCAT
The DNA here is from genome assembly GCA_963555575.2 of Hygrocybe coccinea. NCBI lineage: Eukaryota > Fungi > Basidiomycota > Agaricomycetes > Agaricales > Hygrophoraceae > Hygrocybe > Hygrocybe coccinea. The sequence goes on along the minus strand of OY741993.2, from coordinate 3,964,432 downwards.
CATCTGAGTCTTTCCTCCCTCCTCCCTTTCTTTGTGATGTCCAGATCGCAATACCCCTCATCCTCAACATCGCAAACCTTCAACCCCTCCCAAATACAATCCCCCATCACATAGCAGAGGCTATTTACCTCAAGGCAACATTTACTGCTTCAGGCGCATATCCCAACTTTGTTCAAATCAACGCAAGATCTGCTTTTCGAGACTTCAAGCTTGCCGCTAGACCTGGCTATTCCACCATGTGGTTCAGGATTATGAACGACTTTTCTCATGCAAAGGAATGCTTTGAAACTGGCGTCAAGCTGGCCGTAGAAAGCTGCATATATGTATGTTCCCGTGCTTCTCTCCATCCAATTCACCTCTCATTCTTTGCCAGCGCATGGGAATGGCTCACCTCATGGGCCAACTCGGTATTCCAGCCAGCCCAGAACAAGTGGTCCCTCTTCTCCATCGTGCCACAACATTGGCATCCCTTGATGTACCCCAACCTGCCTATGTCTACAGCCTCCTCCTCCTCTCAGAGTTTGCTCATGTCACAATCCCTCCACACCTATTCCGCCCCCTCGTCCCCCCTGGATCTACTGCAATTCAAGAATCACGTGGGCATATCCAGCATGCAGCCTTCCTCAACTTTGCCCCGACACAGTACAAGCTCAGCCACTCCTACGAATTTGCTCAGCCCCCTTTCCCTTTCGACCCCCTGCTCAGTGACCAGTATTACAGCCTTGCTAGCCAGCAGGGCGAAATCCCACAAGATTTCTTACTGCGATGTTTCAGTATTGGGTGACGTCTTTGTTCGCAATCAGCTGAAACGCCTCATCAAGGTCAGCTCTGTGGATTTCCAACAGGACGATTGCAAGGGCAATCCTGTTCTTGCTTAATTACAGCATCATAGCAGTCCCCAAGGGCTCCCAACTCTTTTGGCAAATGACGGATACACTCTAGCCAGCGCTGGAACAGTTTTCAATGCACCTCTCACAAACAAATCCTACTCCATCATTTCGGGAGATTTCAATCCTATTCATGTTAATCCTTACTTCTCCAACTATGCCTCCCCCGCTACTATTACCCACGGTCTATGGTCCAGTGCGGACACCCACCGTTACATCGAGAACATCATTGCGTGTGGCCACCCTGATCATGTGATAGCGTTAGTTTTTTTTCCCCCTCCCCGTACAACTGTATACTGATTGATGTGGTCCATTGTAGCTATAATGTCACCTTCATCGGCATGGTCTTACCTGGTGATGACCGTTACAATCAGGCACATTGGAATGCATGACGGAAATATCTTGGTCAAAATCCAGACAGTCAATTCTCGTGGCGAAAAAGTTCTCGAAGGCTTGGCTGAGGTTGCACAGCCTACCACGGTTTACGTATTCATGGGTCAAGGTTCGCAGGAGCCTGGCATGGGCCAGCATTACCCGCGAAGCGACAAGGCGCCTCCAGAACGGTCGCACAAGACAGAGAAGGACAATAAGCCAGCGAGCCGGGAGGGAAGCCAAAGAGTACTTCTCCCCCCTGTTCTATTTCCTTTCGTAGTTCGTTTCGATGAGGCTTCAATCCCACCAACGGCACCATCTCTGGGAGGGCGTTGAAATCCTCAGGCCACAAGTACAAAGCGGTGAAACACTGCTGGAGCTCGCCAAGATGACTTTTAATTCGTACTACGAGACAGGCCATCAGGAATGGTATGACTTGGGCACCGGTTGGCACACGGTAGGTCGCTGTAATGTATCTATCATCGTCGTTGTCATTTTCATTTAAAATTTTTTCTTAGGACTATTCTTTGTCACGCCAAGAATGGAAAAGAGATTTACTATCAATTCGAAGATGAGCCAGATGTGCCGGCTGCAGGTGAACCAGTTCTTGAGGCTGCGCCGCCTGCATCCATCCCTTCTCCTGTTGTTCCAGTGTCTGCACCTCCTGCCACGGCCGCCAGTATTGAAGATGTTCCCATGAAAGCCATCGAAATCCTGATCGTGGTCATTGCCCAAAAGCTCAAAAAGAAGGTTGATGAGGTTCCCCTTTCCAAGACCATCAAGGACCTGGTTGGTGGGAAGTCGACTCTTCAAAATGAAATTCTTGGTGATCTTCAGTTGGAGTTCACATCTGCACCTGAGAAAAGTGAAGAACTGCCACTTGAGGAATTGGGATCCGCGCTGGGTGTAGGATTTTCTGGTACCCTAGGGAAATACTCAAACAGAATGGTGTCACAGCTGATCGGTGGCAAGATGCCTGGCGGATTCACTGCTTCTACCATCAAATCCCACCTCTCCAAGGCTTGTTGGGGTCTTGGACCATCTCAATCGGATGGCATCCTATTACTTGGTACCACAATGGAACCCGCAAAGTGACTTGGCTCTGAAGTCGAGGCGAAGGTGTGGCTGGATAGTGTCGTCACCATCTATGCTCAACGATCAGGTATCTCTTTATCAGCTGGAAGCGCTGCGGGGGGCACCGGATCAGGAACCACCATGAATAGCGAAGAATTCCTGAAGTTCCAAGCCAAGCAAGAACAATTTGCAGCTCAGCATGTCAAGCTGTACATGCGCTATCTCAAATGTGACTCTCGTTCCGGTAAAATTGCATTTGCTAAATAGAAGGCCAATTCGGCTGCTCTCCAGGCAAGGTTGGACAGCATTGCCAGAGAGCACGGCAACACATACATTGATGGTATTCAGCCGATATTTGATCCTCTTAAAGCACATCATTTTGACTCCTCGTGGAATTGGGCCCGTCAAGACGCCTTACTTGTGTACTATGATGTCATTTTTGGACGACTCGCCACTGTAGATCGCGATATTACTGTGCGTGCTATCTCTCTTCTCAATCGCACCGACTCCAAGCTACTCAAGTACATGCAGTACAACATTGGCCAGTGTGATGAAAAGTGGGGCGAAAACTACAAACTTGCCAAAGAGTTCGGCCAGCAACTCCTCGAGAACACTCACGAGCAACTCAAGAGGTCATCGACAAGCCACCTGTATATAAGGATGGTAAGCTGCTGCCTAATGTCCACGTTGTCGAGCACTTGTCACTAAGCCGGATGTACTCCTAAAGTCCACCTGGACTTTTGGCAGACTTTTGCAGGACTTTAGGTGGACTTTTGCAGGACTTTTGGTGGACTTGGACTGGACTTCTCAACCAAATCAATCAATTTTAGTCCTTCTAAAGTCCACCTAGAGTCCATATTCAGTCCAGTCCACTAGAGGACTCCTGATGGACTTTTGGTGGACAATCCGGACTTTCATATATGTGGAGTCCATGTGGAGTCCAGCAGGACTCCAACCGGACTTCTGCTAGATTTATTATGTAATGTAATAATAGTATTTAATTTGGGGCGGCATGCCCCAAAATAGATACGTGAGTTTTGCCTGTTTATATACATTTGTTTGGCACACGGACCATTTATGGCGCGTCAACAAAAATCACATCATGTGACAATCAACAAACGCGAAACCCAACGCCAAACACGCGGAGCAACCCCAACGCGACGCCCACCAGTTGCACGAACGACAAAGCAACACCCACACCCGGTCAGCCCACGCCCATGCCCTGGCCAACGCCAACAGCCGCCAACGTCCACCGACGCCCACCAATGCCCACCAACACCACCAACGCCCGCGCCCACCCCACGCCCACGCCCACCCGCGCGAATGCCAACACCAACGCATTCAGCGGGAACAAAGGACGGTAGCAAGAAAAGGACGCAGCGGGGGGTGGTGCGCCCACCCCCGCTGCTAAGATAAGTGTTTTTTTTTTGGTTTTTGTGGCTATTACTGATACTGACAGACACCCCCAGCTCCATGACGCCCGCGAGCGTGGACGCGGCGGCAGCCCCATGGCCCCAGCAGCAACCGCAGCAACTACAACGGCGGCAGCGGCACGGCAGCAGCAGCAACGGCAGCGGCATGGCAGCAGCAGCAACAGCAGCGGCCGCGGTGAGTTTCCACTCCCTCCCTTCCTCTTCCATTCCCTTCCCCTTCTTCTTCCCCTTCCCCTTCCCCTTCCCCTTCCCCTTCCCCTTCCCCTTCCCCTTCCCCTTCCCCTTCCCCCTCCCTGTCCCTGTCCCATTCCCCTTCCCCTTCCCCCTCCCATTCCCATTCCCCCTCCCCCTCCCATTCCCCCTCTCATTCCCATTCCCATCCCCATCCTCCCTTCTCCTTCCCCTTCTCCTTCCATTCCCCCTCCTCTTCCTCCTCTCTTTCCCCCTCCCCTTCCTCCTTCCATTCCCCCTCCCCTTCCTCCTCTTTTTCCCCCTTTCCCCCCTTATTTCCCCCCAACCCTTCCCCCATTCTTTCCCCTCTTTCCCCCTCTTTCCCCCTCTTTCCCCCCTCCCTGCCTCCCCTTTACCCATTCTTTCCCCTCTCTCCCTCCTCCCTCTTCCCCCTGTTGGCTCCACCACTCTCCCTTCCACTTTCCCCTTCCTAATCCTTCCATTTTCACTCCTTTCCCCTCCCCTTAACCCTTTGTATTAATCCAGTTATTACATGTAAATACATTTTAATGAAGACAGTTTTTGAGTTCATCTGATTTTAGTGATACTTAAGCACTCATGAACAGTCTGAAGATTTAGTTGGATTTAGATATTTGTGTCTGATGAATACAAGCCCAAACAATATCTTGAATTAACCCAGTATTAACAATTTGTTACATTGGGATTAAACTGATCTTGTTACATCTATGAATTTCTGACCATGTCCACTAATTATTCTTGGATGCAGTTTGAGACTGTATTAGAATACAAACAAAGCAAACCCCTTACATGTTTGCTACAGAGCTCACAGGGCCTTACAAAGTGACTCAATGGTCCTCAATGGTGATAGGAGTCAAATGGGTGATGTCATTGTTTTACACTAGTTTAAATCCCAAAAATGTCACCTAGCAATGAAACAGAATGATCTATCACTACACACGTAGTGCTAAGAATGAGTAGGCAAGATAATCACTGGTATGACATATACACTTCTGAATAGTCCATTGATTTCATGTACCAGACCTGTATAAGTTTTATCAATTGGGCACAGGTATGTGGGAAATACCTGGGGGTTACCCATGCAGATCCCAAATCATCTTCTGTTACTCATCAGTTGAACAATATATTTTACTGCACACCCATAGCCAAATGGGCTCTCCCTCAGACAAGGAAAACAATGTGAGGATGTATTGTGTGATTGACTGGAACTGGAACTGGAACTGGTGTTGTAAGTCCAGTATAAATAAAAGCAGTTTCATAAATGGAACTGGATGTCCTCTGATATAAGTTGAGGAAAGCATTAACATAAATAAAATGGAAAATGTATTCAATCCTGGATGATGGGGAGATGAACATGAGATGAAAGGTGGAGATGGAGATGAAGGTGAAGGTGAAGGTGGAAGTGGAGATGAAGGTGAAGTGAAAATGACTATGGGATTAATATGGACTCCTGAACAAATAGTTAGTAACTATAAGTGCATATTTGCTTAGTGCAGATGGAGGTGAAGGTGAAAGTAAGGGGGTGAAGGTGAAGGTGCAGGTGAAGATGAAGATGAAAGTGAACAGATAAATGGTGAAAGTGAAGGTGAAGGTGAAAGTGAAAGTGCAGATGAAGATAAAGGTGAAGAGATGAATGGTGAAAGGTAAAGGTGAAAGTGCAGATGGAGATGAAGATGAGATGAATAGTGAAAGTGAAGGTGGAATTGAAGATGAAAATGAAGTCATGAAGATGAAGTGACCAAGATATTGATGTGAACTGTTGACAACATCGTGATTAACTAAAAGTGATACTTGCTTGACATCTTTATGTGGTTAAGAAAGGTGGAAGTAAAAAAACATTATCATAATGAAATCTTACAGCTTTACTCAAACTCCACTCAGACTCTGATCGAATAATTACCAAATATGGACCGTGGGAAAATATTACCTAAAGTGATTATGATGCCCATTATGTACACAATGCTAAATATACAATTAGATTTACTTTATATACAAAACTGATTGAGAAAAACACAAAAAACTGAAAAATAGCCAACGCTTTTCAGAAAAGCATACACTACAAATCTGAAAAAATGTGTATTCCAATTGGAATGTTCCAAACTGATAAGCATTTCAAAGACTACTAATGAAAAAGGCCATTTGGATTGGAGTTCAATGATTCCTTGGAGTCTGAGCATTTCAATCAGAATCATGGCCTTAGTGTAAAATACTGCAAAGGTGATGAAAGTAAGGTTGAGATTGGTACAGACACCAATGATGCCAAAGACACTGATGAGCCAGGTTGCTGTTGTTGTGTTGCTGTTGTTGTTGTTGTGTATTAGTAAGAAGGAATGTATTTAGAAATGCATTGGTGAAGGTATTGGTGAAAGTACTTGGAAATGTGTTGGTGAATGTATTAGGAAATGTATTGGTGAAAGTATTGGTGAAAGTATTTGGAAATGTATTGGTGAAAGTATTGGTGAAAGTACTTGAAAATGTGTTGGTGAATGTATTAGGAAATGTATTGGTGAAAGTATTGGTGAAAGTATTTGGAAATGTATTGGTGAAAGTATTGGTGAAAGTACTTGAAAATGTGTTGGTGAATGTATTAGGAAATGTATTGGTGAAAGTACTTGGAAATGTTTTGGTGAGTGTATTTGGAAATGTATTGGTGAAAGTATTAGTAAATGTATTAGTAAATGTATTGATGAAAGTATTGGTGAATGTCTTTGGAAATGTATTGGTGAATGTGTTGGTTCACAGTCCAGGTCCAGTCCATGTGGACTCCATGTGGACTCCATGTGTATATATTATTATTTATAATCTTCATCAGTACATGAAAAGTCCTGATAAAGTCCATGCAAAGTCCAGGTGGAGTCCATTTTGAGTCTATCTGCCATAAGTCCAGCTTGAGTCCTGCATGAGGACTCCATGAGGACTCCATGAGGACTGGACTGGAGTGGACAAAATTTTTGAATGGACTTTTGGTGGACTGAAAGTGGACTTTAGAGAGACTTTTCGGACTTTGGGTGGACTTTTGGTGGACTTTGGGTGGACTCCAAGTGTACATCCGGGGGACTGACAAATACACACGTTGTCTATGTTTTCATATGATTTCTTCTCAAAGTAACTTTCCCCACGGCGCCTCACACTGAAGTCACAGCCAAGGATGATATAGTATACTCCGAGGTCGTTGAAAGGGTGCACTGCGGCAATGCGAAGGGAATATAACACTTACTCTACCACAGTGCTGTACAAGTTCTGAGGGGTTCAATCTCAATCCTAATGGTAAAAGCAGGGAGATACTAGCTATAAAAGTGCGAAACAATACAGAAAACACTTCCAAGTGGTGCGAAGTAGAAATTAAGTGGTGCGATCTTGCAACGAAGGATAGCGAGCGTGCGATAGTTGCGATGCAACATGTGCGATAACGGCGAAGTAGGGAGAAGCGCAGAGCAAAAGCGCAGCAATCAGAGACGAAGGGAGACTCTGTGATGCACTCGGAAAGGAGCTGGGACAAAAGGGGTGGTATTCCTCTCCTGGTATGCTAAGTACAGGGAGTATTTATATGATAGGGGTTGCTATGGTGTAGCTATTATGAAAATAGGAAAACACAAGCTAGCTACATGTGAAATGAAGGCGAAGCAATGGTGCAATAGGGTCAACAAGTGAGGTGAGATGAGTAGCATATAAAGTATTTGAAAGATAGAGTATTCAGAAAAATACCCCTAACAGTGCGAAACAGTGCGATAAATCCGTTATTTGACAACCGATTAAAGCGCAGCTGTGCAAAGGGTCTACACAGGTTCGGGTGATGTCAGAGATGAGCCGAGTTGAGCGGTTAAACATTTGAAAAAGGTAGAAAACCGGTGTGATGTTCATTGGAGCGGTGCGAAGTGCGGGCGATGAAAATGAGAGAAACACAAAGTTGTACAGTGAAGCGCAGTGCGGCGACGAGTGTAGGGCATAGGTAGAATGCATAGAAGTGTGTCTGAAGTGTTTCGAAGTTAGAATAGGTCAAATAGAATATTTACGAGGTCAGAGCATGCAGCTGTGTATCATCGTTCGAGAGAATGTCCGCAAACTGGAGGCCTACGTGGAAGAAATGGCAAGTGGCGACACTGTGTCTGGCACTGTAAATATCCAGAAAGTTCAGGACGATGTTCTCAAGCTCTGGACAGTTATGAAATCACAACCGGGCATCAGCCTGGAGCAAAAGAATGGTATCAAGCCACTTTATGAAGGCGTGGTCCGTTCTCTTCAAAAGGGTCCTGACACTCGTAGTCGCATTGGAGCACGGAACCGTCGGTCCTCGTCTCAATTCCTTCGCACTCAGATTACCAGTGTTGCGTCTGTCTCTGCCGACAAAATTCCTCTCCTCCATTTGAAATGCAAAGTCGGCACGAATTGGGAGTAGTGTAATGACTTGACCAGTGTGTTATGGATCGCTAGATCAGCGGGCTCCAGCAACAACCAACTAAAACAAGTCGAGATCAGACCAGAGGAAACACAAGATGAAAGGTGTATTCATGGTCTACCACTACTATACAGCAAGTAGCAGTCTGGGGAGGGAGAGAGTCTAGGAAAGCGAACCAGGGAGAGAAAACCAGACTAAATGTGAGGAAAGGGAAGGGAAAAAGAGGAACAGTTCGAAGATGAAGGTTTAAATACAAAAGAAATTTAGGGTAGGGGAAATGCCATGAAAGACAGACTACCGGGTCTGTATATACAAACCAAGAGAGATGCAAGAACAATAAGGCTGTCCTGCAGGTACAGCATGTCCATCAGTGTTTCAAGTAGTGATTGCAAGGAAATGGTTCGGAGCAATCCAGGGTCCAGACCCTGCGCCTCATGGTTGCCTCATGGTAAGGAGGTGAAACAATCCATGAGTGGATGTGTCAGTGAGCACATGATGAACATGAGGTGGCCATGTGGATGTCATGTGGCTGAGTTCCTAGTTTTGGAATGATGAGATTGGTTCGTCTTCCTGATGGTTTGCATTGGCAGTAGATGCCTGGCCAATAGCAGCATACGACTATGAGTATGTGTATGCGGGATCGGGATGGAAAGGTGAACATGATGCTTCATCATTGGAGACAGGAGAGAAGGCGAATCACTGGATGGGGAAGAACCATGATGAGGTCAATGCAATGAACACTGGTAATCATACACCAGCAACTGTAGTTCCTGCAGTACGATAAGCAAAGGTGCTTCATATAACCCTTCTTGGCTGCAGGGTACTGGATGACTGGGATGTCGACTAGGTATGGATATTCCTGACCAGTGGACTGGTACACAAAGGTGATGAAACACATCGGAATGCAAGTCTTTGTGGAGCATCAAGGGGACTTGTCATACATGCGAGTTCGGGTTGTTAGCTGAGCACCGGTGGTCAGCTGATGAGAAGAAAGGCGAATGAATGTGGAGGTGACATGTGAAGAAGAGCAAGATGTTTGGCCAAGATAGGTCAAAGGAGTCATCGGTTGTCGGCAACTATGACGGATCCGATATCTGAGACATTGTGGGGAGGTTGCATTATCCGAATATAGGTTGCATAGATGTAGACGCCCACAAGGGTGGAGATGCCAATAGAGCATATGACAATTGTGGCAATGAGCTGGGCGTCAAAGGTAACCATGAGGATCGGGATGACATGTTGGTCTTCTTCGAATTAGGAAAGTTGATCGGTCATCAGGCACAAGGCTATTCATTCATCTGTGACAGGCACAAGGAACCGTGTAGGTGAATTGTGAAAGAACAATAACAATGTCATGAGCATATGGGTGTGGACATATGATTGGTCGGCGGAGAACCAGAGTATTCCGATTGCTGGGTATGATCGGTGGTTGGGTCATGGAGTATTCTTGTCTCCGGGTATGCACACTGATCATGAGTTGTGACAAGAATGGAATGGTCAGGTTCAGATTGTATCGTCTTTAGGTTCCTTCAGCTCCTGGCTGTGCATGAATGGTTATGCACCGTCAAGCCATCCAATGAGAACATGGGGTCAACCCAAAAGTTCGGTAACAAGGTATCGTCCAATCAGAGCGTGGGACTTGGCACATCTTCGTGGGAATGTAGAGTCAATGGGTATCACGTGCTGTCAAAGCAAAAGACAGGGGCAAAGAGGTAAAAATCGTAACACAGTGTCTACTTGGATATCCTTCATGAGATTGCTACTTCCGGCACCACATTCAAGGACAAGAACGCTCTCTTGACTGGGATTGGGAAAGGCTCCATCGGTGTAGAAATCCTGAAAGGTCTTCTGTCTGGGGGCGCACGTCGTTGTTGTTGCTAGATTCGGATGTCTGTTGGAGGAAAAGAAGGAAAATAAAGGGAACAATATGTTGACATACATGCTCGAGGAGGTGAGTATCCAAGTCGTGAAAACCTCTCTCAATCCCCTTAGTCGAATCTGTGTGCTGACGCTTTTTGGCCCTGGTTCTAGCCTGAGATGACAGATGAAGAATACCGTGACAACATGGTGGTGTTTTTCATTGCCAGCCATGTTCGTGTTTTGTGTTTCCCCCGCCCCCCCTTTTTTTTTTCCGTTCCTGAAATTGGGTAAACAGGATACAACCGCTGGAATGATGTCAAGTCTCATTTTCTACTTTGCCAAGAACCCCAATATGCAAGTTCAGGCAAGGAACAAGGTCATTGCCGCCTTGGGTCAAGACAAACCCAATCTTCAAAACCTCTGCAACATACCTTACACCCAGGCATGCATCCAGGAAGCTCTTCAGATCAACACCCCCATAGTGAATCACATTTTATATATATTTCAAAATGTTTTTTACACATGGATCTGTGAAATACTAACGCTTGTGTGTTTCATTTTGTGTTTTCTCATTTTTTAGACATACATGGTTCCACGTGCGTCTTCGAAACCCTCCCAGCTTGTCAGCTCCAGTGGCAAGACGTACTATTTGCCTACCAACACCTCTGTCATCTTGAACATCTGTTGCATACACTACAACGAGTCGTATTGGCCTAATGCGTACCAGTTTGAGCCGTCGAGGTTCATGGGTGTGAGCGAACAAGACGAGGTGCGTGTGGACGCCAGCCCCTGGCTGTAAGTTTTCGACAATCTTAGATTATAATATGAAAATGACATTGCAATACACAGCCCGTTCACATTGGGCCTGCGCCAATGCCCTGCCTGGAATTTCACAATGTACAAACTCAAGACCCTCACTTCAATGATACTTCAGAACTGGGAATGGACCTTGCCCAAGAACTCACCCCACGAGAAGGCGCCTCAAAATGGGTTTTTGCCTTTTGTGCTGAGCTTGCCCAAGGATTTAGACATCATATTCAAGAAGAAAGATAGGATTTGAGGCAGGGAGGTAGGGAGGGAGGCGTTGTGTATACATTATTACACCAGAAATCAAGTTGCAGTAGATCACGTTCTGAGAAATGAACACATCTTTCTGAGTTCCCTGATATCTTTCCAAGTTCTGATATATTCCAAGACACTTTGTGCAGAACGGAGAATATTTTACATTGCTGCATCTATGAAAACTCAAAAATCTCACCAAGGCAAACAGTCACCACCATCCCATGTTTCCACCTTGTTCCTATCCACCAAACATCAGGGTGCCGTCACCCCCCCTCGCCCTGCTCGATCCACCACTTGACTAACCAATGTCTTGTCACATACTTGAACCAGATAAGTATAGTATGGCCATTTGTACGCATTGATCACACGCAGGTTCACATATATCTTGTTGAACCCAAAGACCTGCCTAAGGTCATATGGCATCAGAAAGCATTCGGATGAGAAACATTTCTGTCGGTGGAACCACAATGGTGGTGCAGTTGCTGGAGCTTGTCTCTGTGGGGGGAGTCAGAGGGGCTGCTAGTATTTGAGGATGACAAGCTGGATGGCAGATTGGCGGCAGAGGATGATGGTGGAGAGCCATTTTTCGTCTTGTTAGCTATCATCGAGACTGGACTTTTTTGTCCTTGAGAACATCTGATGTGTCATTGTGGATTGACGTCTTGTGCGTGCTTGGGATTTATACCCATCATGGTGAACGACATGGTTGGGATAGATGAGTTTGCGAAGGGTGTTGGGTGGCTAGAATTGATTAGTGACATCAGAATGTAAACATAAAAGATGAACCTGCATGATCTGGAGGTGTGTAAAACCCCCAGACCCATTCGCCTGGTGCCTAGCATCCTTGGTGCAGCCTTAGCAGTGGTTTACAATGAACGGGAGCTGGGAGGGAAGATTACCTATTTAGGACTTGAGCCGCAGCTTGAGCCGAAGCTGAGCCGAAGCTGAGCTAAGCCGTTCCTTTGGCAACGGCTCAGCTTGGCTACTGGTGCCGTAAATGGAAGAAGCCAGGAAAAGCCGAACTGAGCCGAGCCATGGCAACACTAGCCGTCGGCTTCTAAAAAAGGGAGGAGCTTGTCTGGGCTCTAAATCCCGGCAACGATGGAGGCGAGCCATGAAAATTCATCCGCATATCGTGCAAGCTCTTGCTCCCACGTGGCTCCTGGCCAATCATTAATTGGACTTGTCGAGACCAGCCAAATTGTCCATACACTTGGCGATTGTTTGAGCTTTGCAGGCATGACTTTTCTCTAAGCACGTGGCTGAACTTTGCAAGCGGTTCAACTTTGCAAAGACCCAATTGTTCTTTGAGAGCTGGGCTCGGGGGTGAGTGGTACAAACACTCTAAGGCACACTCGCTTCCGTTTTACTAATGACCCGGGTGAAGGCGTGCAAAGGCGACGGTCCATACACAATAATGGAGGGTTGGTATTGCACTTGGGTCTGGTGTGCTCGTAAGGTTGGCCAGAGGTAATGATATTGGTTCTTACATCTGTGTTCCCCACTCATAGTCTGGCGCAGCGATGGATTTGCATGTGCGTCGCATAGCTATCCTCACAATTCGTTGACCCGTCCCTCCCCCCTCCTTCCCCCTTGCCTTTTGTTATATAATAGACGCAGACCTCAAATTTTCAGACGTCATCTCTCACACAGATGATCGCGCTCACTTTGCTAAATGCCTGGAGACACGATGGCTTTCTAGCACATTCCCGAGTGGTGTCACAATTCTACCGCAAGAAAAGGGACGTTTTCGAGCGTGCGATGAGGAAGTATCTAACCGGTCTTGCGGAATGGAGTACGCTGGCGGCGGGGATGTTTGTTTGGTAAGTGAACACGGGTCCCGTCCAATTTTTTGTCTAATTGAAACCACAGGATTGGGCTGGGTCCCTCCTTCCAATAGGTTTAAGCTGTTGCTAAGTCCCACGGCCGGTACTCTCGGTGATGATGATAGTGATTCTGAGGGAATTATCACCACAAAATCGTTTGAACGAGGTGTGTTGGCTCTATCAGGAACAGTGTTCTTACCAAATGGTGGTAAAACCGGATATGTGCGGGCGGCGTTCAGTTTGACTGGGGAAGCAGATGCCAACGAGGCGGTAAAACGACTCGGGGAAGTTGTTTTGGATGCCAGAGGTGCTCACAGCGGGTTTGTTGGTGCCCCTTTCGCCATGAGGCCTAGGTGGCCTGAGCGATATTGGCGCGGGTGCAGATGGCGTGGTTTGGGGAGTCAACCCTGAGGGCAATATTTACCACTGCATTCGTGATTAGCCTTGTTCGGCGAAATCTTTTTTTGCTGGGTGCAGGAACTACGCTGCCACGGCCACATGGGATATTTCTTTGTTTGTTTGTACTACCTGTTGTCTTTCTCGTCGTGTATCTCTTCTGCTTTCACCACGCTATTTGGGCATGGACGGGCCCAGTCTCAGTTGCTCCCTTGGTACCAGTATGCACGCGAAGGCCTTCCTGTTTTAAATCATTGTACTTGTAGCATGTCAAATTGAATTGAAACCTTCCAGTCTCCCCTCTTTTCATGTCAAGGCTCCATCGTCAGACAGTAAGTTCGAAATGCTTTCTTCAGCATTTTGATCATAAAATAAGTATTCTTGCGAAATTGTTTATTGACAATATACATATATTCACAATTCAAGAAGCCGAAAACATCCCAAAGATAGAAAGTGGAAGCCCATCAGTCGTAAAAAAATGTTTGGTTCACTTGTCTCACATAACCAGCTCACGTCATATAGCGGAAACTTGAGGACCATCAGTAAAACAAGGGTTATCTTAGTTCGTCTTACTATGGTCTTAATTTGTCTTAGTGGTGAGTTAAGACAGATTAAGACGAATTAAGACGAGATTTTGGTAAGACAGACCACTTATTTTTTCTTACTTTGTCTTATTTTTTCTTACTTCATCTTATTTTTTCTTATATATTCTTAGTGTCCTCTTATATATTCTTATATTTCTCTTATATATTCTTAGTTTTCTCTTATTTCAGACAGAATGAAATAAAATAAAATAAAATTCCAATATGATGACCTGCATAGTGACAATGTAATTATGGGTGGGGGGGTATAGGGAGGACTCGGACAGAGGCGCACTACTAGTAAAATGACCAGCACTTTGATGGAAAGAACAATGAAAAAAGAAATTAGCGGAACAAAAAAATAGAAACAGTTCAGCTCGAGTTAAGGGAACAAGGAGATGAAAAGGGGCATGGGGCTGAAGGCCGGGTATAATGCAACAGATGGCGGCATGGCAGGCAGAGAGCAAAGAGGTAGGCAATGTGGGGATTGGTCAATCTACGAGAAAAGTCAGACGTCTGCTGATCGCGGAACAAAAATCAGGTACCATCATCATCCGAAACATCAACAAGAGCCGCACGCTCATCCTCCCCGGCTGCTCCAATCGAGAAGGTCTGAGAATCACAACGCCGGCTTATTTTCATATATGGCTGTGCCTTCTCAACAATCTTGGCGAAAGAACCTTTGCGAAGGTTCTTGATTGACGTGAGATAGTTCCGCAATACTGGACCCCAGTTCGGTTCATTGAAGGCATGATCCTTGGCGGACTCCTTGCCTGTGGTGGTGTTAACAGATTTGATGATCGCCTTCGAAATATTTTTGCCTTTCTTCGCGTTCCCACCCAGGGACTCAATGGTGATGGCACCATCTCGCCAAAGAATATACAAGCACTCAACCTAATAATATTGGTGAGTTTTAATATGTAAGAGAGAAAAAAAAAATACAGCGGCGAGTGAGAGGGCAAGAGCATTTAATGGATTTGATTCACCCACAAAGGGTACCTTAACAGCACCTAGAATAGCTGAATAGTGAGTCGCGAATGTTTGGAGAACAACGGGACCGTGGAATAAGCCACGGTATTCCTACAATGTGGACAAATGTTAGTAGGTAACATATCATAAGACCAGACATACCGATGCATCTTCATTAACCTCCCGGTAAAGAAAAGCAAAATTTCTGAGTTGTTTTGCTGCGAAAGAGGCGCGGGCCTCATCGGTATCAAAATTTTCATTGTTGTCGAAAAATGCATTCACGATGGCAAGTGCCACAGAGCCGAAAGATGCACGCCATTCGTAGACACGCTGGTTAGCCTGTAAATAGTTAGTAGCATTAAATAACGTTGAGAGTTTATGTGAACTTACAATGCAAAATACAGCCTCGTTGATCGCGACAACGAGTGGGATGCTGTCGCCATAGACGGCATTCCACACCTGTTGCTGAGCGATGACGGCGTCCTGATCCTCGACGTACCACGGATCCTTGTATGCAGCCACATAGTTGAGGTAGCTCGGAATGTAGACATGGCGCCAGGTATTGCCCCTTTCGCAACCTGCTGGGAGCTGGCTGTTGACGAATTTCCCACGGCTGATGTGAGGTTTGCTGTCTTGTGATGGGTCTGGATCACCGTCTTCGACTTTAAGGGGGACCTACAATGATAGATTATACAATTACAACTAGTGAATCAACAACAGAACGCTCACCGAATGTGCCGTTTGACGATTTGAAGAGGCTGGCGTCTTGCCCATGAGCCATTCATCGTCGCTAGCGTCGAGAAGCTCCAAGGGTTCGGAGAGGGGCTTGCCAGTGAGCTTGGTTAGCTTTGATTTATGGACAACAGTGGTGACCTTCGCCTTGCTTTTGGTCGAGGCCGTTGAAACAAGAGTTGAGGATTGAACAGTCGAAGCTGAGCGAACACTTGTACCACTGTTCTTCAATTTCTCCCCTTTTCCTGAGGAAATTTCGGCCACCCAGTTGTCAATGAGGCCAGATGACGACTTGTCAAATGATCTAAATAAGCCATGGTAAAAAAGTGTTGTTTGTTCGAGCAGGAGCATAGTGTTGAAGTCACCTGACTGATTGGGTTTGAATCGCGGTGATAATACACGATAATCAGTTGAGTCGTTTCATCCCAACTGTCATCTCACCTTCAGCGTTGCTGGCTGCAGCGTCACGGAACGTCTTGACAGCATCGCAAATGCCTGGCTTTTCGACTCGCTTCTTCTTTTTGGACTGGACCTCTTCCACTTCGTCCTCGCTTTCATCACCCCCATCTTTGTCGTTGGGCTGATAGGCGTTGTCATCGTTGTTGATTGCCTTGCCGTTGGCTTCCCCTTCAAAGCCAATCCCATCGCTACTCGAGGAGTCGTCGTTCTCGACATTTTTGGTGAGGATATTGGCTTTACCCTGAAGACTAGATTAATACTAATGTATATTTACTCTCAAGGGTTTTTTACCTTCGGTATGTCAGGAACACGTTGCGGAATTGCTTGATGATGGGCCCTGGCATGGGTTTCCATGCCTGCTCTCGCTTTTGTGTTGCTCTGGCTGATTTTAGTCTCCAGGGAAGCAAGATCACGAAGCTTCTTGTCACGTAGCTCTTTGAGGGTTTCTTTTTCAAGTTGTTCGCGTTCACGAGCCTCATTCATCTGCGCTTGGGTACGTCGTTTCCGCTTAGATACCACAAGACCTGGATGTTGACTGGCATTTTTAGTCCGAGTTTGCACACGGTCGTTTCGTTCGGACATCGACGGAAGGTGTAGGTGGAGTTCAAGTTTAAGAGTTGCAAAGTTTGGTTTGAACTTGTTTGTATCTTTTTTCAGCGTGTGAAACAAGTCATCGAAATATTGGACTTTTGACGCGCCACGGCGCAAGCCCAACATGCTTCCTCGCAACCTAGTTGCCTGTAATCACAATGCCCGGCACATACCCTGCACGTTTGCAGGGTGCAAACGGTTCTTTCGTAATCGATCTGGTCTTCTCAACCACACTCGGACCAAACACGCTCACCCAGGTCCGTCGGAACATGGAGCGGTACCACCTGAGAGGGGCCCACCTTCTGATGTGCCATCTGAATCTTCGCCGTCTCCTCAACCACATTGGGGTGCCGCTGATGATGGAGACCCCATATCCGGCGAGGAGGAGGAATATTCCGCAGACATGGACCAGGAACAACATCCCCACCGCATTTTCCACCCAGATATAAATGGTAGGTCATGGTTTATATTCTTACTTACATTGGATACTCTGACTCTTATTTACAGGGAAGCCGTGTGATCGAAACGGCAACTATTTACCTCCAGACACCCCCCCTCTCCCTCCAGATAATGTGCCGGCCCCCGATGATTGGTTCCCATTCATGTCTTGGGTTGAATTCGAGACGGCTGAATTTTTATACAAACGTAATCAGATGCCTGCTGGGGATATTGACACCCTGCTCGAATTATGGGGTTCTTCGTTACTCGCATCTGGTGGTTCACCCCCATTTGCCAGCCATGAGGATCTTTACAAGACGATCGACAATGCCAAAGTTGGTGATGTTCTGTGGAAAACGTTTGCTGTTCGTTATGATGGTGAAGTTCCTGCTGAGCCCTGTTCGTGGATGGTAAAAGATTTCGATGTATGGTATCGAAACCCTCATGATATCGTAAAGAATATACTGGGCAATGTAGATTTTCTCGGCGAGATGGACACGACCCCATATCGGGAGTATAATGCTAAGGGGGATCGGCAATATCGACACTTCATGTCTGGCGATTGGGCGTGGAATCAAGTGGTAAGTACTAGTCCATGTCAATATATTATACTCATATTTTAACAGGACATTATTGCCGAAGATCCAGAGACTCATGGCTCAATGTTTGTGCCTATCATTCTCGGCAGTGATAAAACGACCATCTCCATTGCAACTGGTGATACTGGGTATTACCCACTTTATGCGGCAATAGGAAACACCCACAATGGCCTTTGGTGTGCTCACCGAAATGCCCTTGTTCTTGTTGGTTTCCTTGCTCTTCCAAAAGGTATCTTGTATCTTCCTGTATTAGATGCCAATTCATTTTGGTTCACAGTTCCCAGAGCTGAGGCTGATACAGATGAATTTTGTGAATTTAAACGACAACTTTTCCATACTTCAATGGCAAAGATCCTTAATCCTCTCAAACCAGCCATGACAGTTCCGGAAGTTGTTCGGTGTTATGATGGCCACTTCCGCTGTGTAATATATGGTATTGGCCCATACCTTGCTGACTACCAAGAGCAAGTAATGGTTACTTGTATTGTGCAGGGGTGGCGCCCCAAGTATATATTCTTTTGCTTGTAATTGTATTGTAATTCATGCACTTTTTGGGTGCACAGCATCCTCTGAAAACTTAGATGGTGGTGATGGCCATTCTCACACCTCTGAGCATGCGAACTTGATAGTAGATTCATTTGGGCTAGGTGTGGCATGGCAGGATTATGGAATAGCGGGAAAATGTCAAGTAATATATTCTCTATTCAGTATTCTGATTTGCTCTGATTTTGCTATTATGTAGCCATTCACCCACAATTTTCCACGGGCAGATATTTATGAACTTATTGCGCCTGATCTCCTTCACCAGCTCATCAAAGGTGTATTTAAAGATCACCTTGTGCAGTGGGTACAAGATTATCTGATTGCAACTCATGGAAAGAAGCGTGGCAATGAAATTTTGGATGACATTGATCGACGGTAAGTCTTTTGGACTGAGTTGGTCAATAAAACTAATAGGTACTGTAGTATTGCAATTGCTGCACCATTCTCAAACCTCCGCCAGTTCCATGAAGGACGGGGATTTAAGCAGTGGACAGGGGATGATTCAAAGGCCCTGATGAAGGTAAGACACAATAACATGCTTTAGTAATTTGAACTAATAATGATACCATAGGTATACCTTCCTGCCATTGAAGGTTATGTCCCTGTTGAGATGGTCCGCTGCTTCCGAGCATTTCTGGAATTTTGTTACATTGCACAACAGGAGGTTCATGATGAGAAAACACTTGGTCAGCTCACTGAGGCCATGAATCGTTTCCATCATTACAGAGAGATTTTTGTGGCCACTGGAGTTCGCCCAGGTGGTTTTAATCTCCCTCGCCAGCATTCCATGGTTCATTATCTTCAACTGATCTGAGCTTTTGGGAGGCCAAATGGCTTGTGCACATCAATTACAGAGTCAAAGCATATCAAAGCTGTTAAAGAACCTTGGCATCGATCTAGCCACCATGAGGCTTTGGGCCAGATGCTACTGGCTAACCAGCGGCTTGACAAGCTGGCGGCTCTTCGTGTAGACTTCACCCACCGTGGAATGCTTGAAGGGACATGTTATACAGACAGCCTCATGGAAATTGGTATGTCTTGGAATCCTCACAAGCAGATCTTTCTAAGTAATATTATCTTTAGGGGATGGTGATTATGGTGGAGGTGTTAATGTCCCTGATGAGAATGACAGTGAAGATGAGCATGAGGATGATGGTGGTGCTGTTGAAGGTCCTCCAATCACCTCTGATGTTGATCTTGCACGAACTGTTGGTATGTGTTTGATTGACTGTTTTGACATCATACTAATAACATGTGTAGTTCGAACCCGGAATGTTCTCTCTCTTGCAGCTGAACTACAGCAACCTACATTCCTTGCACTTATTGCTCGTTTCCTCTATGATCAACTATACCCTGATAATGTTCTCTCTGCATCCCAAGTTCCTCTCAGTGCATGTCCATCATATACAGGCAAGATCAAAGTGCACAACTCAGCTGTTGCCACCTTCTATGCTCCATGTGATCCCAGTGGAATTGGTGGCATGCGTCGTGAACATATCAGGGCTGTGCCATCATGGCGAAAGGGTCCCAGTCGGTATGATTGTGTCTTTCTCAACCGGGATCCAGAATTGCCTGGGATACAAGGAATGGATGTTGTTCGGGTTCTTCTGTTCTTTTCTTTTGACTTCAACCGCATAACATATCCTTGTGCATTGGTACATTGGTTTAAAGTTGTTGGTGATGGTCCAGATGAGGACACAGGCATGTGGATTGTACAGCCAGAGATGGATGCTGATGGGTTTCCAGTCATTTCTATTATTCATCTTGAATGTGTTGTTCGTGCTGCTCATCTTCTTTGTGTGTTTGGGAATGCTGTCATTCCCAGAGCTCTACACTTTCACCAGTCCCTTGACACCTTCAAAGCCTTCTATGTAAACAGGTTTATTGACCATCATGCTTTCAAAACAATATGATCTGTACCTTGTTGATTCTGAAAAGTGGGGAGTTAATGTAAGGGCTACCTTAGGTTGAGGACCTCACTTGAGCTAATGGGGATCCATAAGGCCATACACGGGTAGGGGTAAACCCGCGGTTATTCCCAAAAGGGTAACGTGGGTTTGGGTACAGTGTCCTGATTTGGACACCACGCCCAAACCGCACCCTTCACCCGCATACTGTGGGTGGCTGCGGGTGGCTGCGGTTATCCGGTTATCTGGGTTGGACCACCCTCAAGACGCAGTAAGTATTTAGTTTCCTTTTATTTTACTTAAGGCCATACAGGGGTAGGGGTATTTCCACAGTTAATCCCCAATGGGTATCATGGGTTCGGGTGCAGTGATCTGAATTGTTACCCAAGCCCAAACTGTCATCATTATCCACGGGTCACAGGTTCTCCCAGTTATCATGCCACCCGCGCAATTAGGCAATGGCACAGATACTCTGTGGATACAAATTTTCTGATCCGTATCCATATCCGTGAAAATCCATACCCGTGTATCTGTCAGGCACGGATTTTTCCCATGGATACTTTACCCATGGATACAGATTATCCATGGGTACGAGTATGGGTATGGTGACTATTATAATTATATCTAGATATTATTTTTCTACTAAATATACAGTATGTACTACAATTACATTGGGCAGTTGCCAGCCCAGTGTTGTTCTCACGAACGTCCTGCCATGTCCAAGTCGACACATTGTGCCATCGCTGTTGTTGACGCGCCACCACCGTTGTCGACACGTCGCTGGTGTTGCCGTGTTGCCGTCATTGTCATTGTTGATGCGATGCCTAAGTCGATGCGTCGCCATCCTGGAAAGCGTCCTCCCACCAGTCCCTACACCTCACATGGGCCAGACGCATGTCAATTGACGTGGTTGTCACCCTCGCGAGGTAGACAGGGGGGCCTCTGGTGATGGGAAGGCTATACTTGGTAATATCATGTGCGATCGAATGCGCCCTCCACTGTGACATTAGTGTGACTTGTCACGTCTGGACGTCCAGACGTGATGCTTAGTCATCTGACAGTCATGGTGACCGGTGTCATGATCCAAAATGGTTTTGGATCAAAAACATGGTACAAGTTTAGAGAAAGGATATTTATGCAATTTTCCATTCAGCTGCAATATTGCAATTTCAGCTGGAGTATCCCTTCTCTCAATAGCCAGGACAACAAGTGGACAATATCAGGAATATAGCCCCAAGCACTAAGGGATGGTGCCCAGCCACCATCAAACCCAGCTTACAGTATCAGTAATGAAGGGACAAGGCCTTATCAGATTACAGGATTAGATAATAGCTGACTTATCCTTATCTTTACTAATAAGGAAAGGATAAGATCAACAGCCACAGCCTTACATCAGACATCAAGATCCAAGATCAGAGCAGCCACATTCCACAGCCACCTTCTTATCTTTCTTGATAACAGATAAGATAAGAAGCACAGCCTTCCATCTTCTATTCTAGAACATTGGAAAAGAAGCACAGCACAGCCTTCTATCTTCCATCAAAGAACATTGACAGAGGAAGCACAGCCTTCTATTCTAGAACATTGGAAAAGGAAGCACAGCCTGAAGAACTGATTCTAGAAGCCCAATTTGAAATTACATGTTCCAGCCTTGGTCCATGATTCCTGGAGAACCATAGACCACCCCAGATCTCAGAGAAGATCAGCCAGTGGCTCATCTCCCCTCAGATAACTCATTGATCAATCAGCAGCCCCACCTTATGACCCCATTATGACACCTTATGACACCATTATGACACCATTATGACCAATTATGCCCCCATCCTTTCTCACAGTACCATATGATTCTCAGTAATTGACTCTGCATGAGTCACAAACCTATGCCCCAATTTCCAATTGCCCTTTTATATGTGCCCTTTTATATGCCCACAAACCTATGCCCCAATTTCCATTTGCCTTTTATGTGCTTGCACACCCTATGCCCCATTTCAAATTACTCCCTTGTGATTCCTCTTGACTCACAAACCTATGCCCCTATTTCCAATGCTTGCTCACCCTATGCCCCCTCATTTCATATTACTCTACTATGACCAGTTATGACTCACTAACCTGTACACTCATTTCATATTCCATCCTATGACTCTGAATGACTCCTGTAGTTGAAAAGGTATAAATAGGGCCCAGTTTCTGCAGGAGACATCAGTCAAAAGTTGATCCCCCCCAAGTCAAACTTGATCCCCCATTCCCATCATCCTTTGATTCACCCCTTTAGTATCTAACTACTTCTGTAGTAGCTAGTATACCAATTCAGTTACAGTTCCAGTCTTATTCTTGCTTGCTATTCCTTCTCAAATCAGATAGTCTTAATTGATCTATCAATATCTGATATATTGATACTCTTTTATTACTAGTTTGGGAAATATTCTGTGACATAGTGCCGTTACTATTGTCATTTATCTCAAGATATATTGGTCTTCACCAAGATATCCCAGTACATATTCTGAACCAGTAGCCAATGTGCATTTGAAGCTTCGGAATATTGTCAGATACCTTGATCATCAATACTTCTTGACCGTTTTATTGTCTCATACTTTCATTATCGTCACATTCTGTTAGATAGTTTTTGTCACACAGACTGGTTTGACTTCCACTATCTCTTGCTCATCCCATCCTTGTTCATCATACACAACACTTGTCACTCTTGCTTGTGTATACTATCAAAGTCTTTACCTTGTGTAGGAAAGACCTCACTGTTCATCCATCCTCCAAGTCATACAGCTTGACTTAATCTTAATCAAGGTAGCTGTTCACTGTTATCTTGACTGTACTAATCTTTGTTAGGACAAACTTCAGACAACACAGTTGTTGAGCACAGACCATAGGTGTTTAACAGTTGCTTACCATCCCCTGAAGAACAACAAGGTAATTTCCTGATCAAAGTCGCACTCCGGAAACCCTTGGTGCAGATTAGTTTTTTCATATAAACTTTTCTCACGAACAACACCAGGGTGACGTGTGACCACATTTTCCCTAATCAAGGAATTTACAGGCTTGAATCAAGGTAAAGAAGAGGAAGCATGTGTCGTCTGGTGTTGAGGCTGATATCATTGTGTAAAATAAGTAGTACAAGTTTGATTTGTGTATGATAGTCCCAAACACTGCGGGTACTCATGTTACCCGTGATTTTTCTGAAATACCGCCTGGTCCGGGTAGCGGTGTCTACCCGTTGTCCATTCAGGTACGGTGACCCCAGGTACGGGTACGGTTATGATATTTTCTACCCCTGGTATACCCGTGTATGGCCTTAGGGATCCAAAGATAAATATATAACAAGAGAGGATATCTATCATACAACAAACCTAATGGGGATCCAAAGAGAAAAGGCTAAGGAGCCCCAGTAGGGTGGCAGGAAATAATATAACGCCACTCCAGGAAAAGCCGTAACTATATAGTACTAAATAACAAGGGTAAAGGTTATGAGTAAAGGAGTGTGGAGTATGTATGCCTGTACACATAGATAGAAATAACAATATGCATATGGAAAAGTGAAGGTTGGATGAAAGGGTGTGAGTGAGAGAACCGGAACTGGAACCAAAGTCTTCTGAAGATTAAATGCTGTCTGGAACCGGAAATGGTTTTGATGGTGCTCAATCAAGCAAGGGTACTCGAATAGAGCAACCAGAACCAGAACAGGGTGTCCCCTTACAGTTAATTGCACTTTGTGGTGTGAATTGCCAACAAGGATAGGAAGGGATTTGGGGTGGTAACTGAGGGGGTTGCAAAGAAGCATAGGCAGAGTGACAATAAAGAGGGAGAGGAGAACATCAAGAAGTGAAAATCCATTTCAAAGGATCTGTAAGGAGACACCCAGTTCTGGTTCCAGTTGCTTGATTTGAGCACCATTGCTTGATTTGAGCATCATCGGAACCTGTTCTGGTTCTGGTGTCTGCACCCTTGTACTTTACCTTGGTTTAGCCTTCACCCCACTCTTTCCTCATATATTGTTATTTCTATTTATATACATATGCTTTATCCACCTTTATGATATTGAGTCTGGTGCATGTGTATACTGCATCTCCTGTCAGACAATCTTTGTCACCATGGAGCACAAGGTGACAAATGGTAGAATTGACAAGAAAGGGTAAGTTCTAAGTGTCAATGTGGAAGAGCAGACCATTATTCCTTAAATTTTAACAATTGTGAATAACACTGAATTTGCCTTCACGTCAGCCACTCAAGTAATTCTGCCTGGTGTGGACAACTTGTACATCAAGCGGTACCAGTAACTATTCCAAAGTGGTCAATTTGGGGAGATGGCCAAAGTTGCAGCTAATTCACCAATGGTACAATTTCTCCTTTCCTGTGAGAATTAGTGTTGCTGTAGTCTGGTTCAGAACCAATATGAACCCAGTTCAAACCCCAAACCAAACCCTCAGTTCAGTCTAAGTTCAGCCCTTTGGCTAAACTGAACTGCAGGCCTGGTTTTGGGTTCCAGGCCCTTCACTATTTCTGAATGACTTGGAATGGGGTCCAAACCACAAACACACCATATTTTTAAGGTACTCACTTCATTTGTTTTTCAGATTACTTACATTTTCATGTGTGGACATCATATGACCTAGGCTTTTGTTCATCAAAGCCATAACAGCAACAGCAACAACAATGTGGAGACACACAACAAACATAGTAAGTCACAATTCTTTCATTATTAACTGATGTTCTTCACACAGAACACAGACTTTGGCAACACTAGTGAGAATTGCTTTAAAACTTGGCCTCAATGGGTATATGAATCATTGCTGTCATTGAATCTTTCAAGCAAGCACCCAGGCACTCACACCTCTTGGTCTATCACCAATTTTGCAATACTTTGGGACTTTGCTAGAAAAGAGTGAATTCAACCACCTGGAGTCTTTGGAACTTGCCCATCCTGTTTTGCAGCAGGGCAAAAAACAGCTACTTGAGAAATGGCTGAAAGAAAAAAAGGTCAGCATTCTATTTTGCATCTTCTGCTCACCAAATGAGTAGCTATGTAGCTTATCTGCAGCAAAGAACTGGCATCATGTGCCTGTGTAATATGATGCTTGCTCTCAGCATTTACCTGCAGGCAAATATCAGTTGTTGCCTGTTTCACTGAGACAGGTCAAACAGAGAAAATAGTTTTGTATTCCAAAAATGTTGGCTACTATCCTGACTACATTACATTACTGCAACATATCATGCATATGAACCTGGAAATTTTGTGACATAGCTAATGAATGACAAAACAGGTCTCCTTGTGGATGTTGAATGCATGTGTACCATGATATTCATTATGTTATTCTGGTGCTTAACCTGCACTAGACATTTTCCTGTTGCAGAACATGATCCAACCTGCCATCTCATTCTTGCTAGATGCTCTGAAAGATAATAAACCAGAACAAGGGCCTCTCCAAACTTGTCTCCTTGAGATGAATATTGTTCATATGTCACATTGCCAATGTGATCTTTGGAAATGAGATGTTCACACAATATAACTGTCCTAGAAATGCCAATCTTTGCAAGAAAGCTGGCTTCCTGCCAAAAGCAAGCGAATGGTAGTGTTGTCTAAATTTAGCTGGTCAGAAAAAGCTGATCCCGGTTCAGATTTTTTGATGCACAACCAGCTTGCTCACTGACTGGTATTTGGTAGCTATGACTAGCCAAGTATAGGCAACACTACTGGACAGTAATATAGAATACCCTGCTAATCTGACAAGCATTGCAGCAGGCTCTGGAACATTACAAAGATTTTGCAGAGGTTGGTGTTTTCCTTGCAGTGCTTTTGTAGCTCATTCATGTTGCTACATTTGTGGCTTGTCAACCTTACTATTGAATAGTCCATGGCATGTCTGCAAGAAATGCTCTGTGTCAAAACCTTCAGGTTGTTATTCAAATATTCTGACATTCTGAGCTCTCCGAAGCTGATTGAGATGTCTGAGTACTTCAAGAGTTTTGAAAGTGGTTATAGCAATTGCTATTTTGAGCTGTTGATATTTATACTCCACAATAGGGCTTTATCATTACCTTTGATCTGTTGTCAATCTTGGCGAAGATTCTGAGATCTACTTCAAATACATCCAGGCAGCTACTTGCATTGGCCAGATCTATGAAGTTGAATGAATCTACTAAGAAAGCAACTATTATAATTCTGAGAAGGTCAAGAACTTTCTCAAAGAGGACGAACTTTCTGATCAACTATCTCTTATTGGTTTTGTTTTGTTTATGATCTTGTGCTCCACTTGTATCAGAACAGTCTGACCAAATTCATTGGGATGTATGTACAATGAATCAATTCTGTTCAGACACCTCATGTTGAGACAACTATCAAAAGATTGTTAGCTTAAATGAGTGGACTATTGATGGGCTGATTCACAAAGTAGAGCAAAGTAATAAGCTAAAACTGATTCTTCCTTCAATAGAGGTTCATATTCAGGCTGGTAGACAGGACTCAGCTA
>OY741993.2:3829509-3937421 GCA_963555575.2 Hygrocybe coccinea | reverse complement strand
CCACCATCTCGTGCGTGTCTACTTCTCCTGTTGTCGTAGAGGTGATCCTTTCTCGTGTTATCTCTTCGGTAGGAGATCTGCATGGATCTGTGTCAAAACCCTGACCAAGTTCTTGCACGATGTTGGGGCTATGCACCGAGAGAATTATAGTACAGATTGTGGACAAAAGTTCAAGAGCACATGCGACTACGGTGAACGCATCATAAGCCACGTCGAAAATTTGAGGCAGATTTACACACCTGCAAACCCTTTTCTGAATGTGAGAAAAGAGTCAGATCAGCATGTACAATAAGTCTAAAGACAGAGGAAACAAAGCAAAGGAAGAACATATATCTCGGGTCGTCTGTTTGAGGAAATATGTGAGATGCAAGGATACTTCCACACTGACTGATAGCAACGAGCATAGGTATGCTGGTTACCTTCTTCGTCTCCGACCCAAGATTGTGAAGGACTAAGCATGTGTGTTCAACAGGAACAAATCAATATGAGGAAGCGTGCAACGAAGGACGCAGGGTACACCACACGACAAACAACCCGATACTAGGATAAGCTCCACCGACCATGCAAAATGTCGCAAAGTAGCAAACACGGTAGTCATTCGGCACCATGAGAAGTAACCTGGAGCGGACTGCCATTCAGTGCTTGACACACAAAGTGAAACCTACGCTGTCTCACAGATAGCTGAAACTCGAGCCTGCGACAAATATTCCCCTCGTTTGCAGTTTATCTGAAGCGTAGGAAATACATATGAGGAAAATTCCCGCCACTGCGTAGGGAGGGACAGTCATTAACTGTGCCTGGGCGTTGGCTGCATTGGTATAGATCCATCAGAGGTGTTCACGTAAGTGGCACATTGACTTACAACAGCCGAAGGTCATAACGATGGTGGGCAAGTAGACGACAGCGGACGTGAGGGCGGCATTCAGGCCAAAGTAGATAATGGCACCAAGATAAATCTGCGCGAGGAATTCACTGGCGAATATAGGGTGAGAAATGAGGCCGAACTGACCCTCCAATCACGGAAAACCGCGTGAATATGACCTGTAGGGTATTGATGTTTGTAAATTGGTAGAATGTATTCAGCAAGACCAGCTCACTTGGGGTTACAGTTGCGCCCACATCTCCACTAGTGTAATGTTTCATTCTCCCGACGGCCAGCTTCTTTTTGCACTCGTTGAGAAGCGTAGTTGACTCGGGACGATTAGGAAGTAATAAAAGCGTCAGAACGCTCAATATCACAGTCGGTAGTCCCTAGTCCAAGTAAGATGTGAAACATCAGCAGCAGGCAGTATAATGAGGCTTTCAAGACAGCCTCGGCGACAAAGAGAAGTCTCCAAGGCGAGAAGGGGATGTCGGCATTTTGAATACCGAAGGCAATCAGACCGCCGAAAGCACCAGCTATGGCTATCGAGGAAATAGTCAAAAGATTTTAGGATATGATGTAAAACTAACGGTGTACTTGCAAACCCGAACCAATACACCATCCTCAAGCCCATCTCACCCTTCGTATAAAATCAGGCAGGGAATTGATATCATGTCGCATCGGAAAGGATGTTTTTGGGACTCACAAAGGTAGACAGGGAATGCAGGAGCAAAACCCGCTTTGAAAACACCCAGAAAGACCCGCGCTACAGCTATGCTACCAAAGTTGAAAGCTGCGCCCTGTTTCTTTTTATCTATCCTTCAACTGATATTGATATCTGATAGCGATGCAAGTTCAAAGTGGAGCTAGTTCCCCAGCCGAGCGCGGCACCTGCTATCCACAGACGAGGCGCACATAGTATTGAAAGTATAACAGCAGGAATTTGACACAAGATCTGACGAGACCGGATATGAGTGTGAGAGCCAAAAAAAAAGTGAGGATGAAAGGTTCGGCCGCTTCACATATGAGAAGAAGTAAGCAGAAACCAGCCAATCAAATCGTTGCCCTGAATGATCGCCACCCAAGTTTGCGCGGTCCAAGTCTAAAATTTAGCCCGAGTCAAAAACACAGCGGGAAAGCAAGGGACTACTTGGAAGAGATGAACACGAAAAGAGACAAAGAAGACAGGCTATAGGCATGATCCGCCTGTCCAGCTTTTGCACTAGCCTTCTTTCTTCCGATGATTGTTCAAATGACGCATCCTGGGGAGTGAGCAAATGGTGAACATTGGTGAAAAAAAAACATACCTGGGCTGAGTGTGGGCGCACCACACTTCCGACCTGCTTGCCGTTCCCCCCATCGTCCTCATTGGCGTGTTCACCATCATGGTGGCCATCGTGGTCGGGGCCAAGGTCGTTGTCGTCATGCCTCTCACAGTTGCCAGTGGTTGCAATAAACAAAGAGCGTGACATCAACATGTGACTGTTTACTTTGCTATGTAAGTTATCTCTAATCTTATCTCCTTTTATGTGACCGTGGAATTAGCCAACTAAGGCTCGAATGCTCTGTCAAGGTATTCCAGTGTAGTACCTCTCATCATATGATCATCCTCGTTACTTTATCTGGGGCAATCTTGGGATACCGGTAAGCAGGATGACTGGTATGATAACGATCAATGATCCCTCTTCTTGCATTCGGTGCAAATGTTTCCAAAGGTGGAAATGTATAGATCGCCGTCCGATCTCCATTTAACATGCAAGTAAAGCAAACCGACACTGCATTGAAAACATTTTGGAGGTAGCGATTCAACGATAAGAAGAAACCGAGCCATCATTGGCAGATCAAGGCAAATAACGGAGCTCGGGGACTAAGGCGAACCGAATGGTTAGAATACCCAATAGCACAGGCAGAAACTGAATCATATATCATACCTTGTCGGCAAGCTCGTGTGTATCCACTTCACCAGCAATAAGCTTCCCGTAAAGACAATCCCTTCTTGCGTTGTAAGAGATCTTGACAAGCATTAAGACTCGTACCAGGTACTCTTATGGCAGATCTGGTAACTCACCGAAAGAAACTTGCATTGTGAATTTAAATTCGGGAATTACGCCCCAATCATTGAGAGTGAAACATTCAAAGCAGAGTAGAAGAACGAGAAAGTGAGGCAGGTTCTGGACAAAATTGATGCCGTGAGATTGGATGGCGCCCTCTGTCGTACCACCATGCATGCACCACATCATCTACAAGCATTATGTGAGAACAAAATCAAGAACAGTTGAGGATGGCTCACCTTTGACGACTAGGCCGATGGCGTGGACTGATCCAGATCGCATGAGACATCCTCTCCACAGCGTAGAGTGTGCTCTGCAGCAGTGCCAGTGACTTTCGTGGTATATTCGGTTGCATCTTTAACTTCTTGTTTGTGCTCCCTTCCCCTTGCTCACTTTTGTGTTTTCAACCGCTTGAAGCATGTGATAGAGGCATGGACAGAGGCGTGCTGCAAGGAGCAACGGACCGCGAAGCTAGACGCTCTGACCGACAGCATTCAACTTATTAAGATAGTCAATATACTATGGACCAACTGTTCGTCAGCAGTGGTGTACCAGGAACTTCAATTAACTGTTCTGGTACAGTCTCCCCGCTGGGTAGGTCGTCGAATGTTCCATACACAGATCTTGGGAGTGGTTCTGGAGGGATCTCCACGGCAGGTCCGGCGGTGTACTTGTCAGGAGGTAACGGCAGCATGGCTTTCTCCCATTTGAACTCCCACGCGCCCAGAGAATCACTCCATTGAAACCCGTTACTGGGTGGCTCGGCAGCCGTTTTGAGTGCATAATCATCCCAACTGCCTGGGTCGCCTTGTGAAAAGGCATTTCACGCAGCGTCCAGAAAGACAAAGAGAATATCTGGTTTACGATGCGATACATGGCCATTATGTGTTGCGGTCATCGGTTTTGGGTCGTTTCGATGGAAAAGGAGGCGTAGGTCGGTCGATTTCCGTAATGGTACGTCAATATTATGAAAGAGCCCGGAGAGCGTGGTTGAATGCATAAACTAATGGACGATGGCCTGCCATCTCGTCGGATTTGGTTTCACAGCTGAGCAAATTGTGTAAGAAGGGTATGCAGAGGGGGACAAATGAACAAAGCACGCACTATTCTGAGAGATATTTCCGTAGACCCAACCTGTCTGCTTGTGCTTCTTCATCAGCTCGTTTCTGCTTCCCTTTCGTCGTGATCGGGTGATGCAGAGGGTTACAGATATGAAGAACGGCGTTGATACACTGATTCAAGAGGTCGGCGGGTGCGTTGTTCCTGTGCTCCTCAGGCAAGCAACGCGTTAGCAGCCCCTTCAAAAAGGCTTTGATGGTGCATATGGCATGGTCCTGGATATCGGCGAGTATTGATGGACTGACATCGTCCACACTACAAATAATGAATTGGTTCAGGTGAATATACTATTAGCAGTGGTTCGACATACAGTACACTAGTGAGATGTTCTGAGGCAGATGCTGAGCCACGATTCGATGGCGTCGACTGGAGTTTTTCGTCAGCGGTGATGTCGAGTACGCGCTGAGGGGTTGCCGGTTGGGGATTTGCCCCAAAGGGTGGTGGCATAGGTGTGCGTTCTTCCATGATCAAGTATGCAGGAGGAAAGCTTCAAGTTGAAATGACTGAAAGCACATTACATTGTCACTTCTACATGCCCGCGACATGGGATTGTGAATGTCACCGGCCTGCTTAAGACTTGTGATCAAGCTTGCACACCCGCGACCTTGGATTGGCCAAAGCTGAAATTCTGGATAACGAAGGCAGACTCCCTTCTACATTGTATG
Source organism: Hygrocybe coccinea (assembly GCA_963555575.2). Classification (NCBI taxonomy): domain Eukaryota; kingdom Fungi; phylum Basidiomycota; class Agaricomycetes; order Agaricales; family Hygrophoraceae; genus Hygrocybe; species Hygrocybe coccinea. The sequence goes on along the minus strand of OY741993.2, from coordinate 3,932,724 downwards.
AATGCCACATTTCACGCGTTTGGGGTCATGTGATCATTGTTTATCAATTTCAAGAACTTGTGCAACGCTGTTCAGAAACGATTTTGTCACCCTGCTTGCGAGACAGTCACCTGTGCGACGCGCCGACTTCACACACAAGTCATTGAACGAGATCAGGTGCGCCTCTTTGTTCTTCCTTGAAGCTGGAAGGAGTGGCTGCTGCACCTCACTACCGCCCTGAGGATGGTCTGGCAGGCTCACCTTAATCTATTCATGCTGGACTGGGCCAAGGTGTTCCAAAAGGAGCTGCCACGTCAGACCCAACTAGCACCCTGGAAGGAGATCTGGCAGGCTCACTTGAATTTATGAAAGCTGGACTTCGCCTGTTCATGTCGGACTCCAATTTATTTGTGCTGGACTTGGCCTGTTCCACTGGGAGCTGCCACGTCAGACCCGACTAGCACCCCAGAAGGAGATCTGGCTGCCTCACTTGCGTTTATTGAAGCTCCAGACTTTTGTGGCTCCGTAGAGGAGTGTCACCGTAACCACTGCCCCTTCTTTCTTTTTTTTCAGCTGGGCTCACCCAATGTGCCATCGACTCAGCTAATTTTTTGCCAGCCGCCCCCATGCCTACCAGAAGCCAAGTCCAAGCCCAAGCCACTTTCATCCTGAGAGCTCTCGCAGACCCTTGTGGCCTGGATGCTGAGGAGGTAAGATAAAGCCTTTCCACCAAGATTCGCTGAGTCTAGTAAATCCTTCTAGCCCTTGGTAGTTGATTTTCCAGTAGATATCAATTCTATGATAGACGACTACCTGAGCCATGAAGCCGATGCCTGGTGCATGCCTTCCCTTGAAGAATGCAAAGCCTCATTCACCCCTCCAGCCATGCCCCCTCCCAGGTCACCTAGTAGAATGGAGCCCTCTGGAGCTGAGGAAAGTCTCTTGCTTAGATGGTTTGATGAGGCCGGTCAGTTGAGGAATCCCAGCTCCAACTTGATTGAGTGCAGGTGAGATTGGCCTAAATTGCCTTTTACTTCTGCTAAAAATCAGCTGGCCCCCAGGCCTGAGTCAGTTGAGGTTGAGGATAACTATGGGCTGAAGGTCTCCCAATCAGATGAGTTGCAGAAGAAGAGGCGAAGGGGTAAGGGTTCAGAGAAAAGGTACAATGAGAGACGTAAGAAGGCTGGGTTGGGATCCAAGCAAGAGGCCAAGTTAAGGGGACGTCTGTTAGCCAAGTGAGTCACTCAATCTCATCCCATAAGTTCAAGGTTCACTCTCCACATAGGTCACATACCTGGCAAAGTGTTGGGTTTTCAATTCAGAGAGATGGCTTAGCAGTTTCCACTGGCTGGCATGGTGCTCTGCCACCTCAAAGAGCCTGTGAGGAGATAGACAGGAGATACCAGACTGGTGAGATTCTGGAGGACTTGGCAAAGTTTAAGCCCATTCCTTACATCCGTGAACCTGAGTAAGTCATTTTGTCCTTGTTTTCTCTTCCCTTGACCAGCTTTTCTCAGAGGCAGAAAAGAGTTATCCTTGTTTCTGTTGGATTGCATGATGCTTCTTGTTTTCGTTCGTTCAGCAAGGGTCCAGTGGATCTCTTCCTCTTCCTCTCTGCAAAAGATTTTTTCTGATCTTGTACTGGCTCTTGTGAAACATGACATCTGGGATCCTGCCATTAGGTCTTCTTGTGCCCTTGGTAATCGAGGACCTCACTTTCCTTGTATTATTGGTTATCAAAGGCAGTATAAGGAGGTGAGTCTTTTTATTTTAGCACTGTTGATTCTATTGATATTTTTATCAGAGCCCAGAGTTAACTCTTTGGCATCGTGAAAATTTTCAAAGGGTACAGGACTTTATCCAATCCCCCTTGATTAAAAGGATTATGTGAGCTATTTAACTTATTATTGTTTCTGGCTGTTTATTGAGCTTGAGTGCTAGAAGAGCTGCTTCTTCCATAGTGGAGTTGGCTTTTCCTGGCATTAAAGAAAGATTTATCAAAGCAGCTGAATGGCATAAGCTGAACCATGGTATAGAGCCCCAATTTGGGCTGTTCTGGAATCTCTGTATTAATGCCAGCTTCCCCACTGCAACTGGATTGATGCCATCTATCAATTGTTTTCCACATGTTGATAGTAAAAATGGTGTGTCAGTTTGTGTTTTGTTCATTTATCTCTTATCAGGGTGTAGGTTTTGATAATTATCTGGATATATATACTCTCACAATTTGATAGATCAATTTGATGATACAACAAGAACATGGATTGTCATTTGGGAACTAGGGGTTGTAGTTCAGTTACCACCTTGGATGTTTGTGGCATATCCTTCTTCTTTATTTTATCATTTCAATGTTGATATAAAAGGCAAGTGTTATCTTTGTTAAAATTCAATGCTGAGTAAATTTAGCAGATATCCATTTTGTATACACAAATGGAGAGCCACCAACCCCTCAAAATAGTATTGACTTCACTGATGGAGATAGCTTGGGTAGGGGCAGTCTAGTGTTTTATAACCAGGCTTCTATGTTTCAGGGCCCTGAAACTGGTTTTGACACCTTGGCAGAAGCTAGAGCACATGGGCATAGTGGTTCATCAGATTATGGGAAAACTGCTCAGCAAGCTTTTGATAACTGGGGTAAATTATTCCATTAGATAGGAGAAAAGGGTTTTTTCTATAACACTAGAAATATATGGTAGCCTCTATGTCTTGCAGTTGTAAGGAGACCAGAACCAGAAAGGCAGTAATGTAAGGAAACAACTTGTTCCAGTTCTGGTTCCTATTCAACTGATTAACTGGAATGTGTAAGGGCACACCCAGTTCCTGTTCCAGTTGGTTGATTCCAGCACCATTGGAACCAGTTCCAGTTCCAGACAGTGTTGAACCTTCCAATGACTTCAGTACTGGTTCCAGTTCTCTCACTCACATCCCCTTGATCCAACCTTCACTCTTTCATTTGCATATTGCTATTTCTATCTATGTGTACATGTATGCATACTCCCCACTCCTTTACTGATGATCTTTACCCTTATTATTTGGTACTGTATAGTTATGGCTTTTCCTGGAGTGGCATCATATTATTTTCAGCCACCCCACTGGGGCTCCTTAGCCATTTCTCTTTGGATCTCCATTAGGTTTGTTGTACAATAGATATCCTCCCTTGTTATATATTTATCTTTGGATCCCCATTAGCTTGAGTGAGGACCTCCACTTAAGGTAACCCTCTATAGTTTACATACTAGAGAGATGTCTTGTATACCCCTGATTCCAGTCTATCATATCACCTCTTTACTGCGCTGTCCATGCCATAGCTCTGATATGTTCTATTAAACTTTGTGTTCCTTCTACAAAGCACTACATACACTGTCCAAGGGCAGGGCCATGACCCTCTGGCCCAGCCCCAAAGGGCCAGGGCCGGGCCAGAGATTTGCTGGCCCTGGCCCTTGAGTCTAGGGCCAGGGCCAAGTCAGTAAACAGCTGGCCCTGGCCCAGCCCTCTCAGATGTCAGGGGACATACTGGCTATAAATTTACACTAAAGATACACAATTAATTGGCCATGTAACAGACAGGTCATTGTAGCACTCAGTAATCCAGATCGGGATTTCCTGCAATGCAAATAACATCAGCATCTACATCAGCATAGGCATCAGCATTTGTTGGCGGGTAACCCATGTTTATTTCTCACTATCCTGTTGTCATAATATCCTCTTTAATATACATAATTGATTGACCATCTAACAGACTGGTCATTGTAGCAGCACTGGTTCCAGTTTCTGTACCTGCACCCCTTGTACTTCACCTTTATCTATGTTCACCCAAATTCAATGCAACTCAAGTAACATTTACCCCATCCCTCGTCTCACACTCTGTACCACCCAGAATTCCACAACTTGACAACCAACATCTCAGCTCACATCTCTATTTTTTGGTACCACTGTAGTATTGCAGCTTTCATTGTCACCAGCTTAGTATATTTCATACTTTCAGCCTTTGCTGTCCTATGCTTCCATAGCTCAGGTGTTATACAACCTTTCATTTGGTGCCTTCTATATTGTACAGGCATCTTCATGCTGTTGTGGGAATGTCAGGGACTAACTTCAACCTCCCCGATGCTCCCAATCATCACCCAGGTAGTTTTCGCACTCTTTTGATTTGTCAACAGTTTGGACTGGTCCAAGTGCCCTCTTGATATCCTGCATGTAAGATTTCAGTCATAGCTTGTTTGTAATATAGTGATAGAGGTTGGGGGAAACACCAGGGACCAAGGAAAGCATGTTGTGTAAGCACCTCTTGACTGCTCTTGACAGCTTTTTGACCATTTTTTTACCACTTTCTTGAAGGTTTGGGCCACTATTAGTATTCTAAGAAGGGATCTGGTGGATGGGAGTTTGTGACTATGGTTTTCTATAAATTTTTGGCAATGTACTGATGTGATTTGATTGAGAGATTGGTGTGTGCATGTGTATGGACATGGTTTGAAATAACGATATCTAAATGAAAGAGATGGAGTGGGGGAAGGCTAAACTAAGGTATAGTACAAACAAGGGTGGTAATACAGGAAACAGAACCAGTTCTGGTGGTGTGGTTCCAATTCAGGAACCAAAGTTAGGTCTGATGGTGCTCAAATCAAACAAGCAGAACTGGGTGTACCCTTACATTGAAGGCTAAAATGAAATGTCAGTACATGGTCAATCAATTGTGTACATTGACAAGAATATTTACAGCTGTTTTATATGAGGCTGCAGAAATTCATTGAATTAGGAAATTTATCTACTTAGTACTTTATAGTCTTCCACAAAATCAGTTGCAATGTCAAGATTGCAGCAATCAAGTTGTTCGAAAGTGGACTCCTTGAGCTTGATGACATTCTAGATTGCTGCAGATTCTCTGAATGCACCTGGTATTGAATTCTAAGGCTTTGGAGGGAGACCGGCAACATTGTTAACCAGGAAAGAACACTGTGAGGGCATCTTTGTCTCATGGATCTTGATAAAGTCAACTACCTTAACCATCTTATCCACCAGAACCCTGACTTTTTCTTGGACAAACTCCTCCATCTCTTGAAAATGGATCACTTCATCTCCATGAACTATGTCACCATGCATTGGGAACTTGTTCAAGCAGGAATGAGTCACAAGAAGCTCAAGCACATCACTAAGAATGAAATGAAGAATGATGTGCCAACTTCGTTTCTTGTATGGCTTGATATAGCGCAGAGGAGGTTGGGTTTATTGATGAAGCCTCCAAAAACAAGCGGACAGTGGGACATTGCTATGGGAAAGTGATGAGAGGAAAGCACACAGAGAAGAAGCAACCATTCATGTGAGGCTGTCGAACTTCAACCGAGGTGTTGTTATGGATCGCTAGATCAGCGTGCTCCAGCAACAACCAACTAACACAAGTCGAGATCAGACCAGAGGAAACACAAGATGAAAGGTGTATTCATGGTCTACCACTACTATACAGCAAGTAGCAGTCTGGGGAAGGGAGAGAGTCTAGGAAAGCGAACCAGGGAGAGAAAACCAGACTAAACGTGAGGAAAGGGAAGGGAAAAAGAGGCACAGTTCGAAGATGAAGGTTTAAATACAAAAGAGTTAGGGAAATGCCATGAAAGACAGACTACCGGGTCTGTATGTACAAACCGAGAGAAATGTAAGAACAATAAGGCTGTCCTGCAGATACAGCATGTCCATCAGTGTTTCAGGTAGTGATTGCAAGGAAATGGTTCGGAGCAATCAAGGGTCCAGACCCTGTGCCTCATGGTTGCCTCATGGTAAGGAGGTGAAACAATGCATGTCAGTGAGCACATGATGAACATGAGGCGGCCATGTGGATGTCATGTGGCTGAGTTCCTAGTTTGGGAATGATGAGATTGGTTCGTCTTCCTGATGGTTTGCATTGGCAGTGGATGCCTGGCCAATAGCAGCATACGACTATGTGTATGTGTATGCGGGATCAGGATGGAAAGGTGAACATGATGCTTCATCATTGGAGGCAGGGGAGAAGGTGAATCACTGAATGGGGAAGAACCATGATGGGGGCGATGCAATGAACACTGGTAATCATACACCAGCGACTGTGGTTCCTGCAGTACGATAAGCAAGGGTGCTTCATATAACCCTTCTTGGCTGCAGGGTACTGGATGACTGGGATGTCGACTAGGTGTGGATATTCTCGACCAGTGGACTGGTACACAAAGGTGATGAAACATGTCGGAATGCAAGTCTTTGTGGAGCATCAAGGGAACTTGTCATACATGCAAGTTGGGGTTGTTAGCTGAGCACTGGCGGTCAGCTGATGAGAAGAAAGCAAATGAATGTGGAGGTGACATGTGAAGAAGAACAAGATGGTCAGCCAAGATAGGTCAAAGGAGTCATTGGTTGTCAGCAACTATGACGGATCCGATATCTGAGTCATTGTTGGGGAGGTTGCATTATCCGAATATAGGTTGCATAGACATAGACGCCCACAAGGGTGGAGATGCCAATAGAACATATGACAATCGTGGCGATGAGCTGGGCGTCAAAGGTAACCATGAGGCTCGGGATGACATGTCGGTCTTCTTCAAAATAGGAAAGTCGATCAGTCATCAGGCACAAGGCTATTCATTCATCTGTGACAGGCACAAGGAACCATGTAGGTGAATTGTGAAAGAACAATAACAATGACATAAGCATGTGGGTGTGGACATATGATCAGTCGGTGGAGAACCAGAGTATTCCAATTGCTGGGTATGATCGGTGGTTGGGTCATGGAGTATTCTTGTCTCGGGGTATGCGCACTGGTCATGGGTTGTGACAAGAACGGAATGGTCAGGTTCGGATTGTATCGTCTTTAGGTTCCTTCAGCTCCTGGTTGTGTATGAATGGTTATGCATCTTCAAGTCATCCAATGGGAATGTGGGGTCAACCCGAGAGTTCAGTAATAAGGTATTGTCCAATCAGAGTGTGGGACTTGGCACATCTTCATGGGAATGTAGAGGTCAATGGGTATCACGTGCTGTCAAAGCAAAAGACAGGGGCAAAGAGGTAAAAATTGTAACACACCCTCAGCGAAACGTCTGCTGCACATCGGGGGCACAGTGTAGTCAGCTGGCGGCAGGAATTTGAGGCAGAGGGTACCTGTCGTACATTTGCCGAAGAGTGGGTGTTGCTGTTGTGGTTCTCAAAAAGGTGTGGTGGACTGGCCACTGCTGTTGAAGTAGGCTAGGAAAAAAGAGAAAAAGGACACACTATTTGTCATTATGGGATTGTTGGGTTACATGAACGGAGAGGGGAGGCAAGGAGAGGAGTACAAGTCTTGTAACAAGATTGCCGAAGAGCGAAGAGGATGAAAACCGCTATTTCCTGTATTTGTAATTTAACTGGATAAATCAGTTGGATTTACCGACTAAAGTAGTAAATTTAAATCATATAAAAGCAAGTAAAATGATAGAATAAGTTGGGAAAAATGACGGTTAAAAGCAGGTATTATGAATACTATTTATAGACAGTTGAATGGCAAATAAAATGCCTGCCTTACACCATGCTCAGAAAGCAGGAATACCACATGACCACAAATAACTACCAAAAGCAGACATAATAAGTACCTATTTGGGAATGTCTGCTTTTGTCCGGAATTCTGGATAGCAAATGCTTCCCGCAGTGCGCTGGTGATTCATTCTGACGATGATACCAATGGGCAGAACCACCGGAATATGACAGATAAAGCAAAACAAGACTTATTAGCTTGGGTAGAGTCTGTTCCAGATATATGTGCTCAGCTGAAGAAAGTGAACGAGGCTTTGGGTGATGTTTTCTCAATTTATTTTGGTATCACTGCATTGGCAGCTGGTCGTGAGCCCCCCTGTGCTTACAAGCGATTATATATCCAAGTCAGTCCCAACACAGATTTGTACTGCACGAATCGTCTCATTTGTTTGCATTTTAGCTCAGTGCCAAAGAATCTGTGCTGCAGATGGCAAATCAGTCAGCTTTAAACCAACTTTCACATTTCATTTTGGAACTGGTATTGCAGAACTCCTCCCAGCTAGTTGGCATTCCATGCATCTACGAAACGCTACAGTACCATGAATCCCAACAAGAAGTATACCCTGAATCCCTCTTATCACTGTGCCGTTGGGTTTGGCAGCGTGGAACGGATGTCTTGATTGGTCTGATCATTTACCCTTCTCCGCTGTCAGATCTAAGGGTGGATCAAGTTGACATTGATTGGAAAAAGGTTGGCACTCAGATTGTTTCGGAATGATACCTCTCGCTGATGGATGTGAAATTTTTACCATAGACGGGTTGCTTTTACTCCTGCCCACAAGTTTGACACCGACCTGCCTACCCCTACTGAAGCATGACTTGAGAAGTGAACCAGGAGGATGACGAGGAGCCAAATGTTCCAAATACTATTTGAAGTATGGGGAACAGCGGCTGACGGGTGGAATTATGTGTGTATGGTGCACACATTCAGTCTGTGACGGTTTCCACTGCATCCCACGAGGCGAAGGTAGAAATGATGTTTTCTCTGCAATGCTGACACGTTGGCCGAAGGCCCCTCGTACTGTATGATTTTGCTTGTGCTTTAGGTCCATACTGCTTGACGAGGGAGCCCGACTTTTTCGCCGATACACTGTTCATGATAGACGCATTTCATGCAAAAGGTCATACGAAATGTGCACCTGCCGCCTTTCTTTCCACATATGCCAACATTGACCCTCGCCTTGCCCACATCAACTCCAGTGCCGCCCAATGCGGAAATGGAGGTTTGAATCGCATATGAAAGTCTGTTAGTTACATGTCTCAAGACAGAGCTATCCTATACATGAAAACTTTCATCACAATCTGGAACCAACTTCGCATTCGCAAGCTTCTTCATCTGGATGAATAACTTGGTATGTTTCAGTTCAGCACTTGTAGCAATGAATTCTAATTTGTCGCAAATTATGCAGTCGAACTACGTATGTGTCAACGGGGCGTGTAGTTAGAATCCATACAATTTTGTGAACATGGTTTTATTAACTCTAAATCTACGTGTCAGGAATGGGTTACATGAATAAGAACTTAATCACCCACGCATGCCCATACATAATTAGAGCTCCATCCTCGACTGCCGAACTCCACGCTACTCGGCCCTGGTTAGGCAAGTCTAACTCCTGGTGATAACAGGCGACGATGCGCCGATGAAGGTGTATAATCGATGGTTCTTCGTGGTTGGCAACAGCTACGTGTGCAGCGGTAACCTCTTCAGCTAGACATTTTTGGATATACTTGCGGTATGGTGGCATGCACGAGTCCCAGTTGTCTTCGCCGTGCTGCCTCCATAGGTTGATCAACATGATGGCAGCTGCCGACCAGAGCTCACACTCAGTGGAGCGCATGGAATCGGTCTGCTCATGGTCTTGGTCCGTGCAGCGTTGGGCGATACCGTTCGAGTAAATGCTATTATCATGTCATGTAGATGTCAACGGTATACCAGCAGACTGTCTTACCAGCGAGTGCCATTAAGCTCTTGCCGGCGCTTATCTTTGAGCTCCTTTTTTGCTAGACGACCCAGCTTGCGTCTATTGGGCCGATTCACTGCCACATAGTCGCGCTGGTATTGTTGAAGGCGTGCTTTATTTCTGTGGGAATTACTTTCAGTGTCAGTTATAGTCTGAGAGGGGAAAGGTTACCGAGCATAATAAGATTTGGGTAGCGTGGAAGGCATGGATGGTGGACAGGGTGAATACGGTACACGAAAACCATTAGTTGTGATATAACGAATGTCGTGAATGAATGTAGCGTATGACTTAAGGCGTGGGTATGTGAATGACTTGAGGCATGGTACGTGTACTACACCGTGGGGTTAGTACGGTATAGGGTACGGGACTTATCCGATGGTCACCTTGAACATGGCTTCGATCGAACTACCCTCGCTCTCGCTGCTTCCAGGCCGGTTTTTTTGATGAATGCAGCTTCTTCAAGATGTTGACACCCTTCCACAATTTGCTCATTTCTGTCCTCCCTCAACATTCTTATGCAACAGCGACATTTCTAGTGCTCCATTCTGAATCGACATCGACAAAGGAGCTGAAGACGAAGTAAGTGGGAGTTTAACGTTTAACCGTCTATGAACATGTAACTGACTATAAAGCTCTATCAAGCTTTCCGTCGTCATCCGAATAGTAATCACGGGTCTTCTTTCTCCATTCGCTTGCCCTTCGCTATCCTTTCTTCAAGTGTCAGTCCAAGTCTCGTAATTCAGTGAGTCTACTCTTGATCAGTCTTATTCGATCCGGTCTTCGAGAAGGGAAGAAGGTCGACACCTCGCATGTATTGATCATACCGAACTTGGTTATACGAAGGTTCCTCATCCCTTCATATGGCGGACTCGGAGTTGCCTTTGGGCATAAGAGGACTCTACACCTTGTCTTTCGATCTGTTCGCTCTACACCAAGCACTACAACAAGCACTACTACAAACTTACGACTAGTGAGTCTTTTACCTTTTCCTATGTTGCCATAGTTACCATCTCTTTTTGCAGTGATTTCGAAGGAATTCGTCACTCGCTGCATCACCCTTGCGAACGATAGCAGCCAGGGTTCCACGGTCTCCCTGACTGAAACCGACTTCTCCTTCCAGGATGACCTCGCATCCAGCATGTCCTTGTGGTCTTCTGCTCTGGACTCTGTTCCTAAGGAGGAGGCCATGTTCTACTACGCTGGCCTTCCCTCCTCCCCTCAGCTTGTGTACCGTTCTAGCATGAAGCCCTGGGTGATGCCCACTGGGCCTGAGGCGTATCGTATCCACAAGGAGCTCCGCCCCATCTTTGATCACAAGCTTGCCAGCGTCTGGGACGATTTGGGCCCCAAGGTGTGCAAGCTCCTCGACGCCAACAGCCTCATCTGGACCTCCATTGACGTGGTTTGCTTCAAAGCTGGAACTGATCCCGTCGGCCCTGTTGTCTTGTGGATTGGTGTTGAAGCTAAGACGGTCTCTGGCAACGTCGCTCACACCTGTGTGGATGGCTGCCTCGCCCTTCTTCAGGAGGTAGGCATTGATGACGTTGAGGTGGAGTTCCGCAGCTCCATCTACACCCGGTCTGCCGGCCCTGGCCTCCTGAAACCTGTTCCCGACCTCCACCCCACTGTTGATGTTCGTGGTCCTCTCACTGCTGCGCTCGGGCTCTCCATCGCTGCCATAGCTACCCTTGACGCCGAGGGCACTGGTGGTCTCTACCTCGCCCAAGGTGGTGGCAGTGACAAAGTCTTGCTCCTCACGGCACGCCATGTTCTCTTCCCATGGACTGTGGACACAACTGTGGACATGAACCAAGACTACTCCTGCCCCAGGCCTGGTGCGGCTCTTCGCTACGTTGCCCTTATGGGGTCTCAAGCATTCGACAACTTCCTTGTCTCTATTGAGCGTAAGATCCGTAGGTGTGGCACTATCATCGAGCTATGTGAGCGGCAGATTAAGACATTGAAGAAGAAGGTGGCTGGAGAAGGTGAAGACAATGACGAGGATGAGATGGGTGAGGCCAGGAAGGAGCTGGAGCAGAAGCAGCAGCTGCTGAAAGAGACGATCGAGACGATCAAGGCGCTGGAGAAGTTCCACCACGAAGTCAAGAGGGACTGGAGCGACCCCGAGAAGCGCGTCATTGGCCATGTTATCCGCTCCCCTTGCATCACCGTCAATGCAGGTGCCGAGGGCTTCACCGAAGACTTCGCTCTTGTCATGCTCGATACTGCCAAGTTCAAGAAGGCCTTTAAGGGCAATGTCATAGATCTTGGTACATCTTGCTTTGTCTTATCCAGCGTTCTTTCTCAATGGATCTCCAGGGACCGAGATTCCGGCCGACAAGTTCACCGAGATGATGTATCCCCGCCATGACAGCCCCTTGCACTTCAAGTATCCTGAGGACCGCCTTCTTCGGCTTCAGGGCACCATCCCCAAACATCTTATGCGCAGCCCAGACATGCTCGACTGCGATGGCGAGAAGTGCCTGTTTGTCATCAAACGCGGCATCACCACGGGCATCACCATTGGTCGTGCCAATGGGATCTTCTCTTACGTTCGAGAGTATTTCCCAAACCAGACTCACCAAACCTCGAAAGAGTGGGCCATCCTCCCCTACGACAACAAGTCTGGTCAGTTCTCTGACCGTGGCGACTCTGGCTCCATCATCGTCGACGGCCTTGGCCGCATTGGTGGCCTCCTCACCAGTGGAAGCGGCAAGACGGTGTCATCTGACATCACCTATGCGACTCCGTTTTACTGGCTCCTCACCCGCCTCAAGATGAGGGGCTTCCCAAATGCCCATGTCGGCCCACAGATTACCTGAGCATGTGCTATCAGTAGTTTTACATAAGCTTAAATATAAGCTTTTGTGTTAATCATGTTTTGTCCTCCAGTTTGTTATTGTAAAAAGACCAAAAATCATTATTTTTTCAGGCTGGTCATGCAACTTATTCTCCCTCCTCTGTCAGATATACTTCAAAGTGGTCTGTGTGATTAGTTGAATCTAATCGCTCAGTGTCTTACAAGGTTTAAGAAAAAGAAAGGGAGAGTAGCAGGATGCAACCAGCCCTGGAACAGTGGTGCAGCCCAAAAATATTTTATATGGAGAATGAATGCATTTTGAACACTATGAGGCTAAAGTGTGAAAAGGATAGGAGGGAAAGGAGAAAGAAAAAAGGGAGGGAAAACCTCCCACCCTAATTTGATGTTTGTTATTCCATTGTGTCTAGTTCAATTGTTAGAAAAACGACAGCTCACGGCGCTAATGAGCTTCAGTTGGGTCCATCAGGAAAAGGGGATTTCACTTAGTCCAACTTAGTTCAAAAAGTAAGTCAACTAAGTAGCCTAAGTTGTCATTAAGTTAAATAAGTGTAATAAGGAAGCTCAGTCTTGAGGTACTACTAGTACAAATTAAGTGGACTAAGTTGCTATTAAGTGTAACCTGAGTGGGTGGAGAGCCAGGGGATGGGGGATTGGATGGGGATCGGTGGGGATGGGTGGATGGAGGGGATGGGTGGGGAGGAGTGAAGGGATGGGATGGGAGGAGTGTGGGGTGGAGGAGTGGAGGAGTGGAGGGGGATGGAGAGGATGGGAGGGAGTGGATGGGGTGGGGATGGGGTGGAGAGGAGAGGGGGGGGGGGAATGAGAGGGGGGGGGAGAATGAGAGGGGGGGTGGGGAGAGGAGGGTATGAGAGGGTGGGGGTGGGGAGGGTATGAGAGGGTGGGGGTGGGGAGTATGAAAGGGGGGGATGAGAGAGGGGGGAGGGGTAATGAGGGGGGGGGAGGGTGGGGTGGGGAGTATGAGAGTAGTGCTGCCAAAGTTCAGTTCAGTCCCTTTTGTGTGAACTCTGAACTGAACTCGGAGTTCAGTTCAGTTCAGCTTAGGCTATGAACCCTGAACCCTTACTATATAAGACAATTGGTTCAGTTCAGACATGAATTTGACTGAATTGAACTCTTTAAGTGGTTCAGTTCAGCCAAGAGGCCTGAACTGAACTGAACTTGGGGTTCAGTTCAGGGTTCGAACCGAGTTCAGATCAGTTCAGAACTGAACTTTGGCAACACTATATGAGAGGGGTGTGTGGGTGGGGAGTATGAGAGGGGGAGGGGGAATGAGAGGGTGGGGTGGGAAGTGTGAGAGGGGGAGGGGGAATGATAGGGGGGGATGGGGAGTATGCTGTGAACTTTTGTACATTTATTTTTCACAGCCATGACTGCAGTTTGGAGTGATCCTGTTTTGAGATAACTACATCAGCAAAACAGTGTTTTGTCTGACAATGCTGAGGAGATCTGAAATTCTCTGAATGATCTGAACTGTCTCTATCTGACTTCATCTTGTTATCACATAAAATACATATAAAATATACAATATAACTCTCTACAATATGTAGATCACACAACACAGCCTCAATAGTACTGGCTGTTGTAGTTCACATCTGTTCCTTGTCAAAAACATATACACATAAGGCAACCTTTAAGAAACCCCACTGCCATACTGAAGACAACATTAAACTTACACCAGGACCATTGGAACAGAAAACACAATTAAGAGGAGTGAGTCCAAATGACACTAACAAAAGACAGGGCAAAGGAGTAGACAGAGGGAGAGGCCAGCAATGATCAACATGGACACAACAACACCCTCAACAGCAACAGCATCAACACATCAACAACAGCACAATGAAAAGACAGGATGGGTTGAAAATTTCACCCTTCTGTAGGGCACAGCGCGGGTATGGGCATTTACGTATGGAACAAAATATCCATATTGTTGGAATAACTTGGACTTTTGGTGGGTAATGGGTCTTGAAAATTCTTGGCAAACCTATGTCCATCATTCCCATCATTATCCACACTGCATACAATAGATAAAACCCATAAAATATCATCTATAAACTCAAATGAGAAATTCACCCCCTGCTCAGTCTGCATTTTTGTGTACATTATACCTGGGGGTTATACCTGTTGCATTGTGTGCACAATAGTGCCTTTCATATTGCACAATTATATCCAACACTTTGTAGCCATCTTATTTAACATAAAACAGACATTTTCGCCCTATACCGCAAATCGAACACATGTAAATTGAACCTATAAACTTCAAAACAAATTGCAGGATCAAAAACCCACAGGTTACCCATGCTGTGCCCTACTCTTCTGACCCTTCTTCTTATCCAGCATGCACCTCACTCATCCTCATGTGAGACAGCAAGCACCTTGTTTACATTGCTCAGCATTTCTTCCTAAGCATATGCACGTGTTTTGGTCACAGGTATCCATGGGTATGTAGACTGTCCATGGGTCAGTCCAGGCTGGCCCTCACCTGATTTTGCTGGCCCTGGCCCCAGCCCTGGGTCATAAGGGCCAGGTCAGGGTTGGCCCTGGTGCCCTCTATCTCAAAAATTTGTCCATACATGCTCTCCATTCACAGTATTATAATCCACATAGTCATCATTAAAGTCAAAATCTCCAACATATTTCTTCATAGTCTCTCCTTCCACATTAAGCCTTTTATCTGTGTATGCAGCATGTAGCTTTTGCAGTCCTCTGAAGTTGAATTCCTTCATTGGCATTATCAATGGTCATAGTATATGTGCTCAGCAATATAGGTTCAAGGTATAGGTAGCTAGATAGTCATGAGCCATTTTGGTAGCCTTTTATACCATGGAGTTATGAACCTGTGGGGAATCCCAAGGCTAAAAGGATCTCCAACTATGGGAACTAATTTTTCAATCCTGGTGTCTTTGGAAATGCTAAAGCATGCATGGTTAGAGTAAGCTAAATGACATACATGTACCTCTGACATCTAAGAGGCCAGGCCAGGGCCAGCTGTTTACTGACTTGGCCCTTGGCCCTCAATTGGAGGGCTGGGCCAGGGTTGACCCTAGGGCCAGAGGGTCATGGCCCTGCCCATGGACAGTCTATGGGTATGGGCATAAGACTAATATTATTTGATAGGTTCTGAATTTGTAAGTTAAGTTTGTAGTTTTGTAGCTGTGGCTGAGGCTGGGGCTGCACAGCTGCATAGATACTGGCCTAGAACTTGTACTCCAAGACTGGACAGACAAGCAGGAAGGGTGATGGCCTGGGGCATGATTGTGTGAGGGGGCACACTGGTACTTGGAGGTGGGCCAGTGCCAAGATGGCATGGGGATGTTTGGCATGGGAACATTTGTCATGGTAGGTGAAGATCCAGGTCTACGAGCCACAGGAGGGTGACAATGGGCAGGAGGATAACCAGGTATCCCATAAGCTTGATGTGGTGCTTGGCCATATGGAGCTGGCATGGACCTGATGCCAGTAACTTGCCCATTGGCCAGAGTATAGTGATGGTGAGGGGGTAACATGCCTGGCTGAGCATAACCAAGGATACCATTACCCTGAAGAGGGAAGCCACTGACCAGTAGCAGTACATGGGACCATTGATGTTCCCAACCAGAAGACCTGCAGCAGCAGCCTGCTGCATCTTCATCTGATTGCATTGTGCAATCTGACTCTCAAGCTGCTGTCTGTGAACATCACAGCACTAGGCAAGTGATACTGTATATAAAGGGGCTTTTAACCAATCATCTTATTGTTCATCTCTGCCACAGCTTTTGTAGCCTTGTTGGGGGAAGACAAAGCTGAAATCTTCACTCATACCATTCTCATAAACTTGGATGACGCTGAAGGTGGAACTGGATGAAGAAATTGTGGAATTCCTCCTGGGTCATCTTCTGATCAATATTCTTGACATAAAGATTTCTAAACTGGGCCTTCATCTCATGGAAAATATTAGTAAATCAGACAATGTATGATTAGTTTACTAGATTAAATGCATGATGGTCAACAAACTTGTTTACATAGAAGGCTTTAAATGAATCAAGAGATTGATGAAAATGCAAAGCTTTGGGAATAAAGGCTGCACCAAATACACCAATCAGATGAGCAGCACGTATCACACATTCAAGATAAATGATTGAAACAACATTATTACCATTCTGATCCACTTCTGGCTTGAAAATCCACATCCCAGTGTCCTCATCTGGTCCATCTGAAACAGGTTTAAACCAATGAACCAGAGCACAAGGATAAGTTGTGTTATGAAAATCAAAAGAGAAAAACATAAGAATTCGAACAATGTTCATAGCACACATTTCACATGTACCACTACCATCACTAGGCACATGGAATGTGGACACAGCAGAGTTGTAGACTCTGATCTTGCCAGTGTATGATGGGCATTCATGGGGAGGAACATCCGAAGAAGTCAGAATGTTGTCATGGAACAGTTGGTCATAAAGGAATCGTTGGATGAGCATTGGGAATCTTGATTGTTGTATCTCAGTGGCAATTGAGAAAATGGAACGAGTCTTGACTGCAAATTTCATCAATCAGTATGTGAAACAAGTAAAAATGTAAGACTTGCCAATATGTCCTGATAAATCAACAAAGGCAGTAATCTGGCCATCAATTGCACCATCATCACTCTCATCCTCATCCTGGTTAATACCAGGTACCTGGAGAGTGCCAGCATCCCCATACCCATCTAGCTCATCTAGTATAATACAATTCAGTAAAGGCACATCCTGATTGCATATTACACACCTAGTTCTGCAAGTGCACTTGAAATACAGCTTCCTTCAAGCATTCCACGTTTAGTGAAATCAACACAGAGAGCAGCAAGCTTGGATAGGCACTGGTTTTGTGGGGAGCATCTGACCCCATGCCTTGGAATGGTTGGAACTGTGCCAGGGTTTCTTGACAGCCTGGATATGCTTTGACTCTGTGATAGAGGAGCACAAACCATTGGGTGCACCAAAAGCACAAATAAGAACTTAGTAATGAATCATAGAGTGTGTTGAGGGAGAGAGAATCCACAAGAACAAACACCCAAGTTCTCGAATATTTTGCGATAGTGATGGAATCGCTTGAGGGCATTATCAAGATCAAGGAGGGTTTTTTCAGTGTGAACATTT
The DNA here is from genome assembly GCA_963555575.2 of Hygrocybe coccinea. NCBI lineage: Eukaryota > Fungi > Basidiomycota > Agaricomycetes > Agaricales > Hygrophoraceae > Hygrocybe > Hygrocybe coccinea. Next base: position 3,915,301 of record OY741993.2, on the reverse strand, counting down.
TGACATGCAATGTAACAGAATTCCAGAAATGCTCGAAAGCAACAGACAACTTCAGGTGGAACATGGTGTTCAATTGCAGGTAGATATACCGATATTTATTCATCATGAGCAATGTCATAATATTGATTAATCATGACATACTTTCATGAGGGCCTTTGAATCATCTCCAGTCCATTGCTTGAACCTGCGTCCATGATAAAATCGTCAGAGACCTGAGAATGGTGGAGTGCATGCAATTCTATCATATATCTTGTCATCATTACATTGTCAGGCCAAAAAGGTGAAAGGCTCACCAGCGATCAATGTCATCCAGAATCTTGTCAGCACATTTCCTACCATGTGTAATCACCAAGTATTCTTCAACCCACTGTACAAGGTGGTCCTTGAACACCCCTTTGATAAGTTGATGTAAGAGGTCTGGAGCAAGAAGCTCATGAATATCAGCACGAGGGAAACCATGAGCAAATGGCTGTAGTGTAATTAAATGACATATTTTGAGGGAATATAGCACCACTCTGACTCACAAGACATTTGCTGGCAATACCATATTCATCCCAAGCCACATCAACTCCAAATGCTTCTGTGACGAGGATTGAATGTTGACAAGTATGAGAATGGCCTCCTCCATCATCAAAGTTTGCACTGTTAGGATCCGCCGTACATCTACAAAAATGAATTAGCAAAATGAATTGGAAGGATGAGCCAAAATTACATACCTGCCACACCATCCTTGCACAACACCAGAGGCAAGGACTTGCTCTGGATAGTCAGCAATGTAGGGGCCAAGCCCGTATATAACTCTTCAGAAATGATCATCATAGCACCAGACAACTTCTGGCACTGTCATCCCAGGTTTAAGCGGATCAAGAATTTTTGCCAATGAAGCATGAAACAGATAGCGTTTGTAATCTTGAAACTCATCAGAGTTTGAATGAGCCTGCTCAGCTGTTAGAAGCAAGGATACTTTTAATTGGAAACTACAACTTAAAGTTGCAACAAACTTTTTGGGATAGCTAAAAAACCAATAAGTACAAGTGCATTTCCATGAGCGCGATGAAGGCCATTATGGGTGTTGCCAATTGTGGCATACAGAGGGTAATATTCAGTGTTGCCAGTTGCAACTGAAACCGTAGTCTTGTCACTCCCAAGAATGATCGGGACAAACATTGCACCATGCATTTTATCATCCTCAGCAATAATATCCTGTTGATGTGGAACTCATGAGCACACAATAGAAATACAACAGGAACAATCCTATGGCTTGTTCCCATGCCCAATCACCTGACATAAAATTGTGGTATTGCCGATCTCCATCGCCGTTATTGTCACGAAGTGGCGTTGTATCCATCTCACCAACAAAATCAGCATTGGCAAGAATGCCCTTGATAATTTTGCAAGGGTTCCAGTACCACACAACCTGCTCGGTTGTCATCCATGAAGGAGGATCTTCAGTGGGTATCTTGCCTTGGTAGCTGACATTGAATGACTTCCAAGGCACATTGTCTAGTGTCACGCTGTCTATTTTATCATATAATTCACTGGCATCGGAAAAGGGAGGACTTCCGTCATGTTGGATCATCAATGCGGCCCATAACTCAAGCAAAGTATTAATATTGGGGGCAGACATCTGTACTCACTGGTATATGAACTCAGCTGTCTCCAACTTGACCTGAGACCCAAATGGGGACCAGTCGGTTGGGACGTATCAGGGAGGGAGGGCGGAAGTGCACCTGAAGGCAAATAGTTGCCGTCTGCATCACACAGCTTTCCCATAAGACATCAGTGAATTTTCATAATTATAAGGTTGAAGCAATACCATTAATGAGTGGGTGAAATTCTTGACATTCAAGAGGCCATGGTCGCTGTGCCTCCAGACCATCATCATGCTCACAGTGATGATGACTGCTGTTGTTGTTGAAGTCGTTCATGCGCTTGTCGTGATCGGAATCCTCATGAGGTACTGCTGGTGGAGTCGCTAGAGTGGCAGCACTATCTTGAGGTTCTGAAGATGGGGATGGTGGTGTGGGTAATGGCACTGAGGGTCTTTGCGAAGGTTGGTGAGCGTGTTTTGTTCGGATATGTTTCACAAGCCCAGATTGGTTGCGAAAAAGGCGTTTGCACCCTCGGAAAGTACATGGAATTCATCGAAAGTTTTGATTATGAGCAACATCATGACAAGGTCACATGTTATAGTCTACAGCCTAGGTAGTAGTGCAAATGTTTGACTTGAAAGTGGTGGGAGCCTCAAGGCTTCATGGCATAATGCTGCCAAAGTTCAGTTCAGTCCAGTTCAGACCCTTTTTTTGTGAACCCTGAACTGAACTTGGAGTTCAGTTCAGCTAAGTTTCTGAACTGAACTGCAAAATTCAGTTGAGTTCAGTTCAGCCTAGGCTATGAACCCTGAACTCTTACTATATAAGGCAATTGGTTCAGTTCAGACATGAATTTGACTGAACTGAACTCTTTAAGTGGTTCAGTTCAGCCAAGAGGCCTGAACTGAACTGAACTTGGGGTTCAGTTCAGGGTTCGAACCGAGTTTGGATCAGTTCAGAACTGAACTTTGGCAGCACTATCACGGCAGCTGCCAGCAACGTGTTGTGTCATTCACACGGCACTTAAAATTCGGTAACAACTTATGATTTTCTGCCACATCATCTTTCCTTCTCACCACCACTCCCATGTCAGAACCCCCCGAACACATTGGAACTCGTGCTAAAAATGCTACTCAGCACCCTGGGGATGCGATTCCCAAAAGGAAATGATGCTCACAAGTGCAGATGAAGGAGGACCGGGAACGGGAAGCAAACGAAAAGGCTGCTGTGGCAGAGCTCAAGCAAAGGAAGATTTGTGCTGTTGCGGCCCTTGAAGAGGAGATCAAGGAGAATGACAACACCTCACAGATTGATATGGCAAAGCGAGCCCAAAATGCTCGTCCTGGATCCTTGTCCGCAGATAGTAGAATGATCAGCGGCAAGTCTGAGTCAATGCATATCTATTTTCACAGACCTACTAACAGATTGATAGTTGATGAAAATTGGGGAGAAGACAATGCACTTGGCGAGGACGAAGGACCTGACCACCAATCCAACTTGTTTGTGTGCAGCAACAATGATAAAGGGTTTGACACTGATGAAGATGGGGAGTACGCGCTGGCTGTGAATGAAGAGGTGGTCCAGCTGAAGAAGAAACAGAATGTGCCGAAGATCCTGGTGTGCGAGACCATCAAGGAATACAGGACTTCCCGCGATCAAGGTGAGAGTGATGTGTTGACGTTTTGATGAATCGTACTGATTGAATATTGAATACTGACTTGACTGTACTGGACAACACTGGCGCTGACCACTCATCAAACAAACACTATCAGGTGACTCACGCATTTTTTCCCATGCTCCTTCTTGAACAAACCACACTTTTTTTACCATGATCTCATATTTAGACAATTTGACAAGTCCTCTTCTGGTTTGATCAATACCTGGGCCTCTGATGTTGTCACTGGGGCCCTGCCAAAGTCAAACTCCAAGAAATCCTTGTCAACTACTCTCGTGTCTCAGTCCCTTATGTCTGCGCCCAAAACCAAAGGCAAGAACAAGATCGCGAGTACCAGCGTAACTTCAGGGCAGCCATCTACAATTATTGAACTTAGCGACGAGGAATGGCTCAGTGGAAAAACGCCTGATAAGTCCAGGGTAAGACATCGCGACTCTGCACACTTTTGTCTCACATTCCACACACAGATGATCGTCAAGGTTGAAGAAGTCGCAGACGTTATCGACGATCAGCACTCAAGCAACAAGAAATTCACTAACGCCCACCTTCCTGCAGGATGTCATGACAAAAATGCTTGGCGCCGAAACTACATCCCGACATATATAGCATTTGTAGCTCCATACAAGGACCTGTGGATGGTTGCCGATCATGATGCCATTGCAGCAATGCAAGAAGTGTGGAATGCCATCTTCCTCAACAGGTCAACCATATGGATCAGACAAGTGGTTTTCGTAATTGTAAGACTTATTTCTGCTAATATTTGCCTACTAATGCATCTATAGAGTAACCAGCGTATATGCAAATGGCGCGCAGGTATTGGTTCCGCTGCCTTTGCAATAATCAGGGCATTTTTTGACAGTGACAAGCAATTCAGTAATGACGATGCCCATGCCGAATTCACGGCAAATCAACTTACGAACTATTGTTTCTTATACCAGAAGGCTGTTGGTGATAACAAAAAGGTATCTATGTGTCCTATGCCCCCATATCGGCACTCACATTTGACTCAGGATTACTGTGGATTATTCCACGGATCCATTGTCTTACAAACTTTCAGAAGCCATTTTTCAGCCCTTATTGGTGTCAAGAAAGTGCCATCTTTTCAAAATGATGGGGATTGTGGTGCTTTAGCACTCTCTGCCACTGCTGTGTGTTTTTATTTTATTTATTTTATTCAAAAGCCGATCATCATTTATCATATTAGGTTGAGAGAGTGTATACACTCTGGCGTGACCGTACAGTCTCCATTGACTCGTGCTTTCTTGACGATACAAAGAACAGTGGAAAAAATACGTCAGGTGCTATCATCAAGGCTGTCAACCAAGCTACTGGCAAAGAGTCAACCCAGGACAGGAGTTTTGTGGAATTGAATTGGGGCCCCATAACAAGGGATTATCTTGTAACCATTAAGAAGCTCACGAGCGGACCTTTCACCAAAATTGCAAGCAAGGCACAAGCTTTCGCAAAGTTGACTTGATGGGGTGATCCCCACCTTCCTGGGTACAATGCGACGGAAGATGACAACGCATGTGCACTCCTCACTGATGTCTCTGCCGATGAAGGTAAGTCTTTCATTGTAGACAGATGTAGTACTAATGTTTCACTAGATTAATTCCTTACGATCATGGGCCCGCTGCAACTGTAATGCTCTCCAATCTCTAGTCCCAAGTCCTTCTCTTCACCTGCCACACGGTTTTTCACATCTTTGCCCATATGGCTAGGCATTATTATTGGAATTTAATTTTTTTGCCCAGTGCATCCCATAACATAAGACAATTAAGCCGTAATTAGGTCATAATTCAAGTTGTAGTTAAGTCAACTAAGCCCAGCTAAAGAGAAATAAGTTGAAATAAGTCAGACTTAACTTGAAGGACTTTCTTAATCTGACTTAATGAAATTCTGACTTATTTTGACTTAATTTGACTTAACTAATAATTAAGTCAAATTAAGTCAAGTTAAGTTGAGTTAAGTGAAACCACCTTTTCCTGATGTCTTTTTTGACAGAGATTCCATTGCAAACGTGCAACAAAAACACTCGCCACTGACTATGTATGTACATTATTTCAAACTCCACTTATAGCAGTACATTCCGAGCTCAACATTCCAACATCAATCTAATCAGTCACTATTATATCTAATTATCTCTAATATGTCTAATTCACTGTAATTAGGATACAATTAAGATAGGCCTCATTCAAGTATGACTGGATCACATGACTGCCTTCTGTCACACTTACACCAAAATGGTGGGTGAATACTAGATTTCTTGCATCTCCTCCTCCATTATCCACAAATTTGTAAAAATGCTTCCTGAGAATCATAGCCATGCAGCCCCCCCAGAGATTTCTGGAGCTTAATTTTTTAATTGAGATGATATGATTACGAAGATGCAATTATACAATTGAGGCACAAACTACACTAAGACTGCATCACCCATTCCTGAATGCCAAAATGACCTCTCCTGGTCAGAAGCAGCATCCAGAATCTCAGCAAACACATTCCCATTCAGAAGAAAACTAAAAAGAGAAGAGAAGAGAACAAAGAGAATGTAAGTGACATGAGTAAATCCAAGGACTCAGAATTAAACTCACAATTATGCTAAAGATATCTCTGGGTACTCCAACTGTAAAATCCACACTTGTCGACCCTCATGCTCATCTTGCAGCAGTCTTTGCTGAGATATCACAGCCTGTATGGTCCTTGAGAAAACCTGACAGCTCTGGATCAGAGCCAAGCAGTCAAACATCCACAGACCCTGAGTTGTTTGAAGAAGATTTAGATGCTGATGAAAGAGGGGCTGTAAAAAATGGCAGGTGCTCACCAGAAGACCCTGGAGACAACAATGACCATGAAAACTCGAAGGGGAGGTCATTTGTTCCCCCACCTGATCGATCAATTGCTCAATTGGCACTGTGAGACATCACTGCCATTTTGAACCCCAAGCGCAAATCTGGTCATGGTCATAATCCTTTTGAGGGCAATGAGCTCTTGTGAAAATGGCTGCAGATGGTCAAAATGATGCTTTGGACCTACACGGACAAAGGCCAGCCAACGCCGTGCCTGTGGATCACATCATCACTGAAGACAGCACATGCATTTCAAACAAGCACTCACACGGCAAAATGAATATGAAGCTGGACTCACTCATTTATCACAGATCGGTCTGATCTTCCTATCAACCTTTATGGGAGCTGGAATGTCAGTCTTCTGGACAATGGTGAACTAGCAAAGGAAATCCATCTACACCTGCAGGAAAAGGGCAAGTGGGTCAAAGCTGCTGACATTGTCCAGTTCCTTGACACTCCCGAGATCAAACAAAAGTACTCACTCAAAAAAATGATCTCTCTGGCCACGGCCCATTGGATGCATATGATGGACCACCGATGGACAAAATGCCATCTGGTCAGTATATTGATGGACACGAGCGAGAAGACATAGTTACATACCATCAGTCAAATTTTCTGCTGACAATCACTGAACTCAAGTGGAACCTGCGAACCTGGAAAGATGGGATTGTGGAAGCGAAGGGGATGGAACTGTGAAATCATCATATGGTGGTCATTTGGTGGCACAACGAATCGACCTTTTATGCGAACGATCGATGAAAGGTGTACTGGGTACACAAGGATGAGACAGCTGTCCTGCAGCCAACAGGAGAGGGTGTGTCATTAATGGTTGCTGATTTCATTTCTGTGGATTATGGGTGGCTGAGATCAGCAGGTGGAGAGGAGGCTGTGCAGGTACTTTTCAAGGCTGGCAAAGGTCGTGAGGGCTACTTCACCAATGAAGATATCCTCAAACACTCATCAACTGCTATGGACATCCTCGACAAGCACTTCCCAGATGAGCACCATGTGTTCATCTTCGACAACGCAACCACGCACATGAAACATGCCAACGATGCACTATCTGCTCGCAAGATGTCGAAGGGTCCCACTCAAGCATGCCATCCATTTTTTGGAGTCCTATGGAATGTGATTGGTGAAAATGGCAGACCTGTGTATACACCTGACAGCAGTCTACTGAAAGAGAAGGTCCAGATGGCCAATGGCCAATTTGCAGATGGTACCCTGCAATCCTTTTACTTTCTGCAGGACCACCCCTGACCCAGAGTCTTCAAAGGGATGGCCATCATACTGGAGGAGCTTGGGTTCAAGGGTGTGCAACAGATTCGAGCCGAATGCCCTAGCTCCAAGTGTGACAAGGCCGTTGAACATTGCTGTTGCCACAGGTTGCTCTTCAACAAGCCTGATTTTGTTGCAGTGGAGTTGAATCTCGAGATCCTATGCAAATCACGCGGTTATCAGGTCTTTTTCCTCCCAAAATTTCATTGCAAGCTTAACGTCATAGAGCAATGCTGGGGCTATGCGAAGCGTAAATACTGTCTCAATCTGCCCTCCTCATCTGAAGCTGACTTGGAGCACAATGTAATTGCAGCTCTGGACTCTGTTCCGTTGAATACCATGAGACAGTAAGCATTATCACTTCTGCTATGCTCTCGTTCTGATTGTATTGTAAGATATGCAACGTGCACTCAGCGTTTCATGGATGCATACCGAAAAGGCCTTAGTGGGAAGCAGGCTGCATGGGCAGGCAAAAAATACCATGGACATCAGGTTCTTCCTGAGACTTTGTTAGATGATCTCCTGAAGGCTCACTTATAATATATAATACTAGTTTGTGTCTAGATCATATCGTATATAACATTCACAATTTCTTGGCAGGAGGCACGTGGTGTGTCACAAAAGTCACAAGTAGTTGTATTTACATGAGGCCTATCTTAGTATAATCTGACAGTAATTAGTGACCACATACAATACCTGAACTCATTGTGGTGATGGTGGGTTCTAGGCCTTTCTATACCTTGTGAGGGACAAGCACATGTCAATTGACATGGCTCCACCTGATTGTGAGGAGTTAGGCTGCATATGAGCCTGACCATTGCTGTTCCCTCCAGGTGTGGCAGTAGACCACAGTATGCCAAGTCCACAGTGAAATTCAAGTTTGCCATACCTAGCGTGGGCCAGATATATGTTAATTGAGGTATCTGTGACCCTAGCATGCACAGGGGGTCCTGAGTGACTTCTATGCTGGGGTTGACACTCAGGAGCAGGGACTTCTCACCTGGCCATCACCCTCATTGAGTGTTACGATTTTTCCTTGCTTACTCATCACCTGATTCCCACGACATGTTTCCCATGGCAAAGTGCCAAGTCCCATGCTCCGATTGGATGATACCAAGCTTACCACTCATTTGGGTTCACTCTCATGCTTTGACTTCTCCACATGTATGGTCAAGCACATGCCTGGCCTATTGACCAATCACATCGTGATTACTCATCCATGATAAGAGGACTTATTGCCATTGGTTGGAGATATGAGGGAGTATTGCTATTGGATGATAAGTCACCACCTCCCCTCAAGATATTCTCTTTATATACCATTGATGTATGTACAATGTACCTTACGTTTAGTCTGGTTTGCTATACCGGATCAATATAATCTCCCTTCATCCCTCCTTGTTTGAATTGTTAGTCTGAGTTTGTTTGTTGTTGGAGCCGTCCCACAGACAATCCATAACAAAAGACTAAATGTTCCTCTCTCCCCCAACAAACTGACTCACATCACGAAGAAGCTTGCCTACAGCCCCTGCGCTTGTTTTGGTTACACCATACAAGGCCTGTACAAGCCCCTGACTGAAACCTGACCCCAAACCGATCAGCCACCACAGATTACTTTTACAACCAGCACAATTACGTGAACTCTGAATATCACCTCCCCAACAACTCCTACCCTCCTTGTCTTCCAACTCTATCTGACTACTTCTTTGTTGGCACCAGGTTTTGTCGCTCCAAACCTCTCCACCCCTCTTACACCCACACCTTCCCCTACACCTTCTGAACGGTCCGAAGAACAGATTGAAACCATTCCCATTGAAATGATCGTCAAACCCATCCAAGTCGACTCATTTAATCCACCTTTGTGTTGGCCGTATTATTGTTCAACAAATCCTCCTGATCCCTGTACTGCATTCTTTGATTCTATTATCGGTGCTGAACCTATGCTTTGCAGTGACCCCATTGACCTTCCTACAGGTCTAAGTGAAGAATCAGAGTGGGAAAGACACAGGAACAAACTTCATGTTCCTCCCTCACAATCCATCCAAAATGTTCCTATTGTGCACAACGACATCAATGTCATATATACGAAGACTCAGAAATTTACTTGTTTCCTCTGACATCACACTATCTTCTTTCTGAAACCCATTGAATGCTGGATCATCTGACTGTCGAAGAACTTCACTGCTGATGACACCCCCAGAAAATCCTACTTGGTAATCAACCTACCCCTCTTATATCCCTATTATTGAATGGTTGTTTGGACCAAGTGGTATCACCCATATGAAGACCACTTTCCTTCTGACTGGGAAACATCAGTACACTCTGGTCTGAAATGCATGTATGAAGATTATCAATTGTATCTCCCTATCCCTCCATCCCACAATGCTCACACCACATGTCCAGACCACAGTCAACCCATCCACCTACTCCCTGACCGGATAACTCATCTTGACCTTCATCTTACCCATCTCCTTCACGCTCATGCCCTAGGACACAATCAAGGTTTACAATGACTGATTAAACTCCTTGGTTCTCGTCAAAGGAAGTACATCTCTGTGTGGACCACAAGCCCTGCCTATGAATGATACCAATGCAGGAAAAGACGATCCTCTTGCACAGTCGCCTCCATGAAATCCCTCCTCCCTCTTCCCCTGAAATACAATGGTGACAAAGAAGAATTCCGATCCTTCATACAAGCAGTCATTATTTTTATATCTGCAAACACAAAATACTTCAATGACTACAGGACTACTGAGGATCCTACTCCAGTTGAAACATGACATGAAAGAAAGATCTTTCTCATCCTGTCGCTGATGGATAAAGGCATCACAGCCGAATGGGCTAATGATATTTGTGACACCATTGCAACTGAATACTCCACCCAATTGGCCATGTATGTCCCCAAAGTGCCAAACCCTCTGCAGATGGATTGGGGCACATGGGACGCCTTCAAGGCCCAAATGTGTGCACAGTTCGACAAACCGGACGACAAACGTGATGCAGTGATCAAACTCAACAACACTTTACACTGAGCCACTGATCCTAGTGGAGTCCGATCGGACTCTCATCAGACTCCATCAGGACTCACCTTCTTTCCAAATAGTGATACAACATTTGACAAGTCCAATTGGACTCTGGTCGGACTCTCATCAGACTTTCATAGGACTCCATCCAGGAATTATTTAGTACTTTTCTGTTACGATTTTTACCTCTTTGCCCCTGTCTTTTGCTTTGACAGCACATGATACCCATTGACCTCTACATTCCCACGAAGATGTGCCAAGTCCCACGCTCTGATTGGACGATACCTTGTTACCGAACTCTTGGGTTGACCCCATATTCCCATTGGATGACTTGAAGATGCATAATCATTCATGCACAACCAGGAGCTGAAGGAACCTAAAGACGATACAATCCGAACCTGACCATTCCATTCTTGTCACAACCCATGACCGGTGTGCATACCCGGAGACAAGAATACTCCATGACCCAACCACCGATCATACCCAGCAATTGGAATACTCTGGTTCTCCACCGACCGATCATATGTCCACACCCATATGCTCATGACATTGTTATTGTTCTTTCACAATTCACCTACACGGTTCCTTGTGCCTGTCACAGACGAATGAATAGCCTTGTGCCTGATGACCGATCGACTTTCCTATTTTGAAGAAGACCGACACGTCATCCCGATCCTCATGGTTACCTTTGACGCCCAGCTCATCGCCACGATTGTGATATGTTCTATTGGCATCTCCACCCTTGTGGGCGTCTACATCTATGCAACCTATATTCGGATAATGCAACCTCCCCACAATGACTCAGATATCGGATCCGTCATAGTTGCCGACAACCAATGACTCCTTTGACCTATCTTGGCTGAACATCTTGCTCTTCTTCACATGTCACCTCCACATTCATTCGCCTTTCTTCTCATCAGCTGACCACCGGTGCTCAGCTAACAACCCGAACTCGCATGTATGACAAGTCCCCTTGATGCTCCACAAAGACTTGCATTCCGATGTGTTTCATCACCTTTGTGTACCAGTCCACTGGTCAGGAATATCCATACCTAGTCGACATCCCAGTCATCCAGTACCCTGCAGCCAAGAAGGGTTATATGAAGCACCCTTGCTTATCGTACTGCAGGAACTACAGTTGCTGGTGTATGATTACCAGTGTTCATTGCATTGCCCCAATCATGGTTCTTCCCCATTCAGGGATTCGCCTTCTCCCCTGCCTCCAATGATGAAGCATCATGTTCACCTTTCCATCCTGATCCCGCATACACATATTCATAGTCGTATGCTGCTATTGGCCAGGCATCCACTGCCAATGCAAACCATCAGGAAGACGAACCAATCTCATCATTCCCAAACCAGGAACTCAGCCACATGACATCCACATGGCCACCTCATGTTCATCATGTGCCTGCTGACGCATCCACTCATGGATCCTTTCACCTCCTTACCATGAGGCAACCATGAGGCGCAGGGTCTGGACCCTTGATTGCTCCGAACCATTTCCTTGCAATCACTACCTGAAACACTGATGGACATGCTGTATCTGCAGGACAGCCTTATTGTTCTTGCATTTCTCTCGGTTTGTACATACAGACCCGGTAGTCTGTCTTTCATGGCAATTCCCTAACTCTTTTGTATTTTAACCTTCATCTTCGAACTGTTCCTCTTTTTCCCTTCCCTTTCCTCATGTTTAGTCTGGTTTCCACCCCCTGGTTCGCTTACTTAGCCTTCCCCCCTCCCCTGGGCTGCTACTGGTTGTATAGTAGTAGTTGACCATGAATACACTTTATTCCTTGTGTTTCCTCTGGTCTGATCTCGACTCAGTTTAGTTGGTTGTTGCTGGAGCCCGCTGATCTAGCGATCCATAACATTTTCACTTTATCACAACTTCCCCTAACCTCCACCACCACCACCACCACCACCACCACCTCCTCCTCCCTTTTACTACCATCTTCCACTTCCACTTCCTCCTCCTCCTCCTCATCATCATTACCACTATCAACCTCCTCCTTCTTATCCATTTCCCTATCATTAACATCATCCATTTCATCTTCTTGCTTTTCAATTATTTGTGTTCTATGAAGAAACAACATGGCATGCAAAAACCAATCAAAGTTGCAAGGAAGCATTCTTTTCAAAATTGGTTGAAGTCCACCTAACCGTGCATTCAACAGTTCACATGCTTGTAATACATCTTTGTCAATACAAATCATAAAAATAAAGCCAAATACTTAACTGAATGTTGGTTGAATGTACCTTTATAATATGGTTGTCTTACATTATCATGTTCCACTACTACAGATTTGGCACAGGTTCATCAATGGAGCAAGATTGCACCATCTATGACACAGATGGCATTTCGTGATTAACATAGTGCTAGGAATCTACAATGAATTGAGTGGTTTCCTTCTAGTATTTCAGCTCCCATCAGCAATACTACTTCTAAGCAGCCTGTCAATAAAGATCTAATTTGTGTAAGAGGACCCATCCTTCCAGTTCCAGTTCCATGGCTCCAAAGTTCATCTACTGTATATGCTAACAGTTCCAGGTCTGGTTCCATATTCAATCTGTTTCTGGTTCTAGTGGTTCCAATTCCAATTCCTATTCAATTGTCCATCTGGTTCTGATCCCAGTTCCAGTTGTTCCTGTTCCAACTAAGTCCCTAATCCTATGGGGTTATGTGTTCATGTGTGGGCCCTCATTATGATGGACCTTCTATCCTTCATGTTTCATACACATCACCTCACCCCCCTCATGTTCATTGTCTTGCCTCAGAGCAGACATCTTCTCCGTTAGTATAGTTCATCTTTTGCCATTGTACTAGTTGCCACTTTGTCCTTCTATCATTTACACTGTCCCTCTTTGTGTTGTGTATAACCAGCCTTGTGTATTTATAATAGTGTAGTTGCTGGTAGGGTATAGCACGGGTTTTGGCCTTTAAATACATGTAAATTGAGCCTATATACTTCAAAACAAATTGCAGGATCCAAAACCCATGGGTTACCTGTGCCAAACCCTAGTTGCTGGAGCTTGATATTTCATTTGGTTGAGCATTACCACTGTGTGATTCTGATATTCCCATCAGATTCCAAGTAAATTCCATTCAGAATGGTCATTTTTTCAACACATCTCAACAGCTTATATATTGTCCCACAATTCTTGGCTAATCGACTCTGCTTAAGGAGCACGTGAGTAGCCAGATATCGAAGCTTGTCCGTCTGGCTTGAAGCCAGGAGGGAAACAAGTCCATATGAATTTTGTGTGTACAATTGGTGCACGAATACAAACAAAAGAAACAATGTACTAGGGAGGGAAGGTGGGAGAACTTCGAGAATAAAAATAATTTCTTATGGATCTGGGTGAGGTGATATGGTGAGCAAATGAAGTGAGGAAAAATAGAAGTCTTGAAGTACGCTACCTGGGTGAGGTGTTGTGGTGAGCAATGAAGAGGGTGAGACAACCTCCTATTACTTGGACCCAAGATAGGAGGGGGAGAAGTACGCCTGTATTGAGGGATACAGCAAGGTTCTAGAATGGAGTATGCAAGGCAATGAGTGTCACAGTCACCTCGTCCATTAGACTTGCATAAAAATTATTTTTTAAACTCGATTAATTGATCCAAAATTTAATATTTCACAAATTATTTAATTAATTAATTTAAGCATATGAGGTGAAACAAGGGGGAAAGGTGAAATTGGGGAAAGTGAGGGAAGGGGAAACAAGGAGTGAGAGGGAAAAGTGAGGGGACTGGGATGGAAATGGGAAGGGGGGGATGGGAATGAGGGGGATGGGAATGGGGAATGGGGGAATGGGAATGGGAGTGGGAATGGGAGGGAAGGAGAAGGGGGAGGGAAGGGAAGGGGGAAGGGAAAAGGGAAGGGAAGAAGGGAAGGGGGAAGGGAGGGTTTGAGGGGGGGGAATAAAGGGGAAAGGGGGGAAGGGGAAAGAGGGGGGGGAGAAAGAGGCGAGGGAGGGGGGGGACTTACAGGCCCCTGTGGTTGCTGCTGCTGGCCCCCGTCGCCGTTGCTGCTGCTGCCACCGTCGTCGCTGCCGTTGCTGTCGTGGCCCTTGCGCCCCTCTGCTGGTCGCCATTGGCGTCGTCATCGTGGTACCCCGTCGCTGTGCTGGTTGTCTTCCTCGTCCTCATCATGTTGGCGCGATGGGCTTGGGCGTAGGTAGTTAGTAAAACGATGTATGAAAATAAAAATAAAACTTACAAGGCAGCAGGGGTGGGTGCACCACCCCCCACTGCCGTTGCTGCCATACCCATTGCCAGTGGTTTGTCTGGCATTGCTGTGTGGGTGTGGATGTAGGTGTTGGCGTTGGCGGTGGGTTAGGCGCTGATGCTGCTGCTGCTCCAGATGCTGCTGCTGCCGCCGTTGCCATTGGTGATGACGTGGCTGGGCTGGGCTGCTCAACGTCGGTATGTGGGTGTTGGTGATGAATTGGCAGCTGTGGTTGTGCTGGGCTGGGGCTCGTTTGGAGATGACGGCGTTGGCGTTGGTTGTGGCTGCAGTCCAACATTGTCAGCAAAAAAAAGCAGAAAAAAGGAAAAATACATACCCGGGGCAGCGGGAATGGGCGCACACCATGCCATGACTTAACCCATATGTGACCAGGCAACTAAGGGTGACAATGTTGGGTTTGAGTCGGGCCAGCCGAGATGGGCCGAGAAAATATTATTGTTAGGTACTTGACGGGGCAACTGAGAAGTGACATATGTACCATGTGAGACCGGTGGGCTGAGTCAAGTGCTAGAGTATAGTGGATGGTCTGAGACCGTTGGGCCGACATTGGCAGGGATAATTGTAACCCGTCTCAGACCGTTGGGCCGACATTGGCTGGGATTATTGTCACCCGTCTCAGACCATTGGGCCGGCATTGGCTGGGATGGGTGTCACCCGTCTCAGACCGTTGGGCCGACATTGGCTGGGATGGCTGTTTACTCATCTTAGGTGTGGATCGGCGCCGGTGTGGTCATTGGTGTTGTCATTTGAGTAGGTATTGGTCTTATCATCGGCATGGTCATTGGTGTTGTCATTGGTGTTGTCATTGGTGTTGTCATTGGTGTTGTCATTGGTGTTGTCATTGGTGTTGTCATTGGTGTTATCATTGGTGTTGTCATCGGTGTTGTCATGGGTATTGTCATTGGAGTTGTTATCGGTGTTGTCATAGGTGGTGTCATTGGAGTAGTTATCGGTGTTATCATCAGTGCTTTATTCGTTGTTATCATCGGTGCTATTATCGGTGTTATTATCGGTGGTGTCATTAGAGTAGTTATCGGTGTTATCATCGGTGCTATCATCGGTGTCATCATCGGCATCGGCGTTGCCGATTTTATCATTTTCGCCAGCTTTGAACGAATGGGTTGACATTGGATAGCATGACTATCACTATTTCAACGCCGATGGGCTCGCATGGGGGTTTTTTATTTTTACTACTGGTGTGTAACGGTCAGATTGGTCATCAACATCACTCATTCAACTGCATTATTAACGTTAATCAATTCTTCCTTCTCAAATATGAGCCACCTCCCTCCATCCCTTTCAATCCTCCACTTTATGGACAACATATCATCATATCTCATCGCCAAATTTAACCAGCAAATATCCCAACCATCACCTCATGTCCGGTTAATTCTCCCACCTCTGGAATTCAGTACACAGGTAGTTTGTGATTGTGAGCTGCTGGTGTATCAATTGGTCATAGCATACCAAAATCCCGGTAAAGATATAGCTCAAATATAGTTCCAAGTACTCAATATGATTTCCAGTAACTTTGCCTTGGGATGCCGACCGGTATTCAACCAGGCTGGGTCCAAAACCCACTGGATTCAACGCTGTAAAGGAGGCAGTTCTCACATCCTGGTATCCATTGATTGCAAAACCACCTCGCAAGGTCGATACACCCATGACCATAAGAGATCGGCATGGGAGGATACTCTGTTGGTATCTTCCTGACACGTTGACACCAACAAGACAAGTAAGTCCTGTGATGTATGAGTCCAGAATTCATATATATGGTGTCAGTAGTCGATACTCACCACGACCATGAGGCACATGGAAGGCCCTTTACAACAAAGCATGAAGCCAGGAATGAAGAAAATTTGGAGGTTGAACCCGAAACTATTCCTCAATGAAGCTGGATGTGTTTGGATGACGCCAGGATCGGTTGAACTGTCTCCGGCTTGGTTTCGACAAGGACACGATGTGAGTGAGCCATACATTAAGTGGAGACAAAGACCGACACATATGATCTAGATGAACCATGAACCGGTTGTGATATCATCGGTGTTGAATGACTCAAATGCCGACACATGGCTCAAAGCCGCCTGTGAATCAATCGCACTCATATCAGCAACCCTCGCCATTACACACCCACAATTGTACATGTGTGGCCGAGAGATGCTTCAACGTCTGGCAAAAGAACCTTCGTTAACTGAAGTCATCAACCAGTGGCCATTGGTGTTCAATGGGATGTCAGTGATCAGCAATCGGGAAACACTGGCGCATTGAGACAACAATTCGAGAGCAGAATGGTATGATATTTTGGCAACCATTGGACCATACAAGGACGCCGTTCTAGAATTACCTAACATCGGACTAGAATTGCAATACAATTCCGGAACACTCGTCCATCTTGGGGGAAGAATTTTGAGGCATGGGGTGTTTAGGATATCAGGTGAACGGGTATGTCTTGCATTTTATATGAGAGACAATGTACATGAGAGGGTAGGGGTGCCGGCGGTTCCTTGGATGACATTAGATCAAATTGGCAGACAGGTGGTAGAAGATCAAGCCAATGTATAGCAATGCATTGTTCAGACCTGAGAGAATGGCCTAATAATCCAAAAACAACAATCAGAGTGGAGAAACACCAACCGGAGTAGGGAAACACCGATCGGAGTGGGGAAACACTGATCGGAGTGAACAAACGCCGATTGGCACCAAAAAACGCCGCTTTGGAGTGGACAAACACCGATAGGAGCTCCCAAAGACCAATAGGACTTGTCAAACGCCGATAGGACTTGCCAAACATTCATAGAAGTTGCCAAACGGGAATCGGACTGGTTAAATGCCAATCAGACTTGACATACACTGATTGGACTTGACACATGCTGATTGGACTTGTTCTAATATACAATTATCTATTAATTCCCCTTGACATCTCCATTCTCGTATCCATCAACCTCCACCATCTATCTTGCAACATCTTACCATCCTCAATTTTATCCAGCGTCTGTGTTCTAACGATCTGGTAGCTCTCTACCACTTGAGCCTGGATGGTCTCGAGGTACTTGGCAAGTTCGGCCTTTTGTTCGCCAGACAAACTTGACACAAATGATGATGGTAATCGTGGCAGGAGAGGGACGGCTATTCCGAAATGTTCAACTGCTGTTTGAGGGCATTGCTCAGTCAAGCACTGCTTACTGTCGGACTTGCCTGTCTTTTTATCCTGGAATTCATCGGCATCCATTGCATCGGGGTTGGCTGAGGTCTGCGTCTTCAGAACATCATCTAATGTCGTTATAGGGGGAACATCCGGAGCCAATTTGCTAGTCGATGCCACCGGGGTTGGGCTTTTTCGTCCAGGATGAAAAACCGGCATTTCTTGGAGTTCCTTGTGGGTCTCCTCGAGTGCCTGTACAAAGGAATGGAGGGCTAAGAAGCCTGAAGGCATGGATGCAGAACATATTTTACCTGACAAAGTCCAGAAAAATCTACAAAGTCTTCCTTTGCCGAAATTCCACCTTCCTTTACCGATTCATAAGCCATCCGAAAACTAGCAGCCGTCTCTTCCTGTGAATGATTCTACCATGAAAAATACAATGAATGGAAACATAAATATTACCTCCATCAAGGCGACTGCTGAAAAATATCCGGCAAACGTGATAAGAATGTCCTTTGCGCCATCGGCCAGTGATCCTTGCTCTTCTCGCCACCATTGCCCAGCATGAAGATGCTTTTGCACGAAGTGCTGTGCTAAGCCTTCGATCGGGAGTTCCCGTGTAAAGAGAAGCTTCTCCCATACATATGGCAGGCTATAACTGTATATCGCTTTTGCCGCTCCCTGGATAATTTCCGGTATTTCCAAAATGATCCCTCCAAGTTGAGCCATTCCGATGCACATCGTCGCTGTTGCCTGCAACGAATGGAGTGTATTTCAATAGAATTAGTCGTTTCACTCACAAGTTCATTCTGCATGTTCGAAAGCCAAGTCTCTCGTTGTGTTGGAGACATGCCATCCCAAGTTATTGCCATTGCCAAGATCGCCGACCGAACGCGACACGCTAGAAGGTTGAGGAGTTGCTGGCATTCGATGAGTTTCGACATTTGAAGTTTTTGGGAGGAATTGGCTTGGATATTGCAGTTGAAGTCAGAGGTGTCTTGTTACCTTTTCGCCCGCTTACTCATCGCTCAATTCCCACGGCCACTTTCCCACGGAGAAGTGCCAAGTCCCACGATCCTATTGGTTACCACTCCTTCGGTTCCAGGTTCTCGCGCTTTGACATCACCACATGTATGATCAATCACATGTCTGGTTATCGTCCAATCACGTCGCGCTTACTCATCCAAGATATGAGGGCTTATTGCCATTGGTTGGAGATTAGAGAGCTTATTGCCATTGGTCAGAGATAAGAAGGAGTTATGCTATTGGACGATAGGTTATTACCTCCCCTCAAGTTGTTTCCTTTATATATCGTCGATGTATGTACAATATACCTTACGTTTAGTCTGGTTTATCCCACCGGATAGTCAATATACTCCCTTCTCTCTTCATTGTCTGAATCACTGTCTGAGTTTGTTTGTTGTCGGAGCCGTCCCGTAGACGATCCGTAACAAAAGACTAAACGTTCCTCTCTCCCCCGACAAACCGACTCACGTCACGAAGAACCTTGACCACAGTTGCTGCGCTTGTAATCGGTTTATCTGATACAAGGCCTGTGCAAGGAACCCGAACCCGAACCGAGTAGTCAAGACGGATTACTATTATAGTCGCGAAGATTACGAGAACTCCCAGTACCACCTACCCGACAACTCCTTCCCTCCTTACCTCTACGACCCAGACCATCCCGACTACGATTATCATCACCAATCCTCCACTCTACCCACACCCTCACCAACACCTTCCGTACGGTCAGAAGAATTGATTGAAACCGTACCCATCGAAACGATAACCGAACCCGTCCGTGTTGTAACACCTGATCGACCAAAAGTTTGGCCGTTCTATCGTTCAACAAACCCACCCGATCCCTACACCCACTTCTTTGACTCTTTCCACGGTACCCAGCCAGTATTGGGCAGAGATCCAGTCGATATCTCCACTGGTTTAAAGGAAGATTCTGAGTGGCAACGTAAAAAATTGCCTGTTGCTCCCGCCCAACAGACCCGAAACATTCCCCCTCACCTTACGATCTGATTACGGGGATTCCGTCCAATTGCTCGCCGATCCTGTAACACGTCTCGACCATCTTGTCTTACGTCATTGTATCGATAGACAATTGAGGAACGACACAGGATTGCGACGGTTACTTCGTACCTTCACACGCAAAAGAAAATACACCTCCGCTTGGACCACCAGCCCCGCCTACGACCACTACCTCCGACGAAAGAACCGTTCATCCAGACGGAAACATTAAATCATGGCCTCCATGAAATCGCTCCTCCCTCTCCCCCCGAAGTTCAACGGTGACAAAGAAGAGTTCCGTTCTTTCATGCGGGCAGTCATCATTTTCTTGGCTGCCAATGCCACATACTTCGAAGACTTCGGGACCACGGACAATCCCCTCCCTGTCGAAGTTCGTCATGAAAGGAAGATTTTCCTTGTCTTGTCGTTGATGGACAAGGGTGTCGCTGCCGAATGGGCCAACGACTTCTGCGATACTATCGCAGTTGACTATCATACCCGACTGGCGGCACACACTCCTGGAGATCCGGACCCCCTGCAGATGAATTGGGGAACATGGCCCGTCTTCACTACGTCGATGCAGGCGCAGTTCGACAAGCCTGACGACAAACGAGACGCCGCGATTAAACTCAACGCGCTCCGTCAAGGCAAGTTGACGGCCGATGAGTTCTGGCTTCAATTTGAAGTCTTATACAAACGCGCTGGGTGGCATCCGGTCACCCAACAGGAGCAGTTGATCCCGCTCCTCGAAAATCATCTAAACAAGCCGCTCGTTGACCGAATCTTCGGTCTCGAGCATATGCCCACTACCGTCGCGGAGTGGAAGACGAAAACCATCTTGTTGGACCGCCAATGGCGTCGTCGCAATGAGATCGAACGACTTACGGGTGGAAGTAACCCGACGAAGAAGAACGAGAAGTCAAAGACGACTTCCGTTTCTATTACAGCTGCCGCAGTGCCTGTACGATCGAAAGACCCCGACGCCATGGACGTCGGCTGAGAAACTGAAGCAGCCTATGTCTGCTGAACGAACGGAGTTGATGAAGGCTGGCCTTTGTTTCAATTGCAAGCAACCCGGACATCTCTCCCGTAACTGCCCGTCCCGCATACAACGTGTATGCGTATTAAACACCGAACAGGAGCAACACGTACGCTCCATGAATACCGAGCCCGCGTTGAGCGGTCAGGACATCATCCAGATGCTTGAAGTTCGCTGCGCCCAGCTCGAGGATGAACTTGCCGCCGCAAAAAAGGATTTTTAAAACGGTCGAAGAAACGCATGGACTCTTCGACTACGTCTCATTTGTCTACCGCTCCCCCTGTACTTATATCATCGATTGCTGTTGAATTCGATCGCATTTTATCTGAACTTCGGACAATGAGACAAGACATGCAAAGAGAAATGAAGAAGGAACAAATGAAACGGTGGCCTAACTCCAGGTTACCATCCAAACATCAACAGGTAGTGGAAATACGATCCAAGTATGCTGAGATGCCAGCAGAAAAGAAAACTATGCCTGTTGCGGTCGCATCGCGTCAACCTACTGTCGAGAGTGAGTTTAATGCAGAGGAAACGATGGTTGCCATCTTGAACACCGATATGTATAACGCCCTCGATCTCATGAATGATTGGGACATCCATGGGCAACATACTATGAAGATTGGCCCAGAGTTAGTCGTAAAACTGCGAAAAATGCCTATCGATAAGGCCGTCGAGTATCTGACCACGGAACTCCCTCAAACATATCAACAACCCCCAGTACAAAGGATAGAACCAATTGAACCAATTGTGAAACCTACTGCAGTCAAGATCCATAAAATGCGTCAGATGGAACCTCTCATCACAAAAGCTGACAAACGATCCGCAACATGGAAACTTGGGGAGGTCAATCAACGGATCGAACAATTGGTTGCATCACAAGACGATAGTACTATGATGATGTCAATCAGCGTCAAAGGTCAACTTACCACTATCGACGACCAGCGAAGGTTCTCTGTTACCTGTCTTCTAGATTCGGGTTGTACCGTCTCAGCCATTAATTCCGGTTTTGTGCAACAACATCATCTCACGACACAGAAGTACGAGAAACCTTTCCCTAGTTACAATGGAGATGGTACGATGTCCAAGGATGGACTAATCACGGAATACGTTGAGATGAACTTACGGCTTGGCGAACATATGGAACGGATACATCTTACGGTAATTCCCCTCGCAAAGATCGACATCTATCTCGGCTTTGATTGGTTGAAGAAACACAATCCTGAGATCGATTGGCTGACCCAGACAGTTGACTTTACTCGTTGTCTTTCTGTCTGTGGTCATTCCCCTGGTAAAATCGAAGGTGTCATATTCAAAACCGCAATATACGACAAGCCTGCCTGGTATCGCGCCTTCCAGACAAAATCGACAGAACTGGCTCGCGCCAAGATGACCAATGATGGTGTCAAACCAGAACAGTCTATAGTTGACCAATTACCGGACGTATACAAAGATTATGCCGACGTCTTCGATCCCAAAGCTACCGACTCAATGCCACCATCACGACCATGGGATCATGCAATTAACCTGAAACCGGATGCCCCCGACCACTTAAATTGCAAGCTTTATCCGTTGTCACCCCCAGAACGCGAGAAACTTGATGAGTTCCTCGATGAAAACCTAAAAGCAGGCAAAATTAGACCGTCAAAATCACCTTATGCCTCACCATTCTTCTATGTACATAAAAAGGATGCGACCGAGCTACGTGGTGTACAAGATTATCGGAAACTGAACGAGCATACCATTCTGGATAATTACCCGTTGCCGTTGATTGACGATATCATAAATCAACTCGATGGTGCAGAGTACTTTACGAAGCTGGATGTTCGTTGGGGTTTCAACAACATACGGATCAAGGAAGGTGATCAGCATAAGGCCGCATTCCTGACACCAAAGGGATTATTCGAACTGACCGTAATGTTCTTTGGTCTACGGAATTCTCCTCCGACTTTCCAAAGGATGATGAATCACATCTTTCGATATGAAATACGTGCCGGTTGGCTACATATCTATATGGACGATGTCATCATCTTTTCCAAGAATCTGGAAGAACATCAGGAACGAACACGTCAAGTATTACAGAAGTTCCGGGACAATAAGCTATTCCTAAGGATTGGAAAATGTACCTTTGATACGCAACGAGTGGAATACTTGGGTCTCATTGTCGAACATGGAAAAGTACGAATGGACCCGACCAAAACTGATGCGATAACCGATTGGCCGATCCCAAAGAACAAGAAGGAATTACAGTCGTTCTTAGGTTTCCTCAATTTCTATCGAAGATTTGTTCGGAATTTCGCACAGGTTGCATTACCCTTAAACCTCTTAACCGGCAAAAAAGATTGGGAATGGAATACGGAACAGCAAGTCGCATTCGAAGAATTAAAACGGATCATCACAACGGATCCTGTTCTCGTTATTCCTAATAATCATAGGAAATTCAAAATCGAATGTGATGCCTCAGATTTTGCTACCGGTGCTATCTTATCACAGCAACAAAACGATGGCACATGGCATCCAGTGGCATTTCTGTCAAACAGCATGTCCCCTGCGGAAAGGAATTACGATGTCCACGATAAGGAATTACTCGCGATCATCCGATGTTTTGAACAATGGCGACATTTCCTTCTTGGTACACCGGAAATCATCGATGTCTATACCGATCATCAAAACCTCACGTATTTCAGACAGCCACAAAATCTGACTCGACGACAAGCCCGATGGATCTCATTTCTCCAAGATTATAGCTTCCAACTCCATCACCGTCCTGGCACCCTAAACCGCAAGGCAGACTTGCTCTCACGGCGTTGTAAAGGCGTGTTCGGGGTGGCTTCGGAATGAATGATCCTAACCAAAGGGGGTGTCAGCGTGAAAGTGACAGGGTTATCAGTGTCGTGAGTCGTAGTAAAATAGGTAGTAAGAGAATATGGGTAAAGCCGCCATGTAAAGCTACGAAAATGGATAAATAACGATGAAAACGGCATAAAAAAAACACTAAAAATGGATGAAACTGATAAAAGATGGACAAATAAAGGCAAAGCCGATGACAAACTATGAAAACCAATGAATAATAATGAAGCCGACGAAGCCGATGAAGCCGACGTTGTCGGGTACAACAGGTCGGGTCGGGTACAACGAACAAATAATAGAAACTAAGGCAAAGACGATGAGGTCAATATGAAAGTCTAAGGGGCTACGAGGACAAGCATATAAAAGCATTAAACGGGGATTCTGATCGTAAGGAAATGGGGGCTAAGTCTATATTATTTTGTACAGTCGTCGGGGACCGTTTTATAGTACATGAAGAGTATGCTACTTCAGTGTAGGTTAATTCGGCCGATAGTAACTACAAAGGAGGTATGAAATGGGAAGGAGAAGATGGGAGTTGCGAGGCAACGAAGGAACAAGGAATGGAGAAGAAAAGATATATCGAAAAAGATGTAAAATAAGGAACCTATGTCCAAAGAGGACAGGGGGTATAAGTCCGATGTCGGTATGGGAGTCCGAGGTGTCACGTGTGATCGTTTTTGGGCAATATGAGTCATCGGTGTCGGTATACGGTCGGCCGTCGGTAGACGGTATACGTCAGGTACGTCGGGTGATGTCGGGTTACATCGGTTTCGAGTACGAGGAAGTGGACGTGTCGGGTTCGTGAGTATACATGATGAATCCACAATACGCACTCAGAGGGACATTGGACCTCTACAGCGTGTTGACCACGACCGAGGTCTTGACGACAACAAAAACGTTGTCGCACTCCCTGACTCCTTGTTCATGGCTTTCCTCGATACTACCACGATGAGTCCCCAATGGCAAGAACAGTTCATCAAGCATGGACTCCAACTAGACGAACAGGTCACCAAAGGATTGCAAGATCCCAACTCTCCTTGGAAATGTATGGATGATGGTTTAATCTATCACCACGATCTGTTATATGTTCCAAAAGATGACCATCTCCGGGGTGAAATCATACAAGAACATCATGATACTCCCTTGTCCGGACATCCTGGACAGGAGAATACGTTCAGGGCTATCGCACGACATTTCACTTGGCCATCTCTCCGTGTAGACGTCAACAAATATGTCGCAGCATGCTTACCGTGTCAACAGAAGAAAATCCATAGAGGAAAGAAACCGGGATTATTGCATCCTCATACGATTCCCCCGTATCCATGGCATACTGCCACAATGGATCTGATCGGCCCCTTACCCGAATCACAGGGCTTCAACGCCATCCTGGTAGTGATGGATAAGCTGAAGAAACAATCTGTCCTTATCCCCACCACCACTACATTGACATCGGAGGGATCTGCACGACTGTACCGTGATCATGTCTTCAAACGATTTGGATTACCTCGTGTCATCATCTCTGATCTCGGAACGCAGTTTGTATCCGGTTTCATGAAGGAACTGAATCACTTACTGGGAATCATCGGACATCCAACGACCGCTTATCATCCACAAGCAGATGGACAAACTGAACGAGCTAATGCCGAGATCGAAACATACCTCCATTTGTTCATCAATCAACGACAGGATGATTGGGCCGAATGGCTAGCTTTGGCAGAATTCGCCTTAGCCAATCACGAATCTTCGTCTACCAGCATGTCCCCATTCTATGCAACGATGGGTTTCCATCCCTGGAAAGGAAAGGAACCGATCAAGGAAGAAATCGTCAATGAGTCTGCCGCTTCCTTTGTAGACCGAATGAACCGCATACAGGAACAGGCAACCAATGCTTTGGCTGTCGCACAAGAAAAGATGAAAAAGTTCTATGACAAAAAACATCGTCCTGCACCAGATTATAAGGTTGGTGATATGGTGTGGTTGGAATCTACGAATATCGATTCCCTCCGTCCGTCCAAGAAATTGGATGACAAACGATACGGCCCCTTCCCCATCGTACAGAAGGTTGGACGGTCATCCTATGAACTGAAACTTCCCTCCACGTGGTCGAAGAAATATCCCATCTTCAATGAGGTTCTCTTGTCCCCATACGTCCTACCCGCTTTCCCACAACAAGCAGCTATATTACCACAACCACCTGCAGAAATCATTGATGGACAGGAAGAATACGAGATAGAGGAGGTCATCGATTCCGTTGTCCGAAGGAATCGTCTATTTTACCTTGTCCACTGGTTGGGATATCCCCGCGAGGAGGACTCATGGATACCCGCGTCAGAGACCAAGAACTGTAAGAAACTTGTCTCTGAATTTCATCGGCTACATCCTCGTGCACCCACATCGGCCAATCTCCGTATCTCGATCATCCCTCGTCCTGTCGATGCTTCTCCGTTGCGCTCTCCTGCTACCGATGTCATTGTGTCCGTCGAGCCCAAAGTCATTGCTTCGTTTCTCTCGTGACAAGAAAATCATGACTTTCGGTCATTCGCTTTCCCGACTTCAGTCCATCGTTTATGGCTGTTCGAACTTGGTGAGGTGAACGCTATCACCCATGTCGTCACAATCGGTACACCGAGTACCCGTGGTCACCTCCGTGACGTTGCAGGTGGTCTCAGCAATCTCGCTTTCAATGATGGCCGGCTATCCACATACGCATACCCGATTGCCATGATGCATCGTATGCGCACCCCCCTTCCTTCGGCTTTGCTGTGGGACCGGTACGACGTTCTACCCCCTCTCCGTTTCTGTGAGGTGCCACCCTGTCTCCTCTCCGATCACCCCGTCAACCCTTTCCTCCGCATCTTCTGATGCTCGTGCGTCCGCGACGACGTTAAACTATGATGTACAGAGTCGGGGGTTTGGAGACCCCCTTTCTGTTGTTGGCTATGATATAACTTATCCGCCAGATCTGCGACCCCCCGACACAGTCTGCCCCAAGCAGCCTTGCTGGCCGCCATGTATGGCACATGGTCCGTCCCTGATATACCCTCTATTCATTCTGTTTAATTTCCTTTCTCTTCCCCGTTCTTGTTCGCGCGGACGCGAACCTTGTGGGGGGGGTATTGTTACCTTTTCGCCCGCTTACTCATCGCTCAATTCCCACGGCCACTTTCCCACGGAGAAGTGCCAAGTCCCACGATCCTATTGGTTACCACTCCTTCGGTTCCAGGTTCTCGCGCTTTGACATCACCACATGTATGATCAATCACATGTCTGGTTATCGTCCAATCACGTCGCGCTTACTCATCCAAGATATGAGGGCTTATTGCCATTGGTTGGAGATTAGAGAGCTTATTGCCATTGGTCAGAGATAAGAAGGAGTTATGCTATTGGACGATAGGTTATTACCTCCCCTCAAGTTGTTTCCTTTATATATCGTCGATGTATGTACAATATACCTTACGTTTAGTCTGGTTTATCCCACCGGATAGTCAATATACTCCCTTCTCTCTTCATTGTCTGAATCACTGTCTGAGTTTGTTTGTTGTCGGAGCCGTCCCGTAGACGATCCGTAACATGTCTTCTATTTACGTTTATTTAAAAAGTGTTACAACATCGGCGCCGATACTTCCATCGGCGCCGATGGATGACTAGCTGTTAATTTACATGCCTTGAGCAATACCATGGTACATGATTATGTATTTAGGAAAATCCCAAACATGTTTTCTGCTTGTGTAGCAAATTGATCCCACATAGCCGCTTGCCTTGCAGCATAACATCGTTTTCCCGATGATCCATGTCCGATGACCAACTCCATTCGATTTCTCCAAGTCTCAGCTTTGATTTGGAAGAACCTAATGGTCCACTCCATTTCCTTCTTGACCAATGTCAATTCCTCTGTCCATCGGCAAAAATTGGCGTTCGACCGTAGCCAGTGAACCCAATAGACTGACTCAAATTCAAAAAACTGTGATTCGAAGGAGGGGAACACTCACATTCTTCCATCCAGTCATTGCCAGCAATGTCCCGGTCTATATCCATGTTCCAAAACCACGCTAACGACTTGTTTTTTTGCCCTGGTTGTTTCAGATCCACCAAAGCAGTAGTAGCTGTGAGTTCATCTTGCCTAAGCAACTTATACCGTTCCAATGTCTCGGGAGATGCCCCCAGAGAGACCAAGGCTTTTCGGGCGAGACGATAAACTCTTGCATGGTGCTTGACATGGGCTTCCACTGAATAAACCTCTTTCCAAGCCCTTGTCTTCTGCTTTGTCCCCGATGCCAATCGAACGTTTTTCCGGAATAGATACGCTTTGTGACCTAAACAAATTCGAATTTGGTGAAGGGCGCTGTCTGCTTGAGCTTCTCTCAATTTCAATTCTGCAGAAATCAATTTGCTCGCCGATGCGTCGAATGCCGATAGCTGAAGGTTGGAAGGCAGGAATAAATTGGTCTTCGTCGGAGAATCTTGATCCCAGGATTGCCCGCGTTGATGGTTGATGAATGGATTGTCTGTGTCTGGCTCGCGTTCACTGTCACTTCCATTGTCCGATGATTCGGAATCTGAGTCAGATTGTAGCGGATCGACATCTGGCATCATCTCTTCATCGATGAGGTCGGAATCCATGAATTTCACCGATGACTTGTGAAACCGGTCAATTCTGTTTCTCAATCAGCGTCTTTTGTCCTCCATGGAAAGCTTAGCTGTCGGTGATGGTTTCCGGCCAAGCCTTCTCTCTTCATAAGCTAGCGAGAGTCTGAAATGCAATCCAAGACTCTCAATGCAATTGGAACCTCATCATTGATATGTTACATACTGTGTCTCCTGAATTTTGAGTCCAGAGGATAGCCAGGCGATGGTGCCATTCATCAGGCCATTCGTCTTTTCATTTAGGGTCAGTTCCAGGATTCTTTCTTCTTTCGTAGGTCCTAGACACCAGCTGAGAGATGATTTCATATCGGATGGCTCAGAATTACCTTTAGATGTTTTGGCATCATAGATGTCCATTGCCGACTCGTCTCGATCCCGGTATTTTTGAGCTCTTTTCGCCTCTTTTGTCCATTTCTGAGTGAGGTCGGCGTCGGCTGTCGAAACGAGGTCATCCAATGCCGATTTGCTACTGGCAACGCCGATGACGGCTTTGCGATATTTTTTGATCAATGTTGGACCTGCGACCATGAAGGCCTATAAATTCCAGATGCTAGGTTCATACAAATGACAATGAATACAGACCTATTCTGATGAGTTTCTTGAAGTTGGAGTCGTTCATGTGAGCATCGATCGTTTCCTGACGGGATGCAGCAGACATGGTCCTTATCCTCTTGGCGATATGATCAAGGGGAGCCCATAATGATTCCAATATTTCGCCGTCAACCTGGCCAGCACCTTCGATAAATTGAGGGCTGTATCGGGGATGGCATTGATCTTCATGACCCATAATGTGAAACAGGCCGATTCCTTTCTTGATTTTGATCCCTTCAGGAGTATGCAGATAAGGACCTTGACTCAATCTCTCTTGGAGGTGCTTGCCATATTGGTACATGATATCATAGATGAGCAGGATGGTCTTGAAACCAGAGCTCCACTTGAGAACTTCTGAGAGGGCGTAGTCCATGTTCATTTGTCTGGAATGGAATCAATGTTAGTATATTGGCAAAATACTTGGTATTGGATGTAGAAGGGATGGCAAACTAGTCCGATGCATCGGCATTGGTGACACCTCCATCATCGGCGATGGTCTGAATGCCGACGCCGACGCCATCATCGGCATTGGTGAACTTGACAACATCAGATAAAAAAATTACCTTTCACCCTTCTGAAAATCGACAACTGAATGTGGAACGAAACATCCATGATGAGCACAAGCCAGTGCACCAATACCGGTCGCATCCAAATTTTGTTTTCGAGAATTAGCCTGATTCACTGCCCTATGTTCATTGCATGTTGACTTCTGAAATATTTAAAATTTTCAACATTTCCTAGACATTAATTCATTCAATAGAACTTACCAGTATGACCTCTTTGGTTATTTGGATATGTTTTTTATATCTATCCTCCCCAACCATAAACCCATGACCATCGGCGATAGTAACATCATCCAGAGGCCTCCGCATCTTCATGTGTTCTACTTTGAAATTTCCATCCATCACAAATGAAGGCATAATGCTGCCAGTATCCCCTTTGCTGTTTTTCCAATCTTCTGGCAAGTTGAGACCAGGCTGTGGACAAGCAGGACATGTCATCATGAGTTGGCCAGGTCCTGGTTCCTGGTTGTCATGTTGGCCAAATCCATTCCATTTCCGGGCCTTCAGATTTCTCCATTGCCTTGTACATCTTAGTAATTCATGGTAACGGTTCTGATAGGTTGTCAATCAAAATTTACCAGTGAATAAATCAGATTACATACCGGGACGGTGTGAGGAAACGGTGAGCTGGTAAGCCAGAGTAATTTAGAATGAAATGCCTGGCAAGCGGTTTTACATTCCAGGTTGTCTAGGAGACACTCGTCAAGGACTTGGAATGTGAATGCAGTTTGGGGCTTTTTTGATGTTGCGGGATATAAGCCAACATCAAGCAACTGAATGTCACATCCAGCTGCTCCTCTACATTCACACCATTGGATGACCAGACGATGGATACCTGAGCTGTCCACCACCACCATAACGCTTTCACATGTCTTATCAATGTCTTTTGGTGAATCTGGAAAGCTTTGCAATGAAAAGGGCGTGGTTGGTTCTTCAGTATTTTTTGATCTTTTGGCATTGTCATCGGCATCGGCGTTATCATCGGTGTTGTCGGCATTATCATCGGCATAGTCATCGGCGTAATCATCGGCGTAATCATCGGCGTTGCTATCGGCGTTGTTATCGGCATTTGCGTCGGTGTCGGCGTTGGTACTGGCATTGATGCCGATGTCAGCATTGACAATGCAATCCTCGGTGTCATTAATAATAGTGTTGTCACTCCGGACAGCTGGACATGGCAACCCTCCATGACCTAGGTGGAGCTTGACTCCCACTTCCATCAACCAGGCAGGCGTAAAGTAGTCACCGGTCCATTTTTCCACCTGATGAAATGGTAACCTCTCATGGATATCTGCACAACATGCCTGGCAGTATATAGGACTACCAAAACACGTGGAGCATTTCCATGTGCCTTCGGCTGTCCCACAACCCATGCAGATCTGTCTTTCTGGAGGTGCTTCTCTGGCCAGGATATGGTCTAGATATTCTGTTCTATGGGGTAGCCATTCCCTCATATAATTGCTGGATGACTACAAGAAGATGACTGTCAGTTGGACCTGTGTGAGACCAAGTAGAAAGTCATATTTACATTATTGCTGGGCAATATTAGAGGCTCAATATGTGGGAGATCTTGAGGGTAATCGCTATGTTCTTCGCAATAATCTTGAGTCATTCTTTGTCTTTTTGTAGGAGAGGAATGTGAGCTCCTAGGGCTGTCGACAATATTCCTTCGAGTCTGAAATCCACGAGCAGTGAACACTTCTTTTAATGTCACCCTGCTAACACGGGGAGCAGACTTTCTTTTGAACGACTTGACCATGGCTGAATAATCGGTTAGATGAAATAAATACAAAGTGGAGGATTTAAAAAGAAATTGGAACGGTAAGAATACGCAGATGAGAGTGTAAATTATTGAGGAAATAAAATGTGGATGGTCGAAAGTCAGTTGACGAAATTTCGATTTCTGAAATGGGTGTATAGTCAAATTTGGCAAACTTGCAACATCGACAAGTAGCCGCACACAATTCATCATTTATTAAATCTCATCTCATCTCCTGCAAATTCAAACCTCTTTCCTGATTCCACAATGCCTGAAACCTCTTTCACTGCCACTCAACTTGCCACCCTCAAAGGCAAACTTGAGGAATTTAGGGCTGGAGACAAAAAAGGACGTGCCAAAACCATGAAACAGGTGCACACCAGTATTGTTGGTGCACAAGGGAGGTCTGAGACTCCCTTGGAATACATTGCAAGTGGAGCTGGTAACCAAATTTAATTTTGCTAATTTCAGCCTTTAGAAAATAAAGGAATGGTTTTACAACAATGGACGTCGTAGGACCAGAAAGCCCCTTTACAACCATAGACAAATTTGGAACTTTAAGAAGGTTGTAGGTCATGAGATGAGGGAGGAGGTAGAGGGAAAAGTGTCTGAGTTGTCGGGCTCAACCCCTGGTACCAAGCAATGGATGGCAAAGTACCAGGCTGGGTTGAAGGCTGTGTGTGAGGAGTTGCCGGAAGAAGAAGTCCAGAAGTATCAGGGGTTGTTGGATGAGTGGAAGTCGAAAGGACCTCCAGTACATGTCCAGCAAAAGTAGGTTCTCATATTGTATGTCCCGACGACATGGCTGAACTTGCGACCTGATGTCCCTAGGAATGCTGAAAAACATGCGGTGCAATACATCAAGGAATTCGCTACACAAATGCATAAGGACTTGGGGATGAGGGTTTTCGTGCTGTCAGCATGTCGGGACACATCAGACAATGTGTTGGTTTCGTCGTATGTGGTTCATGTAACTTTGGTTACCTGTTTTAAACTAATCTTGGTCCAGCCATGACTTTAATGATGAGCTAGGTCATGAGTCATTTGTGAAGGCTAAACCTGATTGGCAAAAGGGATCGGTGATGACGGAATGGGAGGCATATGCCTCAGAAGAACTGGGTGAGTATTACGCCTTTGTAAAATGTCCCTAGTTTGTCTGGGGAATGGAAATTTGGATGGTATACAGTCAGCATCAGATTGCCATTGGCAGCCATTGGCATAGGTGTGGTCATCGGCGTTTCCATCGGCATCGGCGTTTCCATCGGCGTCGGTGTTGATGTCGGCATTGGCATTGATATCGGCGTCGGTCTTAGCATTGGCTAACTCATTGGGCTGAATTTACTAGGAAAACATGACTCAGGTAGCAATGATGAAGCTGATGGACCTACGACTAAGAAGCCGACAAAACAACCCAAAGTTCATCTTGATGATAAAGGTGTCCCCAAACTTCCCATCTTTCCGGGAATGAAAAGACCAAATTTGGAGGAGATGAAATCGCTTATCAGGGACTTTTTAAATTTGCATTATCGTATGTGTCTCAGCTCTCAGTAAGGTCATTCTGATATCATGTGAAATCAGAATTACGGTCCGGTGACAACTCAGCTTCAGTTCCTTGGGGAGATCTCAGCATCAGCCAAGATCAATACATATCACCACAATATTTGCCGGCTAGCTTTCAACTCCAGGATCCTTCAAAGCTAGTCAAGCAGCAGGCTTTGTTGGTTCTTGACTTTTGGTATGAAAGGCAGGCAAACAAAAAGGTCAAGACAACATTTGAATTCAGGGGCTTCAAGGGACGGAACGGTGAAATCGATAACTCCAACCCATCTACCTCTGGAAAATCTCGAAAGAAAGCTCCACAAACGTCTAATGCAGCGGGACCTTCCCAACTTCGGCAACAGGACATTTCCGACAGTGAATCTGGTTCCTCATCAGATTCCAATAGCGAGTCCAGTTCGGAAGATGACGACGATGAAGGAAAACAGACAGCTGACAAGGGAAAGCAGAGAGCCGGCACGGGAAAGCAGAAGGCCGATAAGGGAAAGCAAAAGGCTGACGGTCATTTTGTTGCCGACGATGCACTTGATGGAGATGAGGAAGATGATGATGAAGATACCAGCAACAAAGATCCCGGTCACCGTTCCAAGATGCTCACCGTCCCATTTCCTCCGGAATCCATCATTGATCCAGAGGAGAGGTTCCAGTACCTAAGTTCACTATCGGATAACCAAGTGTATCAAAGGTGCCTTCAAACGGTGTCTCAACTTCCGGTAATTTATTCTTTGTATGATCGGATTCCATTTGGGCTGATATAAATCTAAATTAGGATGATGCCAATCCTACTCCTATCCCCAAGTCAACTCCAAACTGGGCCACTTGGAAGTACAAACACACGACCGCACCAAAAAATGTCCATTCGGCGGTGAAGATTGGAAATGCTTACTTGGAATGGCTAGATGGCCAGCCATATTTAAAAGCTGATGGGACATATAGGAGCCGACTGTTTATCGAGGGAGTGTTGCTTAGCATCGGCCTTCTCAGTCAAGACATGGCTCGATCTCATTTTTGGGATGAGGAGGGGGATGAAGAAGGAGTTGAGCCAAACCTTGAAGACTACATCATCAAGACGAAGCTCGACTTCACAAAGGTTAAGCCTAGGCTGGATGCTGTGTGTGAAAAGTTGAGGAAAGGATTGAGTTCATTGAAAAGGGGGGCTCCTCAGGACAGTGATGGCAAAGAGAGGAATCCGAAGAAGCAGAAGCTGATGGGGGGTAAGAAGTTGATAAAAAATTTGGATGATCAGGGTACCAGAAAAAGCCCTAGAAAGGCACGTAGGTAACAGTTCAACAAGTGTACTATCAAGAGATGTGAATGTGAACTTTATTTATATCTGCCAATGAAAATGCTGATAACCACTCCGATGACAAGTCCGATGACAACGCCAATGACAGATGCAATGATCAACCCTATGATAATGCCCATGACATAACACCGATGACCACGCCGATGACAAGTCTGATGACAACACCGATAATAACACCGATGACAACACCTATGATAACACCGATGACAACACCTATGATAACACCGATGATAACACCGATGATAACACCGATGATAGCACTGATGACAACACCGATGACAGTACCGATGACACCACCGATGATAACACCGATGACAACACCGATGATTACACCGATGATAGCACCGATGACAACACCGATGACAGCACCGATGATAACGCCGATGACAACACAGATGACAACACCTATGACAATGCAGATCATAACACCGATACCAACCAGACTCTGGTAAAAATGATAACACAGAACATATCACACAAACATTCCTCATTCAGGCTTAACTTCACCCAATTACTTCACTCATTTAGAGAGCACATGAGAAATCCAAACCCAGTCCATTCATTCCGTGAATCCAGCTGTATACATATGAATACATAAAATTATCCTAGCCAAACCAGCCGCCTATGTGAGGAAAGATTTATCTGGGGACCTCAAATATGGAGATCGGATGACCTCGGAAATCGACATGCTTGGGGTCACCGTCGATCGCTGTCTGTCGGAGGCCAGAGGTTCAGACATTGCACGGAGTCTCACTGGAGGTGGCAACCGTTCTCTGCTACTCCGGAGCTCCCTTTGGTCTGTCAATGTGGATGGACCAGCCATCTGGACATTCTCTGTCTCACTCTGGGATCTCAGTGGCATCGCCTCCTCCGATGGTTCCTTCTTTTTCAAAGGCAATTCAAATACCTTTGTCTCCTCCTTCGCCATCCTCCCCCTGAACCCTTCCATCATCAATTTGAGGGCCTGAACCTCAGCCTCCAGAGCTTGTATCCAGCTCGATTTGACAGCCCGGACCTCGGCCTCCAGACGTTCTATCCTTGATAGCAGCTCTTGATTGGAGCTGTCCGAGCTACTGGATTTGCGTACCCCCCCAAGGGCATCCATTCGGGTTGGGTGGAAGATGACAGGGTAAAGAGTCACTAAATTTCAGTAATATCTCAGCAAATTTTTGTTCAAGAACTGACTCAAACTCACAGCCCTCAGGAATGGATGATTTTCTCAAATCATCATCCACATTGATCACCTCCTTCGCCTTCCCCTTGCCTTTCGACTTGCCTCGCCTTTGGGTGATCGGGGGAGGCAAAGGTGACACACTCCGCGACGGCGATAGGGTCAGCGTCGGAGGCGTTTGAATGCGAACTGTCGATTTTCGAGGCCGGAGGGTCATTCCAGAACCAGATGCAACTGATGGCTTTGGAGGTGCAGGGGGAATGAGGATAACCTTCATGATCTTCTTCTTGATGATGCTTGGCCCCGGTGTCGGTGTCGGTGTCGGTGGTGGCGGCGTCGGCGTCGATTCCCTCCTAGGTTTGTTGGCTTTGAACGTCTTTTGGGAGGGTTCAGCTGGCATCCTCTTTTTCCCATCCCACACACATTTCGTCTTGAGCCGATGGCATTGAGTGCATGCCGTCCTAGCACCTTTCTGGCCAACCAACGTAGGCCATCGGTCGAAGCAACGCCGGCAACACTAAAGGTGCCAGAATAAAGTAAAAATTCTTTGAAATGGCAGGCTAACTTACCTGTTCCCTCATAAGCCCAATTGTCCCTTCCGTTTGCTTTCGCCTCTTGATCGGTGTTTCTTCTTTGGCCAGGTCTTCTCGTCATCTCTTCAGCCTCCTGGATCCTGATCGGCGGTTTGGAATGTCGTCCAGCGGCATGACCTCATCCTCACGCAGCGGCTTCTTCGAACTCTCCTCATCAGACTCCTCCTTGACTATGTCAGTCATCTCGAGGTCTATGACCTCCACCTCCTTCTCCTTCCCCTTACCCTTTCCTGTCAAGTTCTTGTTCAATTCTTTCCCCTCATTCTCCTCCTTCGTCTTCTCCTTCTGTTTCCCCTTGTCCTTCTTCTTCTGTTTCCCCTTGTCCTGGCCCCTCAGCTTCTTCCCTTGCCCCATTGCCTCCTCCTCCTCCTCCTCCTCAAGTTCATCTTTATCATCATCATCATCCCCTTCCAGATCGTCCTCTTTGTCCTCTTTGTCCTCTTCTGATTCCAATTCATCAACCTCCTCCTCGTCCTCTGACTCCGATGCATCCTCCTTTTCATCCTCCTGCTCCTTCCCCTTCCCTTTCGCATTCGCATTCCCCTTCCCCCTCCCCTTCCCGGTCCCCTCCTTCCCATTCCCCTTCCCATCCTTGTTGCTCCTCCCATGCTTCTTTTCAGGAGGGGGTTGCCGACTCCTCATCATCGGGAAAGGTTTTAGGCGTTTGACTGGGTTAGTTTGGACATAGGTAGTCAATAAAGCCCTGTGGGCATGTCAGTATTTGAATAGATTAACTCACCATATTCATTGGTCCACCAAGCAGGACCGGTTCTGGGTCCATCATACTCCGGAGTCTTCCTACCGGCAACATACCCTGGCTCATTGGTGATGTTGGGGTCTTCTTTGCTGATTCTTCGAATTCGTGGCAACTTACGGCGCTCGGGGTCATAGTTGGCCTTGTATTCTATGGCCGCACTGAGGATGAGCCTAGGGATATGGATCTCGATACCTTCGGACTCTGCAGCTTTGCACACTTCTGAAACCTTGATCTGTATTCCAAGGGTTTGCATTTAGAGTCCAGAAGTAACTTGTGATAGAAAACCTACCATTTCCTGCGTGACCTGGTACATGATGTGGTTCCGGAGATTGCTGTCAAATTCAGCCTTCACGACCTTGAAGGCGTCCGTGAGACGTGCATTTATCTCGTAGATGACACCTTGATAATCGATGTTTTGGGCGGCCATTGTAGATTCGTGTGTGTGTGGTGGATCTATTGGTCAAAGTTTTCAGAATATCAGTGAATTCACCGCGAAAAACTCTCCGACGTGTTTTTTTTTGTTTTGGCCAAACTTGAACAAACAACGTTGAATATCGGCCATCGGCATTTGTTGCAGTCAATACACCTCAATGGCTCGATCTAAAGGTGAGATCTACTACTGCTGCTCATTATCAAGCACCTTTGTTGACGAATATCTGGTAAAATGTAGTAACTAGCAGGAGTATGTAGCACACTATCAACTTTGCTGGTGTCACTCTCAACTCTGGTGTTTAGAGCTGATGGTTTTAAAGACATTGAAGGACTTCCCTGTGGTACCCTGTAAGTTATTTTTTATAACTTGTGCTTAACTAAAACATCAATCAGCGGGACTTTTCACATTTGGCCTCGCCCCTGCTGATGAGGTCAAGTCCAAATCACCAGCTGGTGATTTGGTCAAAAACGATCCTGAAGTACCGGGAGTAGCAGGCCCCTCGGCCCCCTCCAATGTCAGAAAGGGTGGATCGGCATTCAATCCTGAAGTACCCGGAGTACCAGGCCCTTCCAATGCTGGAAATGGCGGACCGGCATTCATTTGGCCCAGTAGTAGGTTCAATGGTGCACCACTACATGAGATTTTATCACACTTATATACAGGAACTGTGTTTGGCGGTTTCGATATGCTGAAACCACCCAGTCTTCAAAAACCCTCGGTTCAGGTGCAGGATGATGACAAAATGGTTATCGATTTGGATGCCCCTGCCGATGCAGACAGAATGGTGATCAATTTGGACACCCCCACTGACACCGACAACGACGTCAACCCCCACACCGATGCCAGTAAACAACGTAACATGGAGGCTGATACCGTTTCCGAGGCATCCTCTTCCTCGTTCTGCACATCATATCCCAAAACGCCGAGGCCCTCAAACAAATGCAAGTCTGATGAAAAAGTTTTGCAAATATATGCTGATATCAAATCATTCAAACGCAGGTTCCTCGTTGCATGAACAGAGAAAAACACGAAAACGGAAACGTCCAGATGCTTCAATTTACAAAGGATGGGCAAGCTGGAAAAAGCAGAAGGTCAGGTATGGAGCGGTAGTCAACCAATACCCAGCCAAACATCGGCTGTGGATTGAACACGAAGAAGCGAATATTAAACAGGAATTCAGGACATGTATAGGGGATACGACAAGGCTCAAGATGCTTCTTGATAAAAGCCTAGATACCATCTTCAGTCTAGATGTAGCCCTTGATCAATTAAAAAAATAATGTTTGCAATATACACTAAGACCATTGACCACAACAATGACAACAGCAATGATAATGCATATAATAACACCAATGAGAACACCTATAACAACACCGATAACAACACCGATGACAACACCGATGATTTCACCGATGATTTCACCGATAATATCACCGATGATAACACCGATGATGACGCCGATGACCACACCGATGACAACACCGATGACCATGCCGATGATAAGACCGATACCTACTCGAATGACAACACCAATGACCACACCGGCCCCGATCCCTACACCTAAGATGAGTAAACAGCCATCCCAGCCAATGTCGGCCCAACGGTCTTAGACGGGTGACACCCATCCCAGCCAATGTCGGCCCAGCGGTCTTGGACGGGTGACACCCATCCCAGCCAATGCCGGCCCAACAGTCTGAGATGGGTGACAATAATCCCAGCCAATGTCGGCCCAACGGTCTGAGACGGGTGACACCCATCCCAGCCAATGTCAGCCCAACGGTCTGAGACGGGTGACACCCATCCCAGCCAATGTCGGCCCAACGGTCTCAGACCATCCACTATACTCTAGCACTTGACTCGGCCCACCGGTCTCACATGGTACATATGTCACTTCTCAGTTGCCCTGTCAAGTACCTAACAATAATATTTTCTCGGCCCATCTCGGCTGGCCCGACTCAAACCCAACATTGTCACCCTTAGTTGCCCGGTCACAGTCGGGTTAAGTCATGGCATGGTCTGATGGGCGCACCACCACCCCGCTGCATCCATCATCCCTATCCCTCCTTGTCAGGTCGCACCACATCTGTTGTGCATTGGACTACCTGGCGTCGGCACTCGCGTTATGGTGCTAGCGAGGGGCGGTGTTAGTGTTGATCCTGTAGAATGTTGATAGAAAGTGAATATACCTTTTGAAGGGGCACTCCCTGCCCCCATTTCGACGCTGATATCTTGTTGTGTTGGTATGCTAGGTGTGAATTGCTGACGCGTGCTTTGTTGAGCGTCACGTGGCTCTGTTGAATGGTCTGTGCGCTTTGGCGAACTTTATTTAAACCCGCGAGAATGATAACCTACTTCGGGGAAGTTCCCCAGTAACTACATAATAATTGATTACTTATTTAATTATTATAAATATTGAGTCCGTTCCAAATTCACTCGGATGCTGAGTGAACTTTGACGGACTGCTATGAATCTGATAGAGTCCGATCGGACTCAGCTCGGACTCGGACTGGTTTGGACCTCACTTTTGGCAGAACAAATAGTGAGGCATGGTCCGAACAGAGTCCGATCAGACTTTGATCGGACTCACATGGTCCGATCGGACTCTGACCGGAATCAGTGGCTCAGTGTAAAGTGCTCGTCGCAACGGCAGAAGGATACACATAAACTTTGCTAGTCACTCATTCCATTGGACGCACTGCATTTTGGACCACGCCTACAGGCAAGTTTAGGCCTTGTTGTTCATGTAGGAACCATTCAAGTAGATTACGAAGGTCTGGCTGTCCAATATGTTTTCCAAGGTCATCAATATCCCAGGGTAGACCACGCACTGGATTATCTGTCAAAATACATCACATGCTGACAAGTGACTGTCATACCATGGCCTTTCGCCAAAGGCCATTTGGCACACCATACATTTGGATAAGATATTGATAATGGTTCAGGGAATGTTGTCGTGGAAGGCAAAAATCAGATCAGATCCCAACCTCAATAAAGATCTCTCAATATTGGTGAAAACGTGCAAGAGCTTCCTCAATAGCTACCAGAGTCCTTTCAGTGATAACCGGCCAGTGAACAAGATAACATAAGTCAAGTAATGTA
The DNA here is from genome assembly GCA_963555575.2 of Hygrocybe coccinea. Lineage (NCBI taxonomy): Eukaryota > Fungi > Basidiomycota > Agaricomycetes > Agaricales > Hygrophoraceae > Hygrocybe > Hygrocybe coccinea. Next base: position 3,875,117 of record OY741993.2, on the reverse strand, counting down.
CTGATTGCTTGGACCATCTCTGGGAACATGACCGGCAATTGCAGGAAGGAATACCTGTGGTTCTGTAAATTCTGTGGTCTTGTATCAACATTGAATGTCCATACTTTCATGAGTGCTTTTGAATCATCGCCTGTCCATTGCTTAAATTCACAGCCATCTGGAAATCGGCACAGCCCTGGAAAAGGTGGCACAGCTGCAATTCTACAATCACAGTGTGGTCAGTAATAGTTCATTGCAAGCAAATCTGCTTACCGTAAGTCAATATCGGCTAGTATTCGAGCCGCTTCAGCTTGCAGTGTTCCTGCTCTCAATGTATTTTACGAGCCAGGCAACAAGATGGTCTTTAAAGGTACCCTTGATGAGCTGGTGAAGCAAATCTGGCAATAGGAGTTCATGAATATCGGCGCGTGGAAATCCACTGGTGAAGGGCTGAGGATTATCTAGGTATGTAGGTATTTGGGAGATTTCTGATAAACTCACGATGAGATCACCCGCTATCCCATAGTTTTCCCATAGCTCTCAAAGGGATGCGCATGCCATGGCCGCCTCTATATGCTCATGTGAACGTTGACCAGCTGTGGGAGAATCTAAATCATTTGCAGGTGCAGTGCAACTAGCCGGGTAGATTATTAGCATTCGTTACAAGGAAGGATGTTGAATAAGTCACTGAGGACACCATCCAGAGACAATGCAGGACAGGAAAACCTGTTCCTGGTAGTCTGCAATATATGGGCCTAAACCATATATAACTTGCCTGAAGTGTCCATCAGCACATTGCGTGACTCTAGGGGCAAGCATATGTTGTCGAAGGGGTAAAAGAATTCCATGGATAGAAGTGTGGAATAGCTGTCGGTGGAATTGACGGAAATCTTCAGCTTTTGCATATTGCCGTGTCGCTGAAGGAAATAGTTAATCTCACAATTTGCTACCATTTAATCTGAGTATAGCATACTGTGTGGGATGGCAAGAAAGCCAAGTAAAGTAATGGCATTGCGATGAGCACGACAGATATTGTTGTGGACATTTCCTAATGATACATAGAGTGGATAGTACTGAGTGTGCCCTGTTGCAACAGATACTGTCATTTTGTCACTGCCAAGGACCACTGGCACGAACATGGCGCCATGGGTTTCCTCATCCTCTGCGATAATGTCCTACCAAAAACAAGAGTTGCATTGTCAGATCATGCCAGTATGATAGGCATAGACGATCGTACAGCTTGGTTCCAAGCCCAATTCCCGGACATTAGGTCTGTATATTCACATTTATCATTCTCATCGAAGACTTGCTTTGGCGCAAAATCGAAGTCATTCGCAAAATCAGGGTTGCCAATCTGACTTTCCATCATTTCGAGTGGGTCACAATACCAAACTTCATATTCAGCCAACATCCATGAAGGGATGGGGCCATCCAGGCATCCTCCACTGTATGAAATACAAAAAGATTTCCAGGGGATATCTCCCTGTGGTAGAGCATCAATGGCCGCATATAAATCTGAATGATTGGCAAAGGGAGGGTCCTTGTCTGGGTAAAGTGCAGTAAGTAGATCGCACAATCTGTTGAATTTCTTTCCCGACATCTGCTCCTCCTGATAAATGAAGTCGGCGAATTCAAATTCAGCTCGATCCTTGAAAGGAAAGTAACCCTCGTTCATGCGTTCTTCAGGGGGGAGAGGGGGAGTGTCAGGTGGAAGATCTTGGCCATGGATATCACATGGAGTACCATCAATAATCGGGTGGGAAATGGTTGATTGACCTCGAGTGGGCGGTGGGGATGATTGCTGATGAGGAATTTCAAGTTCATCAGCTGGGGAAACAGAGCAGGAAGAAAGTGGAGATTCCAAATGAGGAGTCGGTGGTGGCGATGGTGACACTTCCTCCACAGGAAATGGTGTATCAGAAAAGTGAGCCGGTGGAGAGCCCTGCGGTGAAGGGGATTCATAGCTGAGATTTGACGTCCCATGGGGTAAGTTGTGTATGGCATTGGTATGCCTTGTGAGCCCGCTTGTTGATCGGCAAGCCCTTCCACAACCTGGTATGGGACAAATGAAAATGGGGGGTCTGAAGGTTTTGCGGCTAGGCTTCATGATATAATTTTGCTGGTGAGATGATGCAAAATGGGCCAACTTGAACGACTTGGAGGAAATGACTTCTGTTAAATAAGTTCAAGTCCACATATAAATAGTCAGCATTGGGAATTGTTTTCAAAGTCAATTTGACGTACGTGTCCCTTTTTTTTCATCGCACCATCACTTCGCCTCAGCATGTCATCGAAAATCACTTCATCTCTTCCACCTGCTCTCAAAATGTGTCTCAGGCCTAACCGTTTGGCTGCACCTGGCAAACCTGATATGCCTGCACCGAGGAGGTCATCAGCAGTTGTCACAGCTAGAAAAGCTCAAAAACAACAAGACAAGGAAAACAAGCAAAAGGCCATTGACGATGGCGTCAAGGCACTTGCAAAACTTGAGGACAAGATGACACAAAAGGATAAAGAGAATGATATCAATGCTGACCACCCACCTGTCTCGACGAAGGCTAAAGTGAAACAAAAGGTAGCTAATAGCAAGACGTCTACCATAGGTGAGATTCTCGTGAGTATAGAGCCACAGACTGATTTGCATAGATAAAGGAGCCAACGAAAAGGACACACTGAATAAGATGGATGTGAATGCTAGCAGTGACACCAGTGTCACCATGAAGAAGGCGAACCTCTCTGTTGTAGAGGATTCTGAGGAAGAACGTACACAAGAAGAGGAAAGAAAGCGGTTGATGAAGGAGAAGAAAGCGCAGAACAAGGTTGAGCTTCGACAGTGTTGGAGTAGTGGGACCTGGGCAGTCACGTGCTTGGGTTCCCACGGTTGACTTAGTCAGTAGCCTTCCCAATGTAGTAGACAGATCCTATCCTATCCCATCCAGTCCTTCCTCTCGAGTCCTGCGTGAGTCCCCGGAGAGGTACCTCGGTACCTCTCCAGCGTGTGATGGATGAACATGCATCAGAACAAACTAAGACAAGCAAACGACCCCTTGATGAAGTCGATTCTACTGTGTACGTATTTCCCTGCCTCGTTTATGTCTCATTGATCACTGTTTTTCCTCTTATGACCTGCTCCTTGTACATGTAGCCCCACTGACAAGAAGGTCAAATCCGATGCACCCAACAGTGCCATTGTGGTGTACGTGGACATTCTCTTTCCATATTTTAGTATGTTTCATTAACCACATCAATTAGCCCTGCCGAAAAGAAGCCCAAACTCTCCAAGTTCGAGGGGCTCCGCCCCAACTGGCATCGTGCCGAGTCTCAAAACACAATTGTCTCAGCACGCACCATTCTCACATTGGCAACCAAATTTAAATCCTCCACGGGGAAATGCAATCACGATGAGCCTATCTCTGCCTTTGATGATGATAACAAGGCTGACCGTTTTGAGAGCACCATTCTCAGTAACAAAGGTTCCGCCAAGGCTAGCCATTTCACTACTATGGTGGTGGCTCTGTGAAGAAAGAAAACCAGGTGTGTCTTCCTTTTATTCATTGCTACCGCCAGATAATATAATGATACCATAGGTTAATATGATTGCAAAAATCACCCCGAACATGAAATTACCAGAACCAAAGCTGAAGTCTCGTGGTCAAAATCAAGTTAAAAAAGAAGACATTGGCATGGCTTATCTGCCCTACCTGTATCAAGAAGGATTTCGTCTGTCTGTGGCCCCTTTCCTCCGTGAAGCAATGGGATTCTCTACGATAGGGCCGTGGGACCCCATTCCTGAGATGGAAATTCATTTTGCCTGGAGCCGAACAAATCCTGATGATGGTTCCCAAATGGACGACCGCCTCTATGATGTCGTATCTAAATTAGCAAGTACCCCCTTCTTATACCATCAATATATGCTTACAATCATACTAATAAGGCTACCGATCGAATTGCGTCCTGGCGCCATGACTTTGGTGTTGCAGCACTTACTGCCATTGGGAATATTTTCAAAGAATTGCAGATAGATGAGGCTGAAGACCACGCCGAATATGCAAAGTGGATGCTTGGCAAAACTGATAAATCACACCCCTTTTATTATAAAGAGTATGAGGATGGCAAGAAGCCTGTGGTTTGTTTTCCCTCTATCACAGCAATGAAGTGACTAATCAAAGCATATGCAGGGAATATTTCAATCCTATCTTGTTGCATACACCTTCACAACTCACCTCACTTCGATCTCGAACATTGAGTCATCCAAGCGCATGACTGAGAATGCCGAGTCGGCTCTTGTGCTTTATCTACAAGCGGTATCTCTCATTTGCAATTACTAGTGTTACTAATTCTCATCTTTCCAACAAGGGTATACGTGCTCTTGTGTTTTGGGAGAGCGGAGAGAAAGTGGTACCTACTGGTCCACCTGGATTCTTCTCCAAAACCAATTGGGGTGATCGCGTTCAGAGGCAGGATGGCCGTGATGTTACCATCAAATCCACATTGAACCTCATAAAGCTCTTCAAGAAGTTGAATGACATCCAGTGGAAGAAGATATATGAAATGGCTGCTGCTCTTTCCAAGCAAAAGAAAGCGCTGACAACTGTCATTGAAATTCCTGATTCGTCAGATTCAGAAGACTATGAGATCGAAGATGACGATGACGACCTCAAGCGAGTCACAGTAAAGGTCGAATTTCCATCCGCAGATAATTCATTGGATGGCGACATCAATATGGATTGATATCCTGGGGTGTTGGTTTGGTGCATGGTGTCGTCTCATCTTGTTTCGGCTCTTCAGACACTCCTCTTTCATCTTCAAACACCTCTTCTGGATGCCTTTTCATCTTAGGACACCTCTTTTATCTTTGAGCACATCTTTTCAACACTTGTTTATCCAGACACCTCTTTTATCTTCGAGCACCTCTTTTCGACACCTTTTTATCGTTTGACACCTCTTTTAGACACATTGTTCGTCTTGAAAACATTTGGCCGCTTGAGCCACTTTTTGCCCTCTTTTGAGAAGCTGGATGGTTTTCTAAGCAATGGACATAGCGTAGAAAAGTAGTTTGAGCTTGAGCTGCTTAGGAACTTAAACAGCTTTTAAAAGTATGAAAAGTGCCGAAAAGCCATTTTGTAGATTTGCTGATGCTTTTGCAAGCCCTTATACACAGCCATCGTGTTGTTCCTGATTGAGTCGTGTCTTCCTCCTGCCCATTTTTTCACATTCTGCACCTTCCTCCCATCTTCCTTTGTCACTCTTGGACTTTCCATTGAACCCAGTTTTTTCCCACATAGACTTTTACCGATTGTACGGCACAAATGTACTCCAAATTATAAAATTGTTTATGGACTTGTCCCCTGGCTTCCAGCCGGAAGGACAAGCTCCGATTTTTTGCTAAACCTCGTCACTGTGGGAAGCAGACACGCTGAAACTCCGATGAAAATACAATGAATGAGGTCGATTCAGTGTTTAATACACTGAATCTGACCTACCGTGTTTTCAGTGTATCACGAAAATACAATGAAATTCCGTTGCTGACATTTTTGACATTGAATTTCAATAGTATGAATTTTTAGATACAAACAAATTCCGTCACTGAGATTTTTGACATTGAATTTCAATAGTTGAATTTTTAATACACTGAAAATCATAGATTCACACTGAAAATACAGAGTACTCTAAAATAATGTTTTTTCGACACTAAAACCACTCACCCCATAGCATTGCCCAGCATGATGCTGTTACATGCCTACACAAATGGAAGAGTGACGGTGGGTCCCCGTCGGTATCCACGCCGAATACCTCGCGAACACCCGGCATGCGTCAATTGACACTGCCGTGCATGGTTGTGAGGTGTTATGGCGGCGCTGGGGCTGGTGGAGACTGATACCACGCCAAATGCCTCACGAATGACGTCCACATGTCAATTGACGTGGCCCGTGTTCGCAAGGCGTCATGGCTTGGGTGGGAGGGGGACTTTGTCCTCATTCCCCTTCCAGCCGTTCTTGCCCCATCCGTCGTTGTCGTTGTTGCCCTCGTTGCCCTCGTTGCCTGTTGTGTCGTCGTCACTCACCTCTGCCAGCCAGTTGGTTGGCATGGTGTTGATGATGTCCTGGTGAGACGGAGGGCGTGGGTTTGGGGACGTACCTGGGCCGGTAGGTGGGCGCACCACCCTCCTGGCCTTGTTGTCATTGCTAAATGGGTGGTGGTAGTAGTTACCATGCAGGTGGTGGCGGTGTGGGGGTTGGTCGTTGTCGTAATTGTGGCCGTCATGGCCGTTTTTGTGTGGGTGGTCTTGTTGGTGGCTGTGGTCGTCGTTGTCGTTTATCTTATACTATACCTAGAAATTTGAAATAAGAAATCCGCGACCCAAGGGTGACAGGCACGGTTTGTTCACGGTGTGCAAATCGTGTCCACTCGTGTGCAATCCTGCTTTTCTCTTGAAAAATTCCCTCATTCGACCGCGGACACCAAACCCGTACCAGCGTCTAGCCTTAGCCTGCCAAAATGTATTTTATTAGCAATAGCAATATATGGCTCTTGGAAATACCTGTGTAACCGCTAGTCATCTGTAGTCATCTGCTGAACAGATGCAAGGCTTGACGAAAGCTTGGTGTGTCAAATTGCCAGTGGGATATAAGCCTGTCTCCACCACTTTCTTATATGGCACATTAGCTCAGTGGTAAGTGTAACCTTGATAAGTGACAACAGTTCGAGAGTTCGAACCCCGGAAATGCCAATAATTATTATATAATAATTAAATGACCCAACTAGTACCTTGTTAACCGACATAGCATAACTGCTTACTGACAAGTAATATACATCTGCTATATGGCTACATATTTTTGTTCATTTGAATGGTAGATACACTGAAATTCAGTTTACAATCAGTTGAAAATCAATGTTATTATCCACTGAATTTCACTGAGAAAATGAGCCATTCAGTGTATTTTTTCGCTTTGAATTTCAATGTAATTCCTCTGAAAATCCAAGGAAAAGCAATTGAATTTCAAGTACTTTACACATTGTTTTTCAACGTGTCTACTTCCCACAGTGTCGTGCTCCACCTTAGCAGAGCTAACCACAACCACTCACGTTCTCACTGGCTAATCCTCATGTGCACTTCAAGCAGAGTCGATTAGTCTTACTTTGTCACCAAAGGAATCAAAGTCTGGAAAATTTTCATTTTCTGAAAAAACTTTAATCTTGGGCCAATTTGGCGAAAGTAACCGCACCATAGCCGGAATCTGAAGTCTGAAGCCCTTCTCAGAGTTAAAGGCTCAAAATCAGGGGAACACTAAGTGAGGGCACGTACGCACAACCTTGATGGAAGTTTACTGACAGCGATCAAAACCAGAGTGAGATAGTAAGCAATTCACCAGAGACACAGGAAATTCTTCAATAAGATCCGGGATCCAGATTGAACAAAAAAAGAATTCATATAGCCAATGAGTTGAAACGTTGATGGCTTATAGGACGCCCGAATGATATTCTAGTTTTGGTCGGGCTTCGATATCGTTAGACATGAAGGAAGTCAAGCTAAAGCATACCTACAAAATTCAGAGAAACAGTGGCGCATTTCACGTAGCTTGCACGATGATTGCACTAGACTGTGGTGTGTGCAAGGACCTTCAAATTTTTGGGCGCTGGTGAAGCAGGGGTAAAGCCAAGGTGTCTGGATAAGGCGTCGTTGAACCCTTAGGCCTTGGGGTTATTTGCCGTAAAAATTGGAGTACATTTATGGCTTCGGATATGATCTAGGAATACAGGCTGTGCCCAAGTCACATCGATCAGCCATATTGAAAAACAGACAAGGAACTAAACCCTACATTCTAAATTGGATCTAATCCCTGCGCAGCAGCTCGCCCATCTCCATCTCCTCCGGCTTCGTGTGGAACGGGGCAACACTCAAACCCTCGGCCATTTCCCTCTTCACGCAGAGTTGTTCTGCAACGATGACTGTCAAGGCCGAACCTGCGACCATAATAGCCCAGAAGAAAGGGGAGCTAGGGAGCGATGCAGAGTAGTACGTAGTCAGCACTAGATGATTGAATACGAGTATGAGGGAAAAATCGAGGATCATGTGGGGTCGTCGAATCAGAATGTATAGATAATATATACTAGAAATGCCACGGTTAGAAGGTGAGCGGAATACCGTCGTTAGAATTGACTTACTCTGCAGCGGATGCCGCCATCCAGCAAATGGCTATGATCCAACCCCGTATTGGATCTGTTCGGCCTTCCCATTGGTCTTCCCGCCATCCGTATCCAACTTTCTTGCCACCACTCCACACGCCAGTATATGAACGCCATCGGTCTTCACCCTGCATGCCTCTTACCGTCGGCCGACCTGCCATCTCTCGTCAATCCATCACCATCCCTGAAAGGATTAACTGTGGCACAAACCACAAAGTTAAACAAACACAATCTTCCAAACTCATCAGAGAGTTCCGCATACCGACGTTAGCCGCGCCACCCTCATAATTCAACGAGTTGGGTTCCGCGAAAATATTTAGCAGTGGTGGACCGTGGTATGAGAATGGACAACGTCAAATAATGGAGCGTCTGCATAGAGACAATCTATGGGAGTGAAATATCTTTTAGTTAAATGTTTTTCAAAATGCTACGGGGTACCTTCTTGGGAAATCAGTAACTGTTAAGGGATCCCAGTTGGTTGGTTGCCATGATGGCGGTTCGGGAAGTGTTGAATCAGGGTTAGGGTCACGATCCTCTCCTACCACTGACGGATGCCTGCTTACAACTCTCTCCCTCGAATAGATCCCGAGGGCGACGAATCGCAGGATCCATTATCTCAAGAATTAGAATATCACTCACCTGCAGATTCTAATTCTACGGCAAGACCAGCGGCATATTATGGAGAGACAGAGCATCCTGAAGATGAAGACGCGGCGCTTCTGCAGAAAAATGACGCCCCTTCTTCTCCCAGATTGGCTGAAATGGGTGGCTTGGATGCAGAGAACCTTCATCCTGTTCCAGGAACCCCGGTTCGTCGACCTTTTTTTGTTGTTGTGCAAGTGGTCTAGCATCCACTTCGCTTACCAGTCACCTACTTGAACTCAATCATTCTCATTCTCATAGGCTACGGCTACCCGATATGTTGTTGTTACACTCGGGGCCATAGTCGCCTTTGCCGCCGTTGTAGGCATTGTAGCGGGTTTCTTGTACAAGGGATCTTACCATGTTCCTGGCGTTCGACGTATTACTATGGATCACATATTTAATGGCACGTTTAGTCCTGAAGCTCACAGCTTGCATTGGGTACCGGAAGGTGCGCTGTACTTACTTTACCGAGGAAAAAATGTGTTTGGACTCAAGAGATTGGTTGCCAAGCCGGTGATGGCGTATTCTCAACAGTCCAGCATGGGCTTGTCAAATTGGTAGATCTCAAAAACAACTCCACGCGGACGTTGGTGGCTGCTGTAGACGTAAAAGATGTTTGTGCCCGAATCCTCTTATTATCTACCTTTCGAGCTCACCACCATTGGCCTTCGTCAGGAGCACGGCCGGGTGCTCAGCTGGTCAAATTGGAAGTTATCACCAGATACAAAACATTTGCTTGTCAAGGCCAACATGACAAAGGTGTGTATTCTTCAACGGGTTTTTCTGCGGAGCTTGATGACATGAGCTCTGAAGCAATGGCGGCACTCAACTCTCGGTAACTATTATGTGCACAATTTGGAAACTCGATCTACGCATCCAATCATTCCTCCCAGTGATCCTCCCGTCACATCGTATGCAACCTGGTCCCCTACCGGTCAACACATTGCTTATGTGGTATCCAATGATATTTACATCCTTACTTCTCCATCGTAAACTTGTCCATTTTTTCCCCATTTTTTCATCTCACTGACATGATTATCAAGTCCTACCGCCACGCCTATCCGCGTTACTACCTCAGGAAATGCTTCCTTGTTTCATGGCGTCCCAGATTGGGTCTACGAAGAGGAGGTCTTCGCTTCCGATTATGCACTTTGGTGGTCCCCGGATTCCGCCAAACTTGCATTCCTCCGCCTTGATGAGACCGCTGTTGACGAGTTCACATTCCCTATTTACAACCCCTCGAATGACGCTTCCGCCGTTGTGCCGTACACTCGTAATGTCGTCATGAAGTATCCTAAACCTGGATACAACAACCCATTGGTGTCGGTGCATGTATTTGATTTACAACAGTATCTGGCAGGCGAGAATTCAGCGATGACGGGATTCCCTGCTGCCGAAGCGACATTCGATCTTGATTGGAAAGGCCGTCATCAAGCGGAAAATAGTATCATTTCGGAAGTGGTTTGGGTTGCCAATGAAACACTGATATTGAAAGAGATCAATCGCAATGCTGATGATGGCAGTGTTGTGCTATTCAACTTCACTGGCAGTGATAACGCGGCCCGCTTTCGTGGACGTGTTGTCAGAAAGCTGGGAAGGTACGGCGAAGAGGGTGATGATGGTTGGGTCGATTCGGTACGCTGCCTTCCTTATGTGCTTGGTCGTAAGATCTAATTTAGATAACAGCGGCAGAATATACGACCACTGCCAGAAAGCCTTGCGCCTGAAGGCACTGCCGCATACCTTGACATTATCCCTTCACCAGAAGGGTACGATCATATAGCTCTTTTTAGCCCGGCAGACTCCGACACGCCACGCTTCCTCACTTCAGGAAAATGGGAGGTAACAGAAGGCATCAAAGCCATTGATGCGAAACGGGGCCTTGTGTATGTTTGACTTCGAAGTCAAGATACTACTGAATCATTGATGCAAATGTGGTTGTGTAGATACTTCAAAGCTGTGCCGCCACGTTCATCTACCGAGCGCCAGATATACTCGGTCCCCATGCCTGCGAACAGTTCCTCTGAAATCGTGGAACCAACCCCCCTGACTGATGCATCGACATCTGCGTATTATGAAGCTTCTTTTTCTCCCCAAGGCGGTTTCTACCTCTTGAGCTATCAGGGACCTAATATACCATGGCAGAAAGTCATACAACCAAACAACACAGGTATCCGAGGGTTCTTATCATTTCCTTTCCTGCTGGCATTGATTGATTTGGGTTCAAGTGTTTAGTTATGTCCTGACCAATAACACCAGGCTAAACAAGACATTCAGTGAATTCGAAAGCCCTGTCGTTGGTTTCTCGGAGATCGAGAGCGATGGTTACAGTACGTTGTGTTCCAGCATCCCTGGATCAAGTAATTTTCTCATTCCACCGCCCTATTTAGAGCTGAATGTAAAGGAAATCCGCCCACCGAAAATGGACGATTCTGGACGTACGAAATACCCAGTTCTGTTCCTTGTGTGCGTGTCCTACGAGGACCTATTACTGCTTGAAATTGTCTGATACATCCTTTCTAAATAGGTATGGCGGTCCGAATAGCCAAAAGGTAGATATGAGGTTCTCCCGGGAGTGGGACCATTACCTTGCATGTGGGTTGCAATACATTGTGGTTATTGTGGATGGGCGAGGCACGGGGCTCAAAGGCCGGAAGCACAGAAATCCCGTGAAGGGCAACCTTGGGTTTTGGGAGACGAAGGATCAAATAAATGCCGCCCGGTAAGCCCAAGAGAGAAACGTGACAAATAAGGATATCTCACCTCCATTTGCACAGGCTTTGGGCTTCTAAACCATATGTGGATTCTAAACGAATCGGCATATGGGGATGGGTAGGTTATCTATGCTTTCGTTTTCCCGGCACAACTTTCTGATATGCGGGTTTCTAGTCATACGGAGGTTTTATGAGTTCAAAAGTGGTGGAAGCTGATGCAGGCATTCATTCGCTGGCTATGGCGGTTGCTGTGAGTATCGGCTTTGTTTTGTCGATCGGTAACCTTCTGACTTCTGGAACGTTTTCAGCCTGTCACAAGTTGGCGATTGTATGGTGCGGGTTCTATCCTATCTCCGCAAACGATTGCTAAGTAAATGGACAACTAGATTCCATATACACTGAACGTTACATGAACCTCCCTGACCTGAACCCTGGCGGCTACATTAATGCATCGATATCAAACGTGACGGCTTTTCACAAGGTTAACTTCTTGCTTATGCACGGCAGCGGGGACGATAACGTCCATTTCGCAAATTCTGCGCATTTACTCGACATGCTGACGGCGGCTCGGGTTCGGAATTTTAGATTCAGGATGTTTCCGGATAGGTTAATTGCTACAATAACCACCGAGCTCATGACTGTTATATGCTGACATTCCTTCATTTCAGTGATCATCGTATCAACCGACGAGGAGCATACAGAGAAGTATTTGAATACATGACAGCGTTTCTGCTAGAGAAATGGGGGAAAGGAGGACGACGGGGATGGTGAACAAGGAAAAGTTTCTAAAGAACGGCTGAACTTTGCTCTAAGTTATAATTTTGTATTACTTCGCTTCGGCAGGTCTAGACAGGCCCAGAACAAACATGGCTTTTCAGTTATAATGTCGTCTCAAGCACCTCGTCTCCATATCGATGGATTTGTTGCGACCCACCTCGTCTCGCAAAAGACGGAGAGGTTTGTGGAAGGCACACTCACAATCCAGCGCCGACACTTCAGTCTACTCCGACCCCGATGACGACGAACCTGACACCTCAACTGCATTGTCCGGCAGATCTAAACGTCGGAAATGTTCTAATAATCTGCCCGACGGCTTGTATTTCAATAACTCTCAGCGCCAGGGACACCAGCCCGAACTAGCCGCTGCGGCTGTTCCCATCACATCTATCATGGACATTTCAAATCGGCTGGACGAACAGACAGATAGAGCTTCATCTGGCCACCGAGACTGGGAAGACCTCAAGGCACTTTTTGCCAAAGCTGTTGAACTGTATGAAAGTATGTTCTCCTTCGTTGTCAGTCTCTCAACGAATCTTAATGTTGCTAAACTGAAGATGATAATAGTATCGATGATGCACTCCCTCTACTTCGTGGTGTTGTCCACGAGTGCCGTAGATTTCTCGTTCTCTACCAAGATCCCTCTGTACTATTTACAAACAATTCTTCAAGGCATCATAGTGCCTCTCCAGAACCCTTGACACCTCCAAATGAGCGTCTTTCACGAGATTGGGGACACGAGCTAGAATTTGTCCATAGACTACACGAAATTCAGCCCAAGGGTCATCAGGATTGCACCCTTGCTACTTACTCACCACATCGCCCATTCCGCAAACTACCCGACCTTCCAACAGCATTCCATGCGCTATTGGGAACCGCCCTATTTTTATTCGGCAATCTCGTCGCCCAAGACCCAACCCATGCGCTCCCCGGTGAGCCCATGATACCATGTCCATACTGGCTTGCAGCTCTTGATGTGTTTATGACTGGTGAAAACATCCCCAGTCGGACAAATGGCCAAGGCTGTAATGCAGGTGAAGATTGGCGTATGGCCATCATTTGGGGTCGTACCTTAGTATGTCTTGCGGATGAAGCTGTTACCCGAGCCATTAAAGCAAAGACCACCGGAGTGGCGGAGTCATATGCTGACTCGGACGAACCGACGTGGCCGCCAGAGTCACCCTTCTCTGTTATTGCTGCCCGCCGCCCTCCTTCAACGAGACGAATTTCATTATCTTGGGCTTCCGCCCATGACTTGATGGTGCTGGCGATGGATCAATTCTCTCGAGGAATATTTCACATGCCTCATCCACAACACCAGCTGAACACTTCACCTTCTTCAGCCAGCGAACACTTCTCGCGCCCAAAAGAATTATTCACAATTGCATCTGAGGTCCTCTGCGTAGCCGAACGCCTTGAAGACGGGGTACAACGGCAGAATTGGGCATCGTGGGCTGATTCCGTGTTCAGCCAGATGAAAATGGAAGCGGATATGGATGTATGGCGGGGACCGATCACGCGTGCGAGGGGACGATGTTGGTTGATTATCGGGTCTTCCAGAGCGGAGCTGATAGAGGCCGATTTAGAGAAGGGGGACATGCACGTTTTGGGCTCTGAGACAGCCCAGGATGCCAGGGATGCTCTGGACATGGGTATGTCCCCTCAGTGTGTCAGCCGGCTCTGAGCTCACTCTTTCAAAGCCATATCATTCTTTGATCGCGCGAAGGGTTCCGCGTCATTGTTTCATGACCCGGAATCTCGGGAATTACAACCTCTAGTATGCGTCTCCTCTGACCCTCTTTCTTTGGTTTCTCAGTATCGTTGTCAGATTGTGGAAGCTCTTCTGACACTTGCAAACCTTACCGTTGATGAGAATAAACGCGAAGAATTGTATTCTCGAGCTCAAGCTGAGAGCGAGAGCCCAATCGATCTGAACGACTATGGAGATAAAATGGATCAGAGCAATTGATCGCCTTGGGAAGAGTGGGAGTTGACTTTTGTTAAACTTTCCTTTGGAGATGGCTACTATCTTGCCGCATATTTTTTCCCAATTCCGTGGCATATCCAACTTTATTGTATTGCATTAGTATGTTATCCCGTATACTCCGCAACTCTACTTCATAGAATAAAGGGTACGAAGGCAATCAAGACACCGTTATTTAATGGTGTGAGACCATGCAACAAGTTGTCATCAAGACAGGACTTGAACGGCAGCCTGGAAGGTTGCAAAGGTCACCATATTGACCGGGATCGCTCTAAATCGGAAACAATTATTAATTTTGAAATCCATTTATCCACCGGATTTGCGTGACGACACAAGGAGTACAGCATGTGTATAAGGCGAACTACAGAGGTTGGAATATGAACTCACCGGATAAGGGTTGGGGCAAGACCACGATAAAATACGCTGACACCTTCAGCGTGAAAGGAATGAATAATAGTTGTTACGGTTGTGCGGTAGGGATTCATATTTCGAAGTGAAGCGTGGGCGAGTAGTGAGGAATCAGTCGTTGATTGTGCTACTGTTTGTGCTGTCACCAGAGGGCCCCGTACAGACGGTAGTGACGACCATTGGCTGCCCTGGATGCGAGTTTTAACGACGTCAAAGGGGAATGTCGCTACCCAGCCGGCTACACCAGCAATTCCGCCTGAAATGAGGAGAGCGGGCCATGACAGGGATTGCGCCTCCTGCTCCATGGACCATATCGACGAGTTATTGTCGATCAGTGTAGGATATGAAGCAAAGCAACGGCATGATAATTCATACTAAGCGGGTTGTTATTATCAGGAAGATTGAATTAACTTGTCCACGGGTTGATCGTACGCACAGCACCGAAATAAGCACCATATCCACAGTCCCTGAGGGCAGTCGCCGTGAGACCCCTGTACAATCCTCGGACACCAGATTCTTTGATGATCTGCCGAACGATGGTCCATGGATTGCTCGAAGTGAGTAGTGACTGTTGGTGGATCTTGATAAGTTCCGTCGGCGTTGTAACAATTCTAAAAAATAATTTGACAGATTTTTTTGGCAGTCATCAATAAAAACCAGGAAAGCGTCACACACGATGACACAATACCACTGCCAACTCCAGCAAGGGTAATCTGACTTATCGTCGGGATCTTGTTGTCATTCCCAAGCTGTACCTTTACGAAGAAGTGGTAAGAAGCGAAAATGAGGCCGTTGAGCAGCGCACAAGATGCCTATGATAAGTGAAACGGAAGAATATTGTTCAGTTGACCCAGTCCCAGCCGAAAGATACACCGTGGCTTATATGACAGGAGAAAGTCACATCCAGAGTGTTTGTAAACGCACGAGCGGGGAACTGATCCCTTTGTAAAGCCCAATAAAGCGCTCTTCGCGTATAATTGTTGTCAGAGCGTGAAACGTTGATTTATATCTCATGAAGATCTGTGGACTTTGAAATCGCACTTTCACTGTTCCCAAACAAAATACGCCGTTTGGAAGTGATCTAAGAATGAGTTTCACGGGTAGCGGTAGATCATCGGGGGCAACACTAACCAGTGTCGAAAGGATGCCCGACTGCAATACCCGCAATGCCTGTCTTGTCTGCATTAATTATTTCATCCACAAACTTGCATTGGCTTGAGCTCACCGGCTACGGTTCCCGCGACAAAATCGACGGTTGGGTCGAGGTTGTCTGAAAATTTGTCAAAATTCACAACATTTACATAGGAAATATCAACCAATACGTACTCTTCGTATTGCTGTCGGTTGTGGCCATCACCAATATTGGGACAGGACATCCAGTTTTCATGCCTCATTGCTCGTAAAAGGACATATCACGTGCACGCTTACTCGATTTGGACACCCAAACAGCCATTTCTGGACATTAAAACCTTTTCAAGAGGCACAAGGTGCACAAGCTCTCAAGAGTTTCACTTTTTCTAAGCTAGGTCCCTTTGCTTAGAAAAGGTGATTTTCCTTTGAAAAAGGAGATAAAGGACAGTGCTTTTTGACAAGCACTTGTACTTTTTCAAGCCAGGTCATTTTCCTGCAAGTGCTGGAAAAGGCTCATTAACATGATAATTACTATATTAGGAAAAGAGTGTTGAATGACTAAGCATCTCCTAAGGTAGAGGTCATCCCTAATTGACAAACATCATGTGATAAGTGTGACAGCATCTGAATAGGAAAGTACACACTCTGATCAACATCAGCAAACCCTGATCCGCGAGCCAGCACTATGTAGCTTAGTCATAGCAACCATAGCACTCATAGCATACTAGAGATGTCCCCGATATATAGCGCTATGTAGCGTCGCCTGGGCTCTATGTAACATTACGTAGCTTTGCCTGCTCCCTATAGAATACAATATAGGAGTGTCTAGCCTGCTGCCCCAGCCTGCAAACACACCATTTATATTGCTTATTTGTTATTTAGGATTCCATTTTGTTATGATAAAATGAATTGCATTGATACGATGACCTATATACAACAGCAGATATGGTAATACTTTCATATCTACGCTACCCCATCCCACCATTATGCTCTCACCACACTACTGCCGTCACTGACTGGTACTAGTGCTGCCCCTGGTGCCCGCCGGTACCGTGCCAGTGTAGGTGCTGGTGCTGGCGTGACGCTGGTGCTGGTGCTGCTGGTGCTGGTGTTGGTACTAGTGCTGGTGCTTGTGATGCCCGTGTTGGCGCCGGCGCCAGTGCTGGTGCTGGTATCGGTGCTGGTGCTGGTGCTGGTGTTGCAGCGTGGTGCTGGTACTGGTACTGGCACTGGTGTCAGTGCTGGTGCCGGTGTTGCTGGTGCCCATGTCGGTGCCGGCTGTGCTGTCCTGCATTGACGCTGGCGTCACATTGGTACTGGTACTGGTGCTGGTGTCAGTGCTGGTGCTGGGGTTGGTGCTGGTACCCATGTTGGTGCTAGTGTCGGTGCTGGTGCTGGTGCTGCAGTGCGGGCATCAGTGCTGGTGCCGGTGTTGGCGCTGGTACTGGTTCTGGCATGGGTGTCAGTGCTGGTGCCGGCATTGGCGCTGGTCAGAAAGATATTGGTTTTGTAACCATGTTGGCTCTGTTGAACAAGCCACGGGGTCCATAAGTCTTAGTGAGCTCATGCTCACAGGGTCTAAGCTTGGCTCTGGTAGTCCATCGACAGGTTTTGTAATAGGGGGTGGCAAAGGTTTCGAGGACTGGTCGGAGTCGGGAAGCAATGGTAATACAGGAGAGATGGTGCTATACGTGGAGACAGATGCCGGGGAAGAGAGTGAGGTATCCGTCTCTGGCGATGACACTCTTGAACCTCGCCTTGACCATGAGCTGTGATGTCTAGAGCAGGAATGCCGATCTGTTGGACTGACTTGCAAGCCTTTGTCGCCCAGAAGGTTGTGGTCATACTGTGGCCTTGACGTTGATCCCTCCAGATGGACTACAGCTCCAGGAGACGTCTCCAACAAGGAGCAGGATTGCGATGATATGCACCGTACGATCCTGGCCTCCGATTCGATATATCTCACGATTCTATGCGATTCACATCAATCCGACACTCTTCGACCTTGCGATCAAGTCGCGACTATTGCGATTGTCTGCGACTTCGGAGTTCTTTAGTTATCGCATTTCGAAGTATTTCCTTTGTTTTCTTTGTTCTACTTTCTTATGCATCGTCCCCTATACTCTTCCTTTATGATACATATGCCCCTCTCTCTGATATCCCCATATAGTATACTCTTTCATCCCTCTTCCTTTGTTCTTACAGCTTATATACCTGCATGTATGAGCCACTAGACAGAGATTACAGAGAACCCCCAGACAATCCACATACACCGTCCTTCCCCCTTCGTCTCAGAGCCTATCCTTAGTCCTAGACCCAGTCCCTTCGCTTTATATTACCTTCTCTCACTGTCCGACCCTTCCATTTCACTGCGACTTTCTTATTTTTATCGCCCCTCTTCGATTTTTATCGCACCACTTCGACTTTTATCGCAGCATTTATATTGAGTGTCTCACACCCTTCTCTTCCTTTAATTTCCTCTTCTATCCTAGTGTAGGCTTTCCGAAACTTCCTCGCACCTTTCTTAGCAGTTCATAGTTAGATTCCCTTCTTACTACCCCCACCTGCGCATCAGCGAGGGCGGTAGGTGCCCGACGATACTTTGCACGAACACGGTCCTCACGAAAAAATGGTTGTCGTTGAGGTTTTACTCCGTATATTTTCTTCTTGTAGATGGGCCACTAGGCTGGGAGCTGAAATGTCCATTTGCGATTCAGACGTTACCGCTGGAGGAGATAATTCATCTAGTGCACTAATAGGGTGAACATCTGGGGGGAACGAGTACTTACGATGTAAACGTGGATGCTCAAGTCTCTGTGATGACTGCGGAAAGTAGAGGAGTAAGGGACAAACAAGTCGGTTCCGTTGGAATTTACGTACATTCATGCAGGGCACCTGAGTTCCTACTGTGGGTATACAATTAGCCCGGAAACAGAGCAGGGGTAATTACGACAAACCTCCGTAGCCAAATTTGTGTCTGAAGGGTCTTGCTGATAAGTGAAATAGGTAGTTCTCGTGAGTTTGAAACCACGGTGCAACGTCTTCAAAGAATTGAAGACGTAACTATAGACTTGATATTAGTAAGCAAAACGAAGGCACTGACGACCTGCCTTTTGAACGGCTGCAAGGGATAAATGATGGTGACAAAAATACATACAACATTGACCCCAATGATTTCACCATTGGCTTGTTTAACCTTCTTCAATTGCCTGGATTATCAAAAAAAAAGTCACTTTTGCGTAACACAGTGTTATGGATTGCTAGATCAGCGGGCTCCAGCAACAACCAACTAAAAGTCGAGATCAGACCAGAGGAAACTCAAGAAGGATGGTGTATTCATGGTCTACCACTACTATACAGCAAGTAGCAGTCTGGGGGAGGGTGAGAGTCTAGGAAAGCGAACCAGGGAGAGAAAACCAGACTAAACGTGAGGAAAGGGAAGGGAAAAAGAGGAACAGTTCGAAGATGAAGGTTAAAATACAAAAGAGTTAGGGAATTGCCATGAAAGACAGACTACCGGGTCTGTATGTACAAACCGAGAGAAATGCAAGAACAATAAGGCTGCCCTGCAGGTATAGCATGTCCATCAGTGTTTCAAGTAGTGATTGCAAGGAAATGGTTCGGAGCAATCAAGGGTCCAGACCCTGCGCCTCATGGTTGCCTCATGGTAAGGAGGTGAAACAATCTATGAGTGGATGCGTCAGCAGGCACATGGTGAACATGAGGCGGCCATGTGGATGTCATGTGGCTGAGTTCCTAGTTTGGGAATGATGAGATTGGTTCGTCTTCCCAATGGTTTGCATTGGTAGTGGATGCCTGGCTAATAGCAGCATACGACTATGAGTATGTGTATGCGGGATCGGGATGGAAAGGTGAACATGATGCTTCATCATTGGAGGCAGGAGAGAAGGCGAATCACTGGATGGGGAAGAACCATGATGAGGTCAACGCAATGAACACTGGTAATCATACACCAGCAACTGTAGTTCCTGCAGTACGATAAGCAAGGGTGCTTCATATAACCCTTCTTGGCTGCAGGGTACTGGATGACTGGGATGTCGACTAGGTATGGATATTCCTGACCAGTGGACTGGTACACAAAGGTGATGAAACACATCGGAATGCAAGTCTTTGTGGAGCATCAAGGGGACTTGTCATACATGCGAGTTCGGGTTGTTAGCTGAGCACCGGTGGTCAGCTGATGAGAAGAAAGGCGAATGAATGTGGAGGTGACATGTGAAGAAGAGCAAGATGTTCAGCCAAGATAGGTCAAAGGAGTCATTGGTTGTCGGCAACTATGACGGATCCGATATCTGAGTCATTGTGGGGAGGTTGCATTATCCGAATATAGGTTGCATAGATGTAGACGCCCACAAGGGTGGAGATGCCAATAGAACATATCACAATCGTGGCGATGAGCTGGGCGTCAAAGGTAACCATGAGGATCGGGATGACGTGTCGGTCTTCTTCAAAATAGGAAAGTCGATCAGTCATCAGGCACAAGGCTATTCATTCGTCTGTGACAGGCACAAGGAACCATGTCGGTGAATTGTGAAAGAACAATGACAATGTCATGAGCATATGGGTGTGGACATATGATCGGTCGGCGGAGAACCAGAGTATTCCGATTGCTGGGTATGATCGGTGGTTGGGTCATGGAGTATTCTTGTCTCCGGGTATGCACACCGGTCATGGGTTGTGACAAGAATGGAATGGTCAAGTTCGGATTGTATTGTCTTCAGGTTCCTTCAGCTTCTGGTTGTGCATGAATGGTTATGCACTGTCAAGTCATCCAATGAGGACATGGGGTCAACCCGAGAGTTCGGTAACAAGGTATCGTCCAATCAGAGCGTGGGACTTGGCACATCTTCGTGGGAATGTATGGGTGTCACATGCTGTCAAAGCAAAAGACAGGGGCAAAAAGGTGAAAATCGTAACACACAGTCCGAATGATATCGTATGGGTATACCTGAGAAAGTACCAGAACCTCGTGGCGATCTCTACGACACAGAGAATCTGTGATGATGAGAGATCAGATGTGGGGAGGAAAACGCTTGATGGTTGTGGTGTCAAGATGACGTACGTGGATGGACCAGAAACGGGCACGGTGTCTAGCAGCCATATCTTGGTAGAGGCTCTCAACGGCATCAGCCTGAGTCAACTCTCGGAACTCCTTGTACATGTTGTGCGTGCCAGAGCGCGAGTCGTATCGGAGCCAGATACCGAAATTCTTAATCTTCAGAGGCTTCTTTTCGTGGATCTACACAATGCCAGAGAAGAGGTCACGAAGCGGACACCCATGATTCATTCGTCAGTAAAAATACCATTCCGGAGGGAACGGGAATAGGAGGGAGTGAGTGGAGAGCGGGAGAGTGAGCAAGAGAGTGGGCAGGGGTGGCATGGAGAGAGAAGAGCGATAGAGAGAAGGAGTGTGCGGTGGTGGAGGAAAATGAACCGTGGACAAACAGCTGCAATGTGAGGACTTAGTGAAATTTGTTCGAGTTCAAGTTCACTCTGATATAATTATCTATTGGGTTAGCGGGGCCATGTAGAGTAGAACTATATAGCGAGGAGACTATTCTACGTAGTGCTA
The DNA here is from genome assembly GCA_963555575.2 of Hygrocybe coccinea. Lineage (NCBI taxonomy): Eukaryota > Fungi > Basidiomycota > Agaricomycetes > Agaricales > Hygrophoraceae > Hygrocybe > Hygrocybe coccinea. The sequence continues at coordinate 3,853,699 of OY741993.2, read as the reverse complement.
TGGAGTGCTATGGTGGGTGCCTTGTTGCTATAAGTGCTATGGTTGTGCTATGACCGTTATGGATATTTCAATTTGCTATAACCTAAAATCAGGTTTTGCTGATGAATAAACATGCTTTTGATTGAGACTAGCCATCCAAAAAAGCTTTTCTAACAATTCTGGTTAATTATAAATATAGTCAAAATACCCAATTTAATCCAAAAAATATCTTCATTTGCATGACTAGATCAAAAAGTTAGAGTTGCACTATCTTTTGAAGTGTCAAAAGACTCAGTCAGTGGGCCCTTATGCCACTATGAAAGTGGAGGGCAACTGCCTTGTTATGCAAAAAGGTTTAAATCCACAACTCTCAAAAAGGGACAAATAACAAAAGGACATTGATTCCAGAGAAAGCAAAAAAGAACTTGAAAATGTGAGTGCCAATCCCAGAATACATGATCATCACATTGAAAGGACAGTCTGCCATATACCCTTGGTCCCCCATTCTCACAGTTTGCCTTCCAATGCCAAGTCAGAAAGGTGCCTGTCAAGGAACACTGGATGTTGCACCTGCTTTTACAACCTTTACTATAATCAGTGAACACCTCATAGATCACCATGAGGTTGATTGTGATGAGATTTCAGATCCAGAGATCACCAAGGAGTTGGAGAAAGAAGGCTTGGTGTAGCCTGCAGGTCTCATGACTGATCAAACCTTACTTGTTGAATAACCTGTCACAGATCTCACTGATCATCAAAAATTTGGGAAGTCATCCTCAATAGTACATAGAATAATTGCTAGGGAGCCAAATTTTCAATTTCTTGCTGTATTTTCTGAAAATTAACTTCCATAGTTTATCTGATGATTTCTTGCCTAATTAAGCTTGAGTATGTCACAAAAGAGTCACAGCACGTGACATTTGTCAATTATGGATGACCTCTACCTTAAGGAGAGTTGGCTGAAGCAGCTCAGGGAGAATAATTTCAGTATTATTTGAGTGAGTAATAGTATCCAAATTGATACATGAGAAATATATCTCTGATAATGATCTACACAGAAAATATCATAAGGTATCCTCAGCCAACTGGGGTTGATGCCCTCAAGGTCAATTAGTTCTGTTCTCACTTCAGAACAGCAGTTTTTGTCACTTAAGGGCTTCAGCCACAGCTGCCCAGAAGTGGCCAGCTTTGTTTGTTTTGTTTTGTTTTTTTACTGAGAAGTTTTTTGAAATACACCATAAATTAAAGAGGTATCAAACTCATTAGAAGGTTGATTCATATAAAGCTATACAGTTGTGGCACTAGTCAACTCCATGCAAGCATTGCTTAGTATTGCAGTCAGGCTTTGGAATATCTCTTCATCACACCTGCATTGATCTTCCTGAGAATGTTTGAAACTGTCATCAGTGTTGAGGATCACCCTAGCCATTTCTGTAAAACAAGGTGTTAGAACCTGGTGCTGCGGTTGGATTGTGTGCTTGAAGCAATTCTTCTGAAGAAATCGATACTTGGCGGCAGCAATCAGCCCCATGTCCACTTCGGAAATCCAGTCAGTGAATGGAGATGGCAGAGTTTGGTCCAATTCCATCGATGCTAGCACAAGTCCAACGTATAAAATGCTCTCGTAGTCGAGTCTTGGTAAATGTCGAAATTCTTTTCTAAATTCCAACGTATCGATTGCCATATAGAGGAGTGTGCCCTAGCACACCAAAGTCAGGCTAGGCCAGTGAGCAGAATCCACATCACTCACTGTTAAATGCAGGTCTGTACTGGTATCTCTCTCTTCTGTGTAGCCAGGCACATAGTAATCAGCGTTATCAAGATCCGTCAGAAAGGCTATTCTATTAGAGTCGCCATCGCGCGGTGATGTAAAAAGTAGATTCGAAAGGGATATATCACGGTGATTGATGGCGTTTTTGTGAGAGGGCTTTGTCAGACCGTGAATGGCTGTAAGCGCATCATTAAAGTAACGTTACGGATACTCTGAAGAGCTCACCTCGTATAGCACAGTCCATTATACCAACAATTTCTAGGGGGTTCCTGGCCTCTTGGATGGGATCCCCTAATTTATCTAACGGTATTCTGACGAGATGTCTACATCCCCTCGATGGCAAATCACTAAGCTGCCGTAATTCGGACGTATTGGTTACAATAAAATCCTTAGCGTCTCGTCCAGTAAAATTTGGGTGTAATGTCGCCATGTCCGAAACCTGCCGTCGTGCCGCTATCGCAAGAAATTCGGCTTCGTTTATACGGTTGATGTCCGGCCAAGATTCTTTAACAACGACATGCATCGTCAAATGCTCAACAATGTAGACGACAGTGCAGCGTCCTAGCAAGTTCTTATGCACCATTAAAAATCGAACGAACTTGGCCTCGACAGCTCTTGCGAGCTTGACAGTTTTGGGCGCGAGTTGTTCGTCTTCTCTCTCACAAGGAAATTTGAGCATATCGTCAGGCGAAAAAAGATGATTGATTGTAAGGAGATTGAGAGCATAGACGAACTGGTCTTTGGCCACGGTACAGTGTTGATGCTTTCCAGAGTGGCGGTAGCCAGAGGGATCGAAGCTCACGAGCCTAAAATGCCAGCCTTCTTCCGATCCTTTTGCTGAGGACGGGGACTTGTTTAAAAACAAGCAGGGGATGCCATGTCTCATGGGCTGAGCAAACCGGACCTCTCACACATAGCCTGCGACTTGGATGATTTCTTCCATTGAAGTTTTGCTATCATAAGTCAGTTCTACGAAAGCAGCAATGTCAGAATAGAATATAACTGGTTGCGTCATTGACGATTTCGGGATGTCTTCCTTGGACAGCGTTTTCTGTCGTTGGAACTTCTCCACTTCGTTGTTTAGTGTCCGTTTGGTAAGCCGTTGGCTAGAGCGAGTTGCTGGTGTAGGGACTGATTTGGCCTTTATGGCATGCGCGACATTTTCCGAACCGGGAGCCGGACTTGGAACTTCGTCGTTAGTCGACTCTTCGACTTGCACCAATGTCGAACTGTTTCTACTCAAAAAAATTATAGCAAGGGTGAGAGCTTGGAAGTCGTAGACTCACATGGTAAATCGGCGTGCTTTAGGATCTATTTTAAGTTTGTGCTCGCGGCGCACATTTTCACGCATTTTTTGGGCTTCAGACGTAAGACACGAATAGTGTACAACAACTATGTCGGGCCGAGTTTTTTTCGCGTTCAGTGGTCGATCCAGGTAGACGAAACGAAACGGGCATGACTTGTCGACTTTTTCGAGGTAGTCATTCAAAAAAACCGCGAAATCTCTCTCGTATCCAGGCCGATAGTGTTTAATCTGAGCTATGTCAGTCTCAGTCGTAGACAGAACGACTTGTATATTACCTGAGCTATGTCAGTCTAATATACATGATGAGTAACGATAGTAAATAATAGTGTGCGGGACTCACCTCAGTCGTAGACAGAACGACTGAGGGAACTAAACTACGCGTGACGTTGATATAGCATACTCATCGTCACGTGTACTACACGGTGCACATGACCTCGATCTCTTGATCGCTAACACTCCTCCTCACCGTGTACTCCTCCTCGCGTGGAATCTCACTGATGGAGGCCTAGCCGACCACGTAAATCAAGGAATGGTTGTAGCGTCAAGGGTTTCGTGAAGATGTCGGCAACGTTGGACTTGGTATGGACATAGGTAACTTTCAGGATAGCTTTCTCAACCAGCTCACGAATATAGTGATGTTTGACATCGATGTGCTTTACCCTCGCGTGAAAAGAGGGATCGCCGGTAAGAATCAGGGCGCCATTGTTGTCGCAACGGAGAGGGGTAGGATCAGACTGAGAGTGATGGAGGCCAAGCAGTAAAGCGCGAAGCCAGACAGCCTCCTTAGACGCATCAGAAGCGGCAACGTACTCAGCCTCACACGTAGACGTGGATACAGTCTTCTGCTTGCGGGCCGCCCAAGAAATAACGCCAGAACCAAGGGAAAAACAGTAGCCGGAGATGGATTTACGAGAGTCGATGCAACTCGCGAAATTCGAGTCGGTGTAACCAGATAATTCAGCAGTGGCAAGGCCCCCGAGATGGAGTTTCAGTTCGCGGGTACCCTTCAGATAGCGGACGACACGCTTCGCGGCTTCCCAGTGAGTCAAGTTATAGCAGTCAAGGAACTGACTAAGCTGTTGTACGGCAAAGGCGATATCTGGTCGAGTGCCAATGGCGATATACATGAGTGAGCCGACAAGAGCGCGGTAAGGGATAATCGCCAGCCGCCTAACGTCGTCCGCGGATGAGGGAACAATATTCTGGCGCGAGAGCTTAATGTCGGCATCCATTGGAGTGGAGACGGGGTGGGCATTCATAAGTCCGAATTGAGTAATGACACGGTCGATGAGCGCGGTCTGAGAAAGAGCAACAGTGCGATCCTTTCTGTTTCGCGCAATGGCAATGCCCACACAGAATTTCGCTTCGCCAAGGTCAGAAATCTTCCACTTCTCGCGTAGCTGTAACTTAAATCGTTCGTTTTCAGCTTTGTCACTCGCGACAGAAAGAAAATCGTCAACATGGACGGCAGCGAAAATTACTTTACCGCACTCCGAACGGCGGAAATATATGCAGTACTCGCAGGCGAGCCGGGTGAAGCCCCAGCCCAGCATAGCATCGTTCATGGTGCGATTCCATATGCGGCCCCCTTGCTTTAAGCCGTAGAGGCCCTTCTGTAATTCCCACACCCAATCCTCAAAACCAGGTTCCTCGAAACCAGGCGGCTGGACCATATAGCAGGTTTCCCCAGGAGGTAAGAGTCCATTAAGGAATGCCGTTTTGACGTCGATCTGCTGAATGTCATAGTCCAGGGCGGCCCCGATATGTAGGAGTACGCGAAAAGATTCCATGCGTGCTGTTGGTGAGGTAGTCTTGTCATAGTCTTGACCATGGATCGCCTCGAAGCCCCTGCAGACCCATCGGGCTTTGTAGCGGACAATGTTGCCGGCCTCGTCCCGTTTCCGCACAAAGACTGGCTTCCCTTTCATGACCTTGCAGCCAGTGGGGACAGCTGAGGGCGGCACGAGTTTGTAAACGCCCATTTCCTTAATGGAGGCGAATTCTTCACGGAGCGCAGAAGACCATTCTGCACATTCGGGTGAATTCAAGGCAGCTTTCAGGGTCGCGGGGTCGTCTGGGTACGTGACATTCACGGGAGCGTCTTCTAGAGCCGCGAATATTTCTTCTAATGCCAGTAGGTCACCAGAAATTTCAGGTAGTTGTGCCATAATCTCCTCCTGGGCTTGATGCCGGAGACGACGTTGCTCGCTGATGTTTTGTGCGCTTCCTTTTGATTCAGCGACTGCGCGTTCGACAGCAGACACATACGGGATCTGATTCGCAGCGGCAAGGCGGGCGGATGGGGCACGCGATCGATCAGACCTGCGGACGTCATCAGCATCCAGGTCAACAGCGTTTGCACGGCGATGGTGCGGAGGATAGTTCACGGCGGGAATCACAGGCACATCCAAAGGTGCGTCATCTAAAGGGATCCCTACAGGAGTGTCTGACAAGGGAACAGTAAAATCTTCTACAGATGGAGCTGGATCGGCGGGGTCTCCAGCATCACACTCAGCAGACGAGGGATCGTGCAAGACTAAACCAGGATGGAGAGGGCGCGGCGGCGTATCAAAGGATTCAATGAACACAACATGGTAGGATGAGAAGACGCGATGAGAACCGCGGTGGTAGCAACGGTAGGCCTTGGATGAGGTCTCATAGCCAATGAGAATGCATTCCACTGAGCGTTCAAAAAGCTTGGGGTTGTGTCTGTTCTGGATCAGGACAAATGCACGAGAGCCAATCTCACGGAGGTGTGATAAGTCGGGCTTGGTGCCATGAAAGGCCTCGAAAGGCGTCATATCCTGGAGTGACTTAGCCGGAACGCGAACCGTAAGATAAGCGGCGGATAGCATGAACTCATCCCAACGATTCGGGGGAACATCACATTGAAGCCTCATGGTGCGAGCCTTGTTGCGTAGTGTCCTGTGCACCCGTTCAGCCCGGCCGTTGTGGGCGGAAGTGTACGCGGCCGTAAATTGTTGCTGTGTACCACGGGAGTCTAACCAGGCAGACATCTCATTGGACTTGAGTTCGCCGTTGTCGACACGAAAGATGCCCACTTTCAGGCCAGTCTCAAGCTCACGGGCGAGTTCCCATTTACGAAGGGCCGGAGCAGCTGCAGACTTGGATGGGAGCGGGATGGACCAGATGTAAGAGGAAAAATCATCAATTAAGTTCATACTGTACAAGTTTCCACTCGCTGATTTCACCGCTTCTGGACCCGTCAAGTCAACATACACAATTCCGAGTCTGCGGTCTGCCTTAGTGCCTGACCGCACCTTTGGGACGGGGGAGCGGACCTGTTTGCCCAATATACAGTGCTCGCACTTGCCCGGCTCAGTAGACAAATCGATGGTCATACCTTTTGCCAGTCCTCCACGAGCCATCTCAACGATTGAGCGATAGTTAGTGTGTCCCAAACGACGGTGCCACGAGGTGAGATCAGGAACACGCTGGGAAACAAACGCGTGTTCCACGTAAGGGGCAGGACCTGTCAGAGAATAAAGTGCCCGATTCGTTCCGAGGGTGCCAGAGGCAACCCTCGTCCCATTCCGCTTCGTCAACCAGCAAGAGTCCTCATTGAAGTGGGCGGTAAACTTGAAAGCACGGCATAGGGCCCCAATAGAGATCAGACGGACGGTCGCAGTAGGAATATATAAAACATTCTCCAGAAGGATGTTGGCCCCACGTCCCATCGCGAGCTTTATAGTACCAATGCCCAAGGCTTGAATAGAGGAACTACCAACACCCCGGACAGACCTGGGAGGAATCCGCTTGATGTCGTAGAAGTCTGAACTCTCCGGCGAGATATGGACACTAGCCCCGGTGTCAAGAAAGAAGAGACCGGCGTTTACCGTCATACGCGTGCGAGCACCCGTGGTGATCTTGGTGTCGAAGTCTGCAACATGAGCCTCACGAGAACAGATGGACCAGTCGACGGATGCCGTTGGAACAGGGTCATCGATCAGCAAGGCATCGTATTCAAATTTGTCGTAATCAGGTTGGTTTGCCAAGAACGATTTTGAGATCACGTCGGTGGCCAGTCCTGCGAACTCCCCAGAAGTGCCCAGCTTCGCACCGAGCGGTTTGAGCGGTTTGTCAGACTTAGCTAAGAGATAGGCCTCTCCGGTATCCTTGTCCAGGATAAATGCGCGACCATCATTGTCGACACGAGTTCCGGAACTGGTAGACGCAGGCTTGCGGTTCTTCCGAGTCATCTCCCGTTCACGTTCAACGCGATCGCGTTGACCTTCCATAGCACCGCCGGCGTGGTAGCAAGTCCGATCCGTATGCCCAACATATCTCCGACCAGCCGTCTTGCAGTTGGAGCATTCCTTTGCGCTGCTGGCTTTTCGAGGGTAGCTCACAAGGGCTTCGGCGGTGGTGTAGCGGGACGAGTGGGCAGTATCGCTGTCGATGATCTGTTGTTCGGTGTCGAGTCGTTTCCGGATGTCATTGGAGGTGAAGGTGTTACTGGAAGAAAGGGAGGTCGCGACGTGGTCTCGAACATTCGAGAGCTCACCGGATAAAGAGTTGAGCATCAATATGCTCAGGAAGACGTCTTTCGTGGGTATGCCGATAGCAAAGATGCGGGAATTGAGATCGGAAAGCTTCGTGCTGACGGCAGACAGGCGTTCGGATTTTACGTATCGCACGTTGAGCGCCTCTTGTATCAGCAGGATTTGCGTAATGGGTCCTTCCTGCTCGTGGCGGGCTTTCAGAGCCTTCCAAACGTCAGCGGCGGAAGTGTGGTTTTCTATGTATTCTTGTTCTTCTTCGGCAGATTTCAAGCCAAGAAAGGAACGGACGACCTTATCGTTCGTGCGCCAGTTGCTCGCCGCCCGAGGTTCTTTCGTCTCATCAGGACAGCTAACTGTTCCTGTGAGGTAATCATCAAGCCCTACCATCCCAAGACATTGGACAACGATGCGTTTCCATTTCGTCCAGTTGTTCTTAGATTTATCAAGGAGCTCAATTTGGGATACGAGGCTTGCTTGAATCGCAGGTGCAAGTGGAACAGAGGGAGCGGTGACAGGGTCGGGGGCCATAGTGCGTGGTTATATGCGTATATGCGTATCCGTGGGATATCCTGGCACTAGGCGAGATACTATTAAGATATCCTGGCACTAGGCGAGATACTATTAAGACCGTTTTGAGCGCGGCGAGATGTGCTGAGGCGTGTAGCGCGTATCAGGGCTCATAACCTGTTTAATCTGAGCTATGTCAGTCTCAGTCGTAGACAGAACGACTTGTATATTACCTGAGCTATGTCAGTCTAATATACATGATGAGTAACGATAGTAAATAATAGTGTGCGGGACTCACCTCAGTCGTAGACAGAACGACTGAGGGAACTAAACTACGCGTGACGTTGATATAGCATACTCATCGTCACGTGTACTACACGGTGCACATGACCTCGATCTCTTGATCGCTAACAGATAGGCGTGCTGATCCATCTGGATCAAGAGGGCGCGTACGGCGTTGAGACCTGTTGTTCCAAGCTTGGGGGCTGGGAGTTCCCATTTTGTAATCCAGGCATCGTCCAGTTCAACCTTCAGATGATCGTCGAGAACATGTCGTTTGTTTATGTCAATATCGGTCGTTCTTGTGGCGGTATGTGTGCTGTCTAAGCGCATGACTGTGGTGACGCACAATCCCTGATCGATCACCTAGAATCTCACGGTGTGGCAGCTGCTGAACACTGAACTCCGGCGATGACAGGTTGCGCAGGCGACAGGGTCTTGCATCATCCCGATTTCCTGATGCGCCATGATGTCCTCCTTTATTCCTAAAGTACTACAGTTGAATATCTCATAATGCATAAGGTAGTAATGCATAAATCTCATACTGCATAGGATTATGGGGTATACAAAACTTGATTCGTCTGCCAAAATGGCACCTCATAATGCATAAACCTCATAATGCATTGACTTGGGGGCGGAACAGATGCTATGCATTATGAGATATTCAACTGTAGACGCTTCCACTGAAGTCTCATAGGCATTCTGATTCCATCTTTCCCCCGGTTCTAGGGATGGATCACCAAACCATGTAATTGTGATGATTTGCGTCACCGTCTTGATATCGCAGAGTAGTGTTGCCACGGCTCGGCTCAGAAGCCGTTAGCCGTTGAGCCGAGCCGAAGTTTAGCCGAGCCCAGCCGCTGGATCGGCTAACGGCTCGGCAGGCTCGGCTCAACTGTCAAGCCATTTTGGGACGGCTACAAGCGCTCAAGCCGTTACAAACATCCAAATTAGGCAGTAGAAACCCGCGCCTCTTTTTTCGCCGCCTCGCTGCAGCAACGACGTTGTTGCACCTGCTGCACTCGAGCCACTGGGTTCGCTCACCTTGGGAAACCGGTGTAGTAGTGGGTAGTGCCCCACTACTACCAGTAGATCACGTGATTGTTCCCACGTTCCGTAGGATTACCTTTTGTGTAGATAGCTTATGAGACTCCAGCTTGTCACACCACCTCGAGACCACTGAGGCACCAGTAGGGACCCCTAGTCCCTACTACACCTGGTGATGAGAGTGTGACTCGTCTCAGCTCCGTTTTCTTCTTTTTTTGTGCTTTTTCACTTGTTTTTTGGAGCAAGATGTCTTTTTTCACGCGGTTTCACCACCCAGTTGCAGGACAACCCCCGTTTTTTAGTCCATGGCTGACTACTCGACCACTCGTATCCTCGTTAGATGATCCGCGAGCCTTCGCGTCTCACGAAGCGCCGTCACTGTCCTTTTCAAGGCAAAACGGCCAACCGCGTACCACCGCCTTGACATGTTCAAGCCATATTTTTCATGTTCACCCCCAGGACGTATCCGTTAGCACCCCCGCGTCCACGCTTAGCGTTCCCAAACCCCAAGTAACGCCGCGTTACGTTATACGCGCGTTTCTATGGCCAGCGTACTTTTTTCCGAGTTACTTCATTTTATACCGCGTTTTTACAGTTCTCAAGCTACACACATGCGCTCGATGCGCCCTTGGCACTCACGACACAAGCCCTAGAGCCCTACGTACCCCAGCGTACGCCCCACGCAAGCCAACCTCGCCGTTTTAGAGCCCCCGCGTCACGCCACGTCATCCTCGTTAGCACCCCGTTCCCGTCAGTTGAAGCCCCACACGTACGCGTTACACCCTCCGTGCCCTCGTTCAACGTACCGCAGCCCCGCACTCCCGTTCTTCGCCCCAAACGCACGGTTACCGGCCTTTATGGCCACCACCACGTCACCACGCCCTCGTACCCCGTTTTCGCATAACCGAGCCCTCTAGCCTACACAACCGACCCCACAGGCCCTCGTTCGCCGTACCGGACATCCCAGTTCACTCGCACCGCCCCAAACGAGCTGTCGCCGGCCTTTATGGCCACCCCACAGACACGCCGCGTCACCCAAAGTCCAACCCCCGTTTTTCGCCACCCTAAACCCTACATACCCCCGTTACACCCCACAAACCCACGCGCGAGGCCGGAGAGCCTCGCGTTGGCCCCCCGTCGCCTCGCACAGCCCCGTATTTCGTCGTAGAGCCGAGTTATCGCCAGTCCACCCATTTTTCGTAAGTTCCCCACCCCGCGTTCACCCTTTCGACTCCCCACAAGCTCCTTCAACACCCGACGACCCGCCGTTACCCCGCGTTCACCAAAACGAGCCGAAACCGTTCTCTTTACCTGCCACCATGCCATCTCATCACCCCATATTTCCCATTTTCGCTTTTTTTACCCATTACCCTCCATCTAGTCTACATTGTCATCATCCCTGTTCACTTTCCCATGTATCTAGTACCCCTACCCTATGCCACACCGACACTCTATGAGTTTTCAATGTCCCTTCGCGAGTTACGCTCTGAGCACAGGCGATTCGGTCGACAAATGGTATCTTGAGCTGGTGGTGGCGTCCACTGGGGGGCATACCGTCGGCAGCGTTTCATAAGTCCTCGACAGAGTTGGAGTTTTGAGTTGGAGTTTGGGAGTTTTTGTGAGTGTTGGTTTTTTGGCTTCACAGTGGCGAGGACGCCACTGTTTTTTTCGAGGGGGGTACATGTAGTAGTGGGTAGTGCCCCACTACTACCAGTAGATCACGTGATTGTTCCCACGTTCCGTAGGATTACCTTTTGTGTAGATAGCTTATGAGACTCCAGCTTGTCACACCACCTCGAGACCACTGAGGCACCAGTAGGGACCCCTAGTCCCTACTACACCGGGCTAACCGAATCGGCGAGTCCTATTCTTGTAGGGTGCAGCAGATAATGCTTGCGTACCGCTGCGCTACTGACCAAGCCCTGTGACAGCCTCGACAAGCCAAGTCAAAGGGAAACAGTGCGCGAAGGCGTGTGTTCAACACCTACGCAACTCCCAAACGCCTCCCAATGCAAGCACTCAGCACCGCCCATGGTGCCCAGCGCTCCAAGCTCCCTCCACCTCAGCACCCAACTCAAAAACGGCGCCAGAACCCTCCCAACGCGAACGCAACACGCCTACCCCCATTTTCAGCCACTTTGAATCAAAACGAACCGCAAATGCAGGCGTGGCGCTTTCCTGCGTCTCGGTTGCCGTTGCTATTGGGCAACGCCTCTCTCTACGTTTTCAACTGTTCCACCCGTACTCATTTTCTGACGCATTTCCTTCCCAGGGAATATTTTCGGATGGGTTCGAGCACAATGTCGCGTGGTGTCCGAGCCGTGCGGTATCAATGGTGGATGGCCCTTGGCCTCCCCAACTCGAAAATGCGCCACCAACGTGAGCACGGCTCCGTGCACGCTCGGCATTATTACTGACCCTCTCTTTAGAATGTCGCCCTCTCCTTATCATCAACGAGCATGATGTTGAGGAGATTGATACCGATTCATGGTACGTCTATGTTCGTTCTTCAGCTTTCACAACACTAATGTCTCCCATTGTATAGTACCCTCATGTACAGAGGCTGCACCCCTGACTGAAAACGGTGGGAGCGTAGGGAATACTAGGGTATATTTCTTCACTCTCTCTTTGTCTCGGCGTTGATTGGTTTCATGTAGATGGGCAACTGCCCATCAAAACTCTCACTATGCCATCACCATGCTCTCCCTGCACTTTCATGCCAGATGTTGTGTGTCATTGCATCTATGAATAATTTTTTTAGCAATGGTTGGCAAGTGCCGCCATCATTGACTTGCCATGTACACTTGACATAGCTTGTTATGCTACCTCGATGTCTGTTTGTCCTTGTTTGAATTTGTCTCAGTGTGTTTTTGAACACGTGTATCCTTTGTGATTTGAACTCCCATGCCTCGTCAACGTCGTCAAGACAATTCCAGCCAACGAGTGCTTCCTGGTGGTGCTCTTCAAACAAGCTTTCAGGTGGAAGGTATGGATGAAGTCATCTTTTGGGGCCTGTATTGACTTGAATCTATCTGTAGGCTTCAGTTTAGACACGAATGCTGAAAAGATACCTACAAATCGCCAACAAGCAAAGAAGGGGAAGGGGAGGGCTGTAGTCCACCCTGATGATGTTTTTGTGTCGGCAGGGAGTCATGCACGGCCCCAGCGGGATTTAGCAACACCAGCCACTGCCATGCCGGCAGTCAATGATTCCCCGACAAAACGACTGAAAGTTGCTTCGAGCAAGCTGATGGATTCAAATAACGCTGCCATGCAAATCCTTTTCTCTCCGAGTTTGGATTCTCGTGATGATGCCACGCCGTTTTTGCAAAGAACATTCATGACGCCAGTTCAGCCTCGAAAACCCCGCGATCAAGTAAGTTTCCGTATGTAGCATGGTATCCACAACTGATCTCAAAGCTGCAGGTACCAGAATCTCCGGAAAGTCCACTCGCACGTCATGTAAAATTCCGAATGCCGGAGCAGTCGGAATCGGAAGAAATTGACCCTGACGAAGGTCTTTCATCCAGCTCATCTCAACCCCCATCCTCAGCACAAACCTCGGGAGAGTCGAGCCCTTCAACAGCAGGGCAAAGTATGCATTCAACAACCCAAAGTCGTTCACCTGTCGGCAGCACACGTTCACTGCCCCGAAGCCCAAAGTCCCCACGTGCTGGCCGCCATAGCCGTGTCCGTGCCATCAGAGAATTTGGTCCTGCCGGCAATAAGAAACGGCATGCTGCGGCTGACGTTTGGACCTTCTATCACAAAGAAGGGTCAAAACGATGCTGTGTCTTTTGCAAGTATGTCGTTTTCTGTGCTTTTGCTATTGTCATTTCTGTCCTGACAATTCCGGAAGAAATTTGTACGAAACGGATGCCAGTCGGGATGTCACAAAATTCGGTGAGCGTACTGCAACTGGAGTACTACGCCGCCATTTGTACGAGTGCCACATTGGCGAGTGGGTGAAGGGATGCGACCAGCTTGGAATTCAAATAACGGCAAAAGGTGCTATGCCTGCCATCAATGCATTTCGGGGGCAGCGAGTGGAAACCGATGAGACTCCTCGAAAGCCATACTCAAATGAAGCTTTTGTTGATGCGATTGTAGAATTTATCGTGGGGGATGATCAGGTGCGTGGTGAAAGGTCATTGCTATCATTTAACTAATCCAATTGAGTTTAGTCTATTAATGTTATCAACTCACCTCGATTACGGGCTATATTTCTTCTCTTGAGAGCTGAACTCAATGACTCCGACATTCCTGGACGCACCACCATTCGAAATCGTATTCAGGAAGTATTAGATGAGCATCTGACTCAACTTGAGGAAGATATGAAAGTATGGATACATGTCAGCTTCGTGAATGGACCATGTTGACAAGCTGACAGAAATCTATTGGTAAAATCTCATTCACCATGGATATGTGGTCAGATCCCAACCTGACACCCTTCATGGCTGTTACGGCGCACTGGATCGAGTCTCAAACAGAAAATACACCCAATGGTCCGCAACATGTTCTTAAGCTTCGGGCTGACTTAGTGGGATTTGAACGTGTACCTGGACGTCATGATGGCAAACATCTTTCTCATGCATTCATTCATATCATAGACCGTCTGGGGATTGCGAAAAAGGTATGAAATTCTCAACGCAACTGAATGGATGTTAATCTTGAGATGCAGATTGGATGGGTTACTCTCGATAACGCTTCGAATAATGATACCTTCATGTTATTCTTGGAACGTGAGCTTCGACGGAGACAAATCAACTTCAGTCGGGTTCACCGACGTATCAGGTAATATATATAAATAAATGTCTTACCATTACTGAGACGTTTGTCAGATGCTTTCCTCATGTTGTGAATCTTGCATGCAAAGCTGTATTGTCAGCAATCACCAATCTTGATTATGCAGCTGAAGAGGCTGCAGATTACATCCCTCCTGATATTGAATCACACACATTTCTGGATGCTTTGAATCGAGATCCAATAGCTGCCCTGAGGTCTCTAATTCGATCTGTGAGTTTCTGCAATATAATTTAGTTGCAATAGTTTCTGATCAACATGAAGATTCGTTCCTCATCACTTCGGCGTCAATACTTTACATCAGTGCTTGAAATCCTTAATGAACCTGATCTTCAGCTTTTACGTGATGTTGACACCAGATGGTCATCAACATTGTTGATGATTGAACGTGCTCTTCTTCTTCGTGAGGTAAGTGACATCAATCAGGCTTTAAAAGATATTAATAATATTGGATAGGCTATTGAACAATTTCTCGAAAACAATGACTATGCTGAGCTGCGAAAATTTAAGCTTGATTCCCGAGATTGGGAGGCTCTCGAAATTTTCCAGGAAATACTTCGTGTATGGATAGCCTATACTTTTGTTTCTTTATTGCTGACTACATTTTCAGGTTCCCCATGCTTTTCAACAAATGTTGTCATATGAGAAAACGCCCTCACTATCTTGTGCTATTCCTGCTTTTGAAGCAATGAAGAATGTTTGGATGGAACATCAAGGTAAAAATCCTGAATCTGCTAACATCATTCAAGATGGTCTGGATAAGCTAGAAGACTATCATGACCGAATGGATGATGTCCCAGCCTATGTCCTTGCCATGAGTGTGTATTTATATTTATCATCCATTACTCCTCTGATATTGTCTAGTTCTGAATCCTAATATCAAACTGCGGTTGTATGCAAACTCACCTGAAAGGGCTGAGCAGGCCAAACAAACATTTATAGAAGCAGTATGTGCCCACTGGTTCAAATCATACAGCTTTTGACTATTGACAGCTTCGACCATACTATCGTGGGGCTGGCAATCCACCTACAGCTGGACAACCCACAGCTGGGCGTTCTGCGGCACCATCACGTCCTACTCCTCTTGACATTCTTGGACTCAATAAAAATCAAAATGATCTACCCCAACATACTCTTACAGCTGAAGTGGAACTTTATTTACATGATACCCGAACTACTGAATCCCTCTTGACATTTTGGCAGGTAGGAGTATTTGAAATATTTTATTTGTATTGCCTGAAAATAAGTTTTACAGGAAAACCAGCTTCGATATCCAACACTTTTTGCTCTTGCAATGGACATCTTGCCAATTCAAGGGTCGGCTGTCCCCTGTGAGCGAGTATTTTCATCAAGCAAGGAGACAATGAAACTACGAAGGAGTTGCATTGCACCTGAGCTTATGGAGGCACTTCAACTGCTTAAGTTTTCAATTCGACATGGAAAAGGTTTGGATTTCACTGCAGGCACAACTTGGGAAGAGGAAATTCAGGAGTTGGAGAGCCTGGATGAGGTTCGACATGAAGTACCTGAAGATCACACTTTATTTATTCAGAGTCTCATTGGATAGGATAGTTATGTGTTGTAGTCAGGTTATCCTCTATGGTCTCCATCCATGTAAATAGAACTTACATACTATGGTCATTATCTATGATGTTCAAGAGGAAAGAAATTACTTGGAAAGATTTGATGCTGAATCTTCTGTGACTAATGTTGCTGTGGCTAGTAGCTGATAGCTGTAGCCAAGCCTGTCTTCTGACTCAGCTATTGCCAGCTCAACTTGGCTTATCTGGCAGCTATGGCTCTGGCTACATGTTTGAGTTATCTTTTCAATCCCTCATCATATCATTGGACATTTCCCAACCACAAGGCTTTCCAGTCACCTCACTTACATTGAACTGTTCTCTTCTTTCCAAGAGCACCCTGAAGCACATCATGGCATGTTTCAAGTGACATGTATGATTTATGAAGATGGCAACTACCAGGCCTGCATCATCCCTGCAATAGACATTGTTCATAGCATCTCCCTTTTTCCAAAGTTTGGATCCTCAGTTGTATGTGACTGGACCTCCAAATCTGTACTTGATGATTGCTCTATCTTCTTTGTAAACCCCTTCTCAGATTGTCATTCATATGTCAGTATCTACTGGCTATCATCCTCCCTCTGCTGTGAACAGCAAGAATTGTGGAATTTCATTGATTATCTCAAATATCACCATAGGACTTGTTGCACCCTCACACCATTGGTGATGATGATTAGTAATGCTTACAAAATACTAATTCAATTGGGACTCATGATATATATATTAATTGAATAATTTTTACATGAGCAGCTATGTGTATACAACTGGAACCCAGGATAAATCTGATGGAGCATGGAAATGAGTGTGTGTTGCAGCAGAAGGCAATATGAGTTTTCTTATGTGTGACATGACATGACAACTTATAAGACTATTAACTCTAACACATGACTGAAATAAACTTATAGCCAAGTCATGACAACACAATAGTACAAGGATAAGTTAATATTACAATAATAAAAAAGATTAATATGCTACACATCAGGAAAACTCAATATATTACTTAATTCATCTTAAATTATCTTAGTCATCTCGATCATTAATTTAAGACAACTAAGACACCACCCTCAGCTTGACTTGCTCTTAGATTAAGAAAATATAAAAAAAATCAAGAATAAAATGAAGATACTAAGCAAGAGGTAGAAGATTAACATGGCAAGATTAATATTGATCAGCTCCAAGTACTTGGAATCTGAGTTTAAGATACTAAAACATCAATAAAGATGAATTGAGAAAATAAAGACAAATTAAAACAATCTGTATGATTTTCCTCACTGGCACTGCCTGTATGGTTTGGTGCATAGGCTGCTAGTAGAATGAAATCAACTGATGTCCTGCTGGTCCATCTGAAGAAGTGAGTCCTATTATTGTTTTCCATTTCCACAATATTACACAGACTCAATGCCTGCATCTTTGTGGCATTTAATAACCTAATGCAATGATAACAAAGACAAGGAAGGAAATGTATATCAGATTCAAAATGCAGAAACTGCTTCAAGGGTGAGTGTGATTCCAACATCACCTGGACACATATTTGAGATGAGTCCATTGCATTTAAGACATTTAGCCATGCATTGGACATCACATCTATACAAGCAGAGAGCAAGTTGAGGACTTTTTCCAGCAGAAGGGCTTGATCAGCAGCCAAATCAGGCAGTAATTGTAAATGAGAGAAATGTGCCTGGAGAAAAAGGAAAGTTTTGAAGTGAGAAGCCTCAAAGTCAACATGGTCAAGTTTCACAAGTACACAATTGTAGATATGGCAGAGTAAAGCATCTTCATGGTGGCAGATGGAGATGGTTTTGAATTCTGTGGAAGGTGATACAATTTCAAGCAGCCCCTTAAGCTTGGTACACTCTTTCTAGGACTTCACTGTGACATCTTTGCTTAATCTGAGTATTAGAATACTATGGTGGAGTTTGCAACTCACATGAGATATTGTAGTATGCTGCTATCATGCCAAGGTTAAGGGTTGAAATATCCATCTCATCCTCTGAACTAACATAAGTACTTAATAAGCTTAAGCAAGGTATGGATACTTGCTGATCACTATGTATTTTGAGTTGACTAGATCAGTCAGGGTGTTCTTAACAAGCTTGGAGAGATGATCAGATAGGGGCTGGTGGCTAACATTATGTAGATTGTAGTAATTTGAATTTTGAGTCATCCATTGATAGAAATATGTCCAGGTCAAAATATCCTACAAGTCACATTAGGGAGAGCCAGACATCATGAATGAGAATCAATTACCATAGCATCTTGCTTGTTCTTAACAGTTTTCAGCAAGGAAGTAATTGTGTAGCCAATATGTAGGAAGGTGTGACTCAATTGGCAGACCCTTAGCCAGGAACTTCTTGTAAAACTCTGTCTGGGTCTGCTGACACATTAAGATGCATCAACTGCATTCATTTGCTATGGGTTGACATGCTTGGCCCATCATCTGAAGCATATCTATAACTGGGTAGTCCACATATCAGTGTTCATTGCCTTTGTAATACTGCACTCCCATCATAATAACCATATAGCTTGAGACAGGAAGACTCCAAGCTGTATCCTGTAATTGAAATATGAGATTTGTAGTCTTTGTACAGAAATGATCTTGGCATACCTTGGATGCAATCAGCACCTGTATAGTAGTGATGCTGAAGTTCAGTTTAGAACTGACCTGAACCCTGTTTGAACCCTGAACTGAACTGAAAATTGTGGTTCAGTTCACTGAAATGCTGAATCAAAACCGTTGGTTCAGTTTGTGGTTCAAAGATTTCAAGCAGTTTGGAACTGCATTCAAACCCAGTTTGAACTGCAAACCAGTTGATAGAAATCTTGAGATTCAACCTGTCATTTTGATCTGCTGATCATCCAAAACGGTCAAGTATTGAGTGAGTTATGATTAAAACAACCTTTATTCACTGTATTTATTTTTTTGTTTTTGTAAAATGGCTATAAGATTTTAAATAAAGTAGTTAAAATTACCAAAATATTTGAGTACATTCTCCACACCGAAATACAATGGGTCCTTAGCCAACATTAGTTAATAAAATCAATATTTGGTCACTCATTGGACAGCCTTGGAATTTCTGTTTAATTAGTCGCAAATCCAAGTTGGTGACCAGATATAGGTTGGATAAACTAATGTTGGCAAAAGATACATTGTGTTTTTGTGAGGTTAATGTACTCAAATATTCTGATAATTTTAACTATTTTATTTACAATGTTATGGCCATTTTGTTACAGAACATTGGCTTGAGCTCAGGCAACAATAGGTTTGGCCATAACTTGCTCAATACTTGACTGTTTTGAGTGATCAGTGGCTCAAAATAAAGCTGACAGGTAGGAGAGACTGTATGTGGTAACAGTTCGGCGTTTGAACCCGGTTCAAACACGAATCAAATGCCTAGAAACAGTTCAAAGAAGTTTTAGTTTTGGTTCAGCATTTTGCTGAACTGAACCAGCAGTTTTGGTTTAGGTTCTCCAAAAAACTGAAAAAACTGAACTGAACTGAACCTTGGCATCACTACTGTATAGCTCCAGACTGGAATAAATGCTTGACAATTTATTGTCCTGTTTATCCAGAACCTCATGGTAATACTCAATACCATGCTGTAGGGTCTCTGCGAGGCTTTTTTTACTGATATACTCAAGGTGAGGCCACAAGTCCTCCTTCTCAATATTCAAGAACTGGCAGCACAGTGCATAAGAATATCATCCATGGTAAGTAGGGCCCTCCAGGGGTATACCCAGGGTATGAAATGCCAAACCCCTACCCCTACCCTCAATACCCCTACCCTTATAGCAGGTGAGGGATAAAGGGTTTGGAGGGGTATGACTAAGGCATGAGAATCACATGAGCATGACCCCTACTCCCCCTACCCCTATATCCCATACCCTAGGTGTTACCCCTACCCCTGTATGGCCCTAATGGTAAACCAACATTGCCTTCAAGAAGGGACAAAAATGATTACAGGCTTCATTGGGGAACACTCTACAGTAGCAAGATATGTCAGCTTTAACATGGAAATCATGAGAGATAATGTGGGATTGTAAAACTCTGAAAATGAATGTCCATATCATTGATATCAAGGGCAAGCACTGTGAGATAGTGTTGCCACAGCTCAGCTCCAAAGCCATTAGCCGTGGAGCCAAGCCAAATTTTAACAAAGCCAAGCTGCTGGATTGGCTAATGGCTTGGAAGGCTTGGCTTAGCTGCCCAGCTGTTTTTGGCTGGCTCCTAACAGCTCAAATGTCCAAAATAGGCAATCCCACCTCTGTCTCATTTTCCCATCACCTCTCTCCTTTCTCTGGCATGGATAAAGGTTGGGTACAGTGTGGGGTGTGTGCAGCTCAGTACAGAGGGCTGCAAATGTAAGTTTTCATTCATTTTTCCTCTTTTATCTATGGGTAATTATTTTCTAGTAACTAAGCTGTCTCAGGCTGCCACCAAACAAAGAGGAAGGGAAACAGCTGGAAGGGTGGTGCATTCACCTTCCAGCCCAGGTGTGTACCCCATTCTAGTTTAACAGCAATGGCCAGGTGACCAAGGTGACAATGCAAATGACCAAGATGTTACTGGTGCAAGATGACAGCCACAAGCACAACCATGACCATGATGTGGCCACAACTGTCACCACATCATCACCACAATCAGGTGGCCATCATGGCCAACTTACAACAAAATGATGTGGATGATGGGGAGAATGGTAAGAAAGGCTGGAGGTGTGGTGTGCCCACATTCTGGTGTGTTTTATTTTCATCAATGTTCACCACCTACTCACTCCCCCCCTCAATTACCTTGCAAACACAAGTATGCATCAAATGATGTGCATCTTGGATTCCTGAGGTAGAGAATGCATGAGAATGACAACAAGAACCAGTGCCAGTGCCACTGGGGGACCTTGTGAGGGCCAGCCACCCTCACAAGGCATCATCATGTACCTTGCAAGCAGCAGGCCCACATCAATTGACATAGACAGCCAGCATAACAAGGTAAGGCAACACCACTGGGTGCCTCATGAGCACCACTTGGGCCCACATCAATTGATGTAGGGGCCATCCTTGTAGGTAAGGGAACACAAAACTGGGTGCATGGGTGTATTTGGGGTGAGCAGTGGTCAGAAAGCAAGGAGGCTAGAGGTGGGGTGGTTAGTTCAATGGAGGGTGGGGTTGGGGTACACCAGGGAAATGAGGGAGTTTGGGGTGAGCCACACCCTGTTTGTGATGAAAATGAGGTGTGGAGGAGGGCTTTTGTTTAACTATACATGTACATAGAGGGAAAGAAGAAAATACTACAACTTTTGGTGCTCTCCAACCTGAACACCACGCAAATGTCAATTGATGCAGCTGTAATGTGTTTGCAAGGTGGGTTGACCCACCCAGGGGACCCATCCTTCCCCTACTCACCATCTCTAGCCTACCACCAATCCAGTCACCTCATGAACACCGTGCACACACCAATTAGCATGGCCCATGTTCACAAGGTATGTGCAAGTGGGGCAATGATTGGCAGTGGGCCCAGGAGGTTATTGTCATTGCTGCTGCTGCCATCATCCTGATGCTGCTGCCACCCTCCTGCTGCCAGTTGGCAGAGGTGCACTACAGGTTGGGGGTTGGATTGGCTGATACACAAACCCTCTGAACCCATACCTGGAATGGGTCTGGGGCAACCTGACCTGTTTCAGGCACAGTTTCATGCCCAAACCACAGGTGAGAGCACACTGAGCACTTTACACTGAGCCACTGATTCCGGTCAGAGTCCAAATCGGACTCTGTTCAGACTCTGCTTCACTATTTGTTCTGCCAAAAGTGAGGCCTGAACCAGTCCGAGTCCAAGTTGAGTCCAATTGGACTCTGGTCGGACACTAATGGTCCAATGCAGTTTACTCAGAATCCAAGTGGATCCAAGTGGGACTGAGCCAGCCAATTAAAGACTTAATTAAATAATATGTGATATATTAGACCCATAGGAATCCGTCAGACTTCACTCAACGTCTGAGTGAATTTAGCACGGACTCAATGTATAATAATTAATTAACTGGGGAACTTCCCCAAAGTAGGTTATCATTCTCGTGGGTTTAAATACAGTTGGCCAGAGCACACGGACCATTTCAACAAAGCCACGTGACGCTCAACAAAGTACGCATCAGCAATTCACAGCACAACCAGCAACACCAGACGAACCACCAGCAATGGGTATGGCAGCAATGGCAGCAGGAGGTGGTGCACCCACCCCTGCTGCCTTGTGAGTTTTTATTTTTATTTTCATACATCGTTTTACTAACTACCTATGCCCAAGCCCGTCACACCAACATGACGAGGATGAGGAAGATGACCAGCACAGCAATGGGGTACCACGATGATGACGCCAACGGTGACCAGCAGAGGGGTGCAAGGGCCATGACAGCAACAAGCAGCAGCACAATGGCAGCAGCGCTGACAGCAGCAGCAACAGCAGCAGCACTGGCAGCAATGAAAAGTGACAGGAACCGGCAACGGATGCAGCAGGGGTGGGTGCACCACCCCTGCTGTTTAAGTAAGTTTTTTATTAAGTTTTATATGTATTTTACTGACTATATTGTGGCCATAACAGCGCCCACACTCGTCTGGCCACCGCAGGACACAACGATGCCCAGGTGTTAACCTGATGGCAGCAACCCCACAGAAGTGGCAGCAACAGCAGAGGAAGCAATGGCAACAGCGGTATGCCAGCAATGGCAGCAATGGCAATGGCAATGGCAGCAACAATGGCAGCAGCAGCGGCAACGGCAATGGGGGCCAGCAGCCAGCAACAACCATGGGGGCCTGTAAGTCCCCTCAAACCCTCCCCTCCCCCTTCCCTTCTCCCTTCCCCCTTCCCTTCCCCCTTCCCCCTTCCCTTCTCCCTTCCCCCTTCCCTTCTCCCTTCTCCCTTCTCTTCTCCCTTCCCCCTTCCCTTCTCCCTTCCCCTTCCCCCCTCCCTTCCCTCCACCTTCCCTCCCCCTTCCCATTCCCATTGCATTCCCCCTCACTTTTCCCTCTCACTCCTTGCTTCCCCTTCCCTCACTTTCCCCAATTTTGCCCTTCCCTTGTATCTAATGACCATTCCAAGTGGAATTTACTTGGAATCTAATCGGAATATCATTACTAGTGCTCTACAAAAAAAGATTCCATTCTGAGCAGAATTTGAGGATTCCACAAGGAAGTGTGGCTCAGTGTTGGAGTTATGACCAGATTGGAAGGAAACCAGTGGTAATGCTCAACCAAATGAAATATCAAGCTCCAGCAACTACACTAGTATACATGTAAATACACAAGGCTGGTCATACACAACACAAAGAGGGACAGTGTAAATGATAGAAGGACAAAGTGGCAACTAGTACAATGGCAAAAGATGAACTATACTAACAGAGAAGATGTCTGCTGTGAGGCAAGACAATGAACATGAGGGGGGTGAGGTGATGGGTGAAACATGAAGGATAGAAGGTCCATAATAATGAGGGTCCACACATGAACACATAATCCCATCTAGGATTAGGGACTTAGTTGGAACAGGAACAACTGGAACTGGGACTGGATCTGATATGGAACTGGGATCAGAACCAGATGGACAATTGAATAAGGATTGGAACTAAAACTACTAGAACCAGAAACAGATCCAATATGGAACCAGACCTGGAACTGTTAGCATACACAGTAGATGAACTTTGGAGCCATGGAACTGGAACTGGAAGGATGGGTCCCTTTACACAAATTAGATCTTTATTGATAGGCTGTTTGGAAGTAGTATTGCCAATGGGAGCTGAAATACTAGAAGGAAACCACTCAATTCATTGTAGATTCCTAGCACTATGTTAATCACAGAATGCCATCTGTGTCATAAATGTAGTGAATGTCATGGGTCTACCGTGGGTTTTTTTTGTCGACCCATACCCGTACCCAGCAATACCCGTACCCAACAATACCCGTACCCGTGACAGCGGGTACAATTATCTGTGGGTTTGCCCCACAGGTTCACCACTGAAATTTAACAATATATATTATTCTATAATA
This sequence comes from Hygrocybe coccinea, assembly GCA_963555575.2. Classification (NCBI taxonomy): domain Eukaryota; kingdom Fungi; phylum Basidiomycota; class Agaricomycetes; order Agaricales; family Hygrophoraceae; genus Hygrocybe; species Hygrocybe coccinea. The sequence goes on along the minus strand of OY741993.2, from coordinate 3,829,885 downwards.
AACTACAAATTTTATTTAAATATTCAAACAAGTGGAGGGGTGGGAGTGGGAGTGGAAGAGAGTGTGTGTGGGAGTGGGAGAGGGGGAGGGGGAGAGTGGTGGTGGCCGAGGCAGCAGTGATGGCCGGTCATTGGTGGTGTGGGTTGGCCGTGACCAGGTGGTGACACCACCATCCTCCTGGTTACCTCACGGTTGCAGCGCCGATGTCAATTGACGGGGCGGTGCGCATCTGCGAGGTACGTTGGTGGTGGGATGGTGGTGGCCTTCGTCACGGTCGCACTTGCACTTGCGGTTGTGGTTGTGGTTGTGGTTGTGGTTGTGGTTGTGCTAGTGATCGTGGTCGTGGTCGCTGTGGTGGTCGTGGTGGTGGTTGTTG